>CP092880.1:71533877-71580927 GCA_030710605.1 Cordylochernes scorpioides
TTGAAAGTAGAAGCTTGGATTCTTATTTCTTAGATTCTTAAATACCTGATATATTTCATGATCCTAACATTTTCCATCTGGTAGGTCGTAAACTTTACCTGCTCTGTAGGGGAGGGATATTCAATAACTCTCCAGCCAAGTTAACTTGGCCTGTCAATATGGCTCATGGTTAGGTGCAACTAATGGTCATCAACAGAGTGTAGTGGGGCTAGATTGATAAAAAAAACACAAAAACTCCATGATGGTTGAATGGAAAAATGATAGGCTGCCATTAAGAGTCCAACCTCACCAGCAAGTAACCAAACAGGGCTCTGACACATTTGTAAGTGCAAAAGTCTAACTGCTTTTCACATGTGTAGACATGGGGTGTACTTAAATTAAAAGCAGCCGCCAGCTTTACCCACCATGATTATCATGACCTGTACCACGTGTACTAGGGATAATTAAAAAAATAATAATAGCTGAAACTATGTTAGGATTGGCAGCGAAGATGTTTGTTCTCCATGTTGTTAGAAGTGACCTCATCTGGAGCTAACACAGAGACTGCCATAATATATGCTTCTGTGTTGTTTTTTTTTTAAATCAACTGCAGACATTCATTTACCTATTGTGAAGTTGTCTAATTTTTAGGAGTTGTGATATAAGAAAGAAAACTCTTCACTCACTCCCAAAAGTGGGAGAAAAGCCTACAGAATAAAAGTTCCTAATAAACCCTGTCTGAATGCTATAACTCACTGTGATGTTGAGAATTATAGCACTAACTGTGTGTAGGGAATCCAAGAAGGTGCTGTGAGGCAGAAAATGCTAACTGAAGGAGTGGACCCAGACCTCCTCTCGTAAGTACACTTTGTTATTCTCATTGATGCCAGTAAATTTTTCCATTTGAAGACCTCTTTATCTCTCTCTTCATGGGATAGACCTATGTTTAAAGTTGATATGTTGGGGCATATTTATTGATTCTGTGAGGAGATAAGCAAAAGATGCATTCAGTAAAAGGGATACAGTAGAACAACCTCCATGAGAGTACACATACTCCTGTTAGAGAACACCTCTCTACAAAGGACAGTTCCATCACCAAATTGACCATTTTTACCAATTAGCAGCTCTCCAAGGAAGAAGACACCTCTCTCTAAAGGACACTTTGTCTCTACAACTAGGTTTTGTTCTTCACAGAGAGGTATTCTATTATATTAAAAAAAAAAAAATGCTCCAATGGCCCCGATTCTTGCAAAAGTCCAACCCCACCAGCGAGTGCAAGTAACCAAACGGGGCTCTGGCACATTTGTAAGTGCAAAGTCGAACTGCTTTTCACATGTGTAGACATGTGGTGCGCTTACAGTAAAAGCAGTCGCTAACTACCCACCATGATTATCATGGCCTGTACCACGTGTACTAGGGATAAGCACAAAAAAAAACATATTTTAAAAGTGTTATTGCTAAATACATATTATTTGTTAGCTAATTTGTCTCTCTACTATAATACTCTATAGATGCTATGGAGGATTCTCTAATTTTGCCACAAGAACCCAAAGACTAATCAAAAAGAGGGTTTTGGTCACCTATAGCCCAAAGCTAGGGTAGATCGAGTCTATATTCAGAACTGACACTTCATCTAGGAGAAGGGAACCAACCATCCCTGGTATACACCCATTCCCTCCCTCCAAATCTACTTCTTTTTAAGCCCTCTTCTTCTTCTTTCTTATCTCCACTCAATCATATAAGGTATCAAGCTTGTAAAGCTTGAGACTTTTGATGGTGTCTGTCGGGGATGAATAGAGCACATCAATGGATGAGTCAATTCAGTCAATAATGTGTTTTGGGGTTTTTTTTAAGCCCTAAGAAGAGAAGAACAAATCTCTAGATTACCAACAGGACACCTGAAGACTTTCAGGAAAAACCAAGACTTTCCCAAACTGTCCATAATGTGCCTCCCAACTGGCCTGCCCTCAGCACCTGCTGTCCTGCTACATAAAGTCTATTAAAAAGGACTTCTGGGAAAAACTCAAATTGAAAATATAAAAACTGAGACTCTGTAACCTGTTTGGAGACCATCAATATAAACTCCACCTTTGCTGGTTCCAAGCCCGGATGAAAAAGGAGGAGGGGGAGCAGTGACAAGCTCACTAAAAAACCTGGGCTCAGCTGGCCCGGCTTATAGTACTCTGTAAGGGCTCCAGGGATACAAGATGATTTAGGTACTTCAAGTTAGGAGGTGTCTGTTCCTCATGTCAGAGGTGGCCATTTCATATTGGAGCTAAGTCATTGGCCTGCTACTGAGTAGTGCTCCCAGTTCTAATGACAAAAGCAGATGCATTCTACTTCAGAGATACGAAAGAAGCTCTGAATTATATATAAGAGGGAATAATCAGCAAAAACAATAGAAGGAAAAAAAAAAACATTTCAAACCAAAGACAGATGGGGTTCTCCATAACTCTGAATGGCAGAGCCTCAAAGAAACAATTTTGATGTCACCAAACTTTGTTTTTAGGAGCCTTTTTACCTCATATGATGGAAAGTTCTTGTTGTTTCTTATCCCCTTGTGTAAAGATTACACGAATTCCATGAGTTCATGCTCCTCAAGCTGTTTTATGATAAGCAGCGGCCTCTCCCAAAGGTCCTGTTTAGAAAGTTCTTCTTACTTAAGGGTACCATGATGGCTGATCTTCGTATTGGAGATAAAAAAATGTAGTTCACAAAGAATAGACTGTAGATTATCTAGCATCCATCTTAATATAAATTTGGCTGAATAAGCAAACAGTTTCAAAAATATTGTCAATTTCTCAATGCATTAAATCCTTAATTTATATTTAGTACTAGACGAATGACCCGGGCAACGCCCGGGTTTTACCCGATTAAATGTTTTTATTCAAATAATATTCGTTACGAATATTCATTCTGCTCGAATGAATGTTTTTCTGTTAGAATTTTGTTCCTGCGTACAAAATAATGAACTGGTTTCACCCGTGGTCTCTGCTTTTTGGAATTTTTCCCGATATAATTATGTATCTAATAATTAAACATGATACAGCAATATCGTCATCATCATTTTCTGACTAAAGATATATAGTTTTAATAAAAAAAAGTAAAAAATGTAAAAAAAAGTTCTTCAAATGAAAAAAAGAAATAGCCAAAAATACTAATCAAAATGCAGCCGAAAATTTTCCTCAGGTTTATAAAAAGCGACATGCAAAATTTGGTACCAATTGGTTCAGTAGTTTTTGAGTTTATCGCGAAACAGACAGACAGACAGAAATTGACTTTTATATATATAGAGACTAGAAGCATATTTCCATAGTTCTCTTAAAACACCCATTTACTGAATGGCATAACAAATACAGATAATATATAAGGAAATTAGTCCAATACAATAGTAGAGTGGTCTAAACTAGTGTAAACAGCTAGGAGGGTTTGCTGGTGATGAACCATGCCTTCCTTTTTTAAACACAACTAGTTTGTCTAAAGTTAGAATCCATGAAACCTTCCTGGTGGGGAACAAATCCTCCTCAATGATGACATGTGTCAAAGTAGTCTTATATGATGATTGAAAACCCAAACTTTTGTTTTATGATCCCCAGAAGTTCATATAAATGAGGGTTTTTATATGCTCTGAAAAGGAACTATACCGAGTTTATGTATTCATGCCCAATAAGGTTAAAAACCCAAATTGGTAAACCCATTCCTAGGCAGGTTACCTTCCTCTTGTCCTATTATTTCCACTCTGTTTGTTCTGCTATTGAATGGTTTGGAACTGCATTTGGATTCTGTGTCTTTTTTCAAATATCAATCAAATTAAATAATACCAAATATTTGATGTTTGTGTTTCCAATATATGTTTAAGAGATAGTATATAAAGAACATTTTACCTTATTGGGAACTTTATAGTCTTGTGTTCCCCTTTTTTAAATTAATTATGCATAGAAGCTCCTTATAAAAGATGAACAAAGTTGTAACAATATTCATTAAGTAATGTTAGGCTAGCTGAGGGTGATGGTGGTGGTGTCTTGTCCATGGAGCAGATCAGATTGGTCCGTGCACCCTGATTACAATACCAGCCAACAAAGGTGCCTTGTCCGTATGGATGTCCTTTTCTGGATTGATGACTACCATATAGAGGGTTGCAAGGATGGCCGGGTATATATGATCCGGAGTGAGTTGGGTGTTGTAACAGTTATTGCAGTTTCTGTAGGATCTAGTCATGTCTGGGTTTATCTTCATTCCTTTAAAATGTCCTGTTCTGATTCTTGAAGTTGAAGCTGATATTTTTGATAACATCACATTGTCAGGCTCTAGTCTCAATATCTCTCTGAGATATTTTTGTCCAGCTTTTATTCCTCCATTCACTGGTGTATGTCTATTACAGCACATAATGTTGATTGGTACCACATCAGGATTAGTGGGTTGACAGGCATGTTGATATCTACATGTACTATAATTGTTTTTGTTGACTTTTATTTGATTTTGTGTACATCTCACCATATCAAGTCTTTAGCTCTACAGTTAAATTGTTCCTCCTTCCCCCCCCCTTTTTTTTTTCAGGAAAAATTGCACTTCCTTTTGGTTTACATTCATTCCATTGTTTTAGCGACTTTTGGTATTAAAAGAAAAGATTATGTACACAAATATGTATATGCAAATATGCGCTCTGCCATCTGAAATGCTCATGTGACCAGTAAGGATATGTCTTTTTTTTTTTTTTTAATATGCAAATATGTGTAATATATGCAAGTATATATGCAAATTGTATCCCCTCCACATACCCAATCATCACCTCATGTATACCTTATCATTTTATATGCAATGGTTTAATTATTTTGGGTAGTTTTGTGGCTTAGTTAGAGTATGGTGTTTGAGAGAGGCGGTGTGTGCAGGGATCCCAACAGAGAGGCTCCCCCTGGTGGTGAATCAGAAGATGACGAAGATAGTGACTAGACTCCAGATATCAAAGCTCAACTCCTCCCAAGCAATGGCCTTTCCCTTCCTCCTCCAATCTACCTCTCCATATCTTCCGTCTCAACCAGTACACACAGAGAGAACCAAAGTTCTATCACTGTAATAGCTGAAGTTTTATACATTCCTTCAGTTCTAAGTTTTTCTTTCCTCCAAGAGGCATTAATTAAGGTGCCGTTTGCTAGTCTCCACTTGGTAGGAAATTGTGGACCTCTCCAATATATATATTGTGATGAAGCCTTATTTTTGGTCCTACCTTTTTGTTATTTATATATATATATATAAGCTGCATTTTTAAACTTCCTATAATTCTTATTGATAATTCCTATATAATTCTTCTTATAATTATTATTTTAAAATTTGGGTTCTTTGTGAGAGAAAAGGAGATATTAAAAAAAAAAAAAAAAAAGGTTGTGCCGTATATATTTGCTTACAGAGTTGGATCGTTGTTTTTAATGAAAGACACAATAGTTAAAGCATTGAGAAAGTTTTAAGAGTTGTCGCTATTCTCCAAAATTCTAGTAAATTTTTGTTGTTGTTGTTTTTTTTTTTCTTCGCTTTCTCACACTCGCTGCAGATCTTTCATAGCGTTTGACAATGGAAACAAACAACCCACCAACTACCCTCTCCCCAAGTGCCAACATTGTCGTAAGTGCTTACTTCTTCTTTGTGCTCCTCCTCATTGTTGTGGTGTAGCTATGTGTGAATAACACAGGAAGACTCTAGTTATTCCACCTTTATTTACGCTCCATTGTTAGATTTATGTACACAACGGATGGCTTTACCCTGTTGTCTCCGGCTTTTCCTTTATTTATTTTTTAACTAGTCGGTGTTGTTGTTATAAGTTAGAGGACGTAGGCTTGTTTTGTTTTGCCTTGCTTTTACAAATTTGTCTTTTTTTTTAGTTATGTAAAAAATAATCTTATTTACATATTCCTTTTTTTTAAATAATAGAGTTTTTAAAGAGTAGTAGAAAAAGTTGTGCAATTTTAATTTATTATAAGTGTGTATAAAAAAAAAAACATTATTTTTTACAGCATAATATCATTGGACTTAGATATTATATAGGATGTGTGTGTGTGTTTTTTTACCAATATGTAATTCATTATTGACATACACACATAAATTTGATCTTTGCATGGTTAGTTTTCAGAAATAACAAAGAGTGTTATGTAGATAACCTATTTACAACAATCCCTGATGCTCAATCAACCAATCTAATTTGTTCTTTCTTCTTTTTTAACTTCCCCCACTTTCCCATTCTCTGCTAATTTGTTCTTTTTTTTCCCTTTTATAATGATATCATCTCCCCCCCCCCCCTCCCCCCCTATTTCCATCCCACCTTTTAGTGTAAATAAAAAACATTCCCCATTTGTCTTTTTTTTTATATTTGTGTATGTGAATTATATTTACACATTTGAAAAAAAGAAAGATCAACAACAAACATTAACAACCAAAGAATAGGGAAGAAAACAAACAACAAAAATCTAAGAAACAAAAACTTTAAAGTTCCCCCCCCCCTTTTTTTTTTTGTAGGGAGAAACAGTGGACAATGTGCATGTCAACAAAGTTAGACACAATAATAGCTACCCGAACCCAAGAAGGAAAAAAAAAAAAAAGAAATTTGCTGTACACTAATTTACATAGCTTTGTTTTTTTTTTTTGTCCCATCCGGGGTTATTTACATGACTTATTTACAAGGGCGGAGCATATGTTCAGGTGTTGTCGAAAGTTGTGTTTTTTTGGGTAGTCTCCTAGCGATGGTATTCCAAGATGGATGCTGTTAATACTGGCCCGGTAATGGTTGCTTGCTGGCGGAGGTTAGATGCGGCATGTACTTCCAGATTTTTGGACGTGGGATTTACAAAATATGGTCGTGGCCGAGGTAGAAAAATAGCACAAGGTCCCTTTTTTTTTTGTTTGTTTGTTTGCTTTTCTTTATTTGAGCAGGATTCTTTGGCTTGGATGCTTGGACCTGAGACATCAGAGATCTGTTATATGATTTATGTATTAGATACATGGAGTTGTGTAGTAAACCATTTATTATATATATTTGATTCTATTCTCTCTCTTTCTAAGAGTTTATTTATATGGAAAAAGTATAAGAATATATCAATTTTTACTGGTACATTGTATTGGAAGTGGGGTTGGGTAGAGTAGAGAATCTTGTTAAAAACAGCCTCCTTTATAACAACAACTTAGTTAAGTAAACCTTCCCAAGTCCTGTTAACTGCCTCAGGGAGGTGACGGACAGTATGTCTTATACTCCAGGTACCCTAGCTAGACATGAAGACTGCTGTCCTACTAAGTAAACCCAGCTAAATGTCAACATCCTACCTTGGTGTCTTGATGTTCCCATCAACCAGGATTGCACCCAATTACTCTGTATGAATTCCACTCTTCTTACCTATCAAAACTAGAGAAGAGTAGACATGGTCTAAGGAGAAAAGCATCACCACCAAATAGTTCTCCAATAGTTCTAACTGTAGTTGTGACTCTCCTATGGAATGTTTGTTATAGCAAGAGTCAGTTAAAGTCTGACATTGCCGAGCACTCATATGTCCTAGTAGTTGGATTTACTTTAGGCTTTTTAAAATGTTCTTTATAAGAAAATATATAAATCATCCCACAGTGTGTGGCTTACCTAGGGTCACCAGAGATGTTTGCATCCATTAGGAAGGATTGTTTACAATGGGGAAACCTCATTTTTCCCAAAGAAGCAGTGGGTGTTATGTCCAGTTTAGTTGATGTTCTGACACCAACTCTCTTGGTTTCCTGGTGTCCACACATATTTTGCTGGGAAAATATTGATCTATAAAAGAAAGGGTTGCTTCTCCCATCAAAAATAAGCACCATCTATTGACTGTCGCCGCAAACTAGCGGCCTCGGGTCTGTGACAAAGCCAAAACACCAGCTATGTGACAGACCCGATGCTGGTAGTTTGTGTGGTCAATAGATGCTGTCTAGTTTTGACGGGAGAGCTGACCTTTGCTTTTTTATAAAAATCTACTATAGTAATACATACTGACAGAATCGTAGAACGGCCAATTGAATATTTCTAAATTGTAATTATATATATAGTCTCTCCCATGAGAAATCCTAGCCTAAAAAAATCCAGTCTCTCATCAAAGACTGTTGAAAGACTCCTCATGACTTGGCCTGATGTGACAGAGGCTCTGATAAAGAAAAGACAAGGTATAGGCTATGGTCTCTCATGGGAAACTGAACATAGTGGAAGTCCATATAGTGCACATAGCCTTCTAATTTGTTCTATTGTTTTCTCTGTTGTAATATCTTACACTAGGATAATTTATACCCAAAATGGGTATGAATTTTGAATGACTGTCCACTAAAAGGAAGAGGTTCAACTCTTTTATGAGCAAAATCTATGTGAATAAGGTTCCTTTTGCCCATTCCCAGGGTTGAAAGAAGGTTTTTTTTTGTTGGATTGGCCTGAACCATGGTCTGCAATCCTAGAAGTCCATAGATTTCCTTAAAAAAGATGGTTTGAGCAGTCACTCTGACAGCTTAAACTTGTGGATTTGTTCAGGTGGTTTAGGGAATCTCTCTCTCTCTACTACTCTGATCAAAAAGTTTCGACACTTTGCTCATAAGTTAAAAAAACTTTATTATTCTACCAAGCGCTTGTACCACTCGAAAACTCGTCTTCGGCTTATGACGGCATCCCCAGAGGCTGTTTGCAACATCCAAAAAATTTCGGCACCCTTGAATCCGTTTTTCACACAGAACTTGATGCAAATTCGTTGATCCTCCATTTCGGTGACTAACAAAATCGAAGCACAGGCAAAATGGCTTCACTTCGAACAGCCGCTGCTCGCGCTGTTGTGGCGCGTGATTTTTGAAAATTGGCAGGTCTCCAAGCCAAGGGCGACCCTTGCGTTTGCCACAAACCGGGAGAAAATATATTGAGTTTTCAGAATTTTATGAGCAAAGTGTCGAAACTTTTTGATCAGAGCAGTATATTGTGTGCTGATCAATGGCCCACATATAAGCATACTAAAAATCTGCATAACACAATAGGAGAGGGTTCAATACTGATGAACCATGCCTTCTTTAATGCCTTATTATTTAACCAATATACAGCAGAACTTCCATGAGAGGACACTTGCGCTAGAGGATACCTCTCTACAAGGACAGTTTTCATTTACAAAATTACCATTTTTACTATTAAGAATTCTCTGGTAAGAAGACACCTTCTTAAAGGACACTTTGGCTCTGCAATTAGGCGTCCTTTACACTGAGGTTCTACTGTATAAATAACATAAGAAATTAGCTATATATTTGACATTTATTTTTCCTTTTACAATAAAACTCTTCCTGTGCTTACTGCAATGTCAAAAATATTGTCAAAATCCTAATTCCAGAGTTCCCAAGTTTTAAAAGCCCCAAAATTGATTCAACCGTCGGTTATAATAACAACATAAAATCTTGGTCCTGAGTTGTCATAGCACAATGTATAACTAGGTGTTTAATTATAAGGAGAGTAGTGTTGTATCAAATTTAAATGTTGCTGTGTATATCACAGAAAATTGTAAATGGCCTATAATGTAACTAGAGTTTTCAGATTTATCCAATTACAGTAGAACCTCAATGAGAGGACATTCACGCTAGAGGACACCTCTCTACTAAGGACAGCTTTCATTGTCAAAATTACCATTTTTACTATTTAGTAGCTCTCTGTTAAGAGGACATCTCTCCCTAAAGGACACTTTGGCTCTGTAACTAGGTGTTGTCCTTTACATGGGAGGTTCTACTGTATTATAATACCATTTGGTGAGACTTTGCCAACTGGACTTGCAAGATTTAGGGGCTATCTCCAGACAATAGGATTTGTGTAGATAAAAAAGTGTCAAGGTCACAATTTCTTTTTTTTTATGTATCCCAAGTTCACTTGTTACAAGTCATGATAATCATGGTAGATAGTTAGCCATGGTTTTTACCGTAAATACACCACATGTATAAAAATAACTTTTTTACACTTACACAGGTGTCTCAAATCACCCCATCTGGGCACTCAGTAGTGGAATGTTTGCAACAACAATGGAAGAATTGTTATTCATAAAAAGTGCACAATGCTGGGGATGCAGAAGTACATTGTAAGGGCATTTACCTGTAAATTTGATGTACAGTAGAACTACCTCTCTCTAATGGGCAACACCTAGTTACAGAGTCAAAGTGTCCTTTAGGGAGAGGTATCTTCTTACTGGAGAGTTTCTAATTGACAAAATTGGATAACATTTTGGTGATGGAAACTATTTTTTGGTGTTTACTTATGAAGGTACTGCTGTATACACAAGGTAATAAGACCAAATCCAAATAAATAAATCGTGTGTGACGTTTCGGTAAGATGTCTGAAGATGGTAACAACGCTGTTACCAAAACGTCACACACATTTGGATTTGGTCTTATTACCTTGTGTTTATAATCTATAATCCAAATTGTGTCTTATCGTACTGCTGTATATAATTTTACTAAATTTCTAGAAGTCTATATGTTCCCTGAATGACCATACCATGTATTTCTTAGAAACTGCATGCTATATAGTCCAATACCATAGTGGTATAGAAGATACTTCTGTCATAATTTATCTCCCTGCAGTTTAAAGAAAATATAATGGAGAGTACAGGTGTCTTCTAAATGAAGTAATCAAAAGGAAGCTTACAGGAACATGTATTCTGAGGTGGGTCATCTATTGATCATTAATACTGAAGGGCTACAGCATGAAGAATGGAGGAAGAGGATTGGTTCAATTATCTAAAAGAATGGTCTCGTATATTGGAAGATAGGAATTGCACTTGGAACAGGGTGAAATGGTAGCAAGACTAAATACAATAGAACCTTCCTTTAGTGGACACCTCTCTATAAAGGACAGTTTTCATTTGTAAAATGACCATTTTTACAACTTAGCAACTCTCTGGTAAGAGGACACCTCTCCCTAAAGGACACTTTGGCAATGCAATTAGATGTTGTCCTTTACAGGGAGGTAGTTCTACTGTATTATTGAAATATATTTTCAAAACATCACAAACATTTTAATAATTTGGATTAGGTGTTGTTACCCTATGTTCCTAATCTATAATCCAAATTGTATCAAGGTGAAATGGTGTTCCTTGTGATGGTTGACCTCAGTATCAGAGATGACTGTACTACATTATGTAATTGCATATTTCCATTGTATGTACAACAAGCCAGGCTTACAATGTGTAAATATCCTCACATTTTTGGCACCTAATGTGGCTATCACTGAGACACCTACTTAGGGCACACTCATGGTTTTGTACCTTTTAACATGTATATCAAGACAATAACTCTGAAATATATTTCATACACAGTTACTTTTATTGTGTGAAGACACATGAGATAATCCAGTGTGAACAAAATTACCTCTGTCTCCTTAAAAAAAGTAGACGACCAGCGACATCAAAGACTTTCCACTTCCTTAAATTTTATCCATGTTTGATACAGAGTTTGTATACTGCAAGTTCACTACATGTAGGAAGCAGTTCGACTCTACACTTACAAAGTGTCTCCATTTGGATAATTGCACTCACTGGTGAGGTTGGACTGTTGTCAAGAAGCCATTAAAATATATATTTTTTCAGAAACATGTGGAATTTGATCAAGTATCATAATTGTAAAAAATAATTGTTCCATTCATTATTAACCCTGTTTACTGATAACATACTGGGGCTGTAAAATAGGTAAACTGTTGAGAGGGGGGAGGTTTACTGCTGATAAGGCAGGTCCTCCTCCCAGTATTTCTATCTACATTTAGTAATTGTAGAGTGAACAGTTTCTCATACATTGACTACAGTGAATAATCCAAATACATAGGAACCTCCCTATAACAGCTATTTGGTTATTACCATCTAAGGTTCTAAGTACTTTCATTATTAACACTGGAGTTATAGCAACATAAAATCTTTGTCCCAAGTGATATTGTCATAGCAAGGTGTATATCTAAGCCAAACTTGTACAAATACACAAGTAGATTATAGTAATAAATGTTAAATATATAAACTCAGTAGAATGTATCCAGATAGTGTGTTATATCAAAATTCAAAACTATTTTAAAGGCGTGAGATTCTTTTTGATATTAAACAATTTCTACTGCCCTTACTGCAATGGAAAAATTAAAGGGAGGGCCTGGTTCATCAGTGGTGAACCCTCCCAGCGGTTTCGCCAGTTTAATCTACCATACCGCTGTTATATTGTATTTTTGGAACTTCCTTTTATAGTGATACTGTTGGTAGACTCTTTGAATGGGTATTTTAGAAGAACTATGGACATAAGCTTTTATGTTATGTTTAAAAAGATTGATCCTATTATATACACACAAGGATTTCAACCAATTATTTGAAAACAATTCTCTCCAAGGTACAGTAGAACTTCCTTGAGGGACACCTCTCTACAAAGGACAGTTTCCATCTAACCAAGCTTACATTTTTACTAATTAGTAACTTTCTGGTAAGAGGACACCTTGACCCTGTAACTAAGTGTTGTTCTTTACAGGGAGGTTATAATATGTTCCTTTTTTTTGTAAGCTCATATATTGGCTAGCAATGTTAATTCTCATTTCAGACTTAGAGCTTGGATTAAATAATCTGGGTATTGTAATTGCAGGAAATACAATTTTTTCTAACACCAAATGTTTTTAATATTGAAAATTTACAAGGTAAATAAGACCAAATCCAAAAAATAGTGTGTGACATTTCAGTAACAGCGGTTGTTACTGAAACGTCACACATTACTTACTAATCTATAATCCAAATTGTGCCTTATCAATAATGAAAATCCTATCAAATTTGGTTGGGTGTAACATTCTCATATTCTTTCATCTCAATTTTCAATCAAAGCTATTGACTGCCTGCAGCAATAGGAGCTGCTGAAATTTAATATGACAGTAGTGTCTGGTTTCTGTCAGATGAGGAGACTAAGGGATAAAATTTGGCAGTTTTGGGGAATTGGCACCTGGTAAAGAGACCATACCCCTTTGAAAAATAATAATAACCTAATGAAAGGGCCAGGAGTATCAATCAAGACCTCTATCTATTCATATATACAGTAGAACTACCTCCCTGTAAAGGACAAAATCTAATTGCAGAGCCAAAATGTCCTTTAGGGAGAGGTTTCCTCTTACCGGAGAGTTGCTAAATAGTAAAAATAGAATTTTGCAAATGAAAACTGTTCTTTGTAGAGAGGTGTCCTCTAGTGGGAGGTTCTACTGTATATTATAATCTCCGAGAGATACAGAAAAGAGGAGTGAAAGAAACAAAATTGGGAAAAAGAAATTCAAATTTACAAATTGGAAATAGGTACATAGAGAGCTAAAATTATTTTGATACAATAGCACTTCAGAGAAGACGCCTCTCTACAATGGACAGTTTTCATCTCCAAAATAACCAGTTTTACCATTTAGCAATTCTCCAGTAAGAGGACACACCTCTCTCTAAAGAACACTTTAACTAGGTGGTGTCCTTTACAGAGAGGTTCTACTGTAGTGTTCTAATTATCAAATTTTCATATTTATATCATATTTTCAAATCTTTGAAATAAATGAGTGACACCTAGAATTATCCCAAGTAAATGTTAAGCTAATATTGACAAAATTGTGATGATTATATTAAATCTAAGACGCTAATGGGGGTATTTGTAAATGCAAAGTTGAACTGCTTTTCACATGTGTAGACATGTGGTGCACTTGCAGTAAAAGTAGTCGCCAACTTCTACCCACCATGATTATCATGGCCTGTACCGCGTATTTGTACAACAACCTGTACCACAATCTACCCTAGGGGGGTTTAGCCCAAATAAATGAACTATTAAATAACAAATTGACAAAATTTGACATTGATTTAATTGGATATTATTTAATTTTTACCAAAAAAAGTTGTAGCTATGGGTTACTGATTATTTCATAGGTTAGTGCAAAGTAACTAAAACAACCTCTGGTATAAGCAGTCACAAATCCCCATTCTCAATGATTATCATGGCCTGTATAACTTGAATCAGCTTGATCTACAAAGGTGTTCTGTTGGGGCTTTAACCCCACCAGTGAGTGCAAGTAACCAAACGGAGCTCTGGCACATTTTTTAAGTGCAAAGTCAAACTGCTTTTCACATGTGTAGACATGTGGTGCACTTACAGTAAGGGCAGTGGCCTACTTCTACCCACCATGATTATCATGGCCTGTACCACATGTACTAGGGATAAGTAAAAAAAAGAAAATGATTAGCACAGCCTGTTTAACTTGAATCAGCTTGATCTCACAAAGGTGTTCTCTTGGATCTTTAATCTTATGGGTTCACTGAATGGGACCTTGGAATTAGAGGATGTTAGGAACAAAGTTGCTGGTATAAAGAATGTTGTTGTTAGTATCCATCAAGTCGAATTGACTTTTGGTGACAATATTCGACAATTTGATCTGTTAATGACCATCACTCTCATCTAGTGACCTTCTGGTAGTTTTCTTGATCCCCTTCTAGCCAGCTCATTGCAGGTCTTCTTTCAAATTTTCCCAACATCTTTTCTAATCCATTTGCTCTCATTGTGTGTCCAAAATACACTCGTGGATAAAACTTGAGGAAGTTGTACCTTTTAACATGTATATCGGGACAATAACTCTGAAAGATATTACAGTGACCTTTATTGAAGACATACGGGATAACCAAGTGTGAACAAAATTGCCTCTTTCTCATTCAGAAAAATAGACAACTGGCCGACATCAAAGACTTTCCACTTCCTTAAGTTTTGTCCATGAATGTAGGTCATTCTTTGTTAGCATATTTGGGATTCTAGGGATCTGAGAGAGAAATGGGAGGATTTTTGTAAGTTTACTCAGTTTTGATAAAGCACAATTTGAATTATAGATTATAATACAAGAAAATAAGGCCTAATAATTTAGTGTGTGACGTTTCGGCAACAGCATTGTCACCATCATCAGACAAAAGAATAATTTATTTATAAGAATATATATAATAATAAATTATATATAAGAATAAATAAATTATTCTTTTTTCTGATGATGGTGACAATGCTGTTACCGAAACGTCACACACTAATAAATTATTAGGTCTTATTTTCTTGTATTATTTACTCAGTTTTGTTTCTAAATATTGATATATTCCTAATCTTGAAACTTGAGAAGTTTTATAAGTGATTTAATTCTTTAATATTTTAAAGAGGGAAATTCTCAACTTCTTTTAAGTTTTTAAAAATTTTTACAACTTTTTCTGGGGCCTAATTTTTTTTTTTGTGTCCCCCCTAATATTCTGGTTGCGATAAAAATTAACTAGGAACGCCTAGAAATAAATGCTCTTAGAATAAATGATAAAGCAAAATTTGGATTATAGATTAGAAACACAAGGTAAAAAGACCAAATACATAAAAATAAATAGTGTGTGACATTTCAGTAACAGTATTGATACCATCATCAGATAAAAGTACTGAATAGAATGCTAAGTGTAGGCCAAATTTAATATTGGCTTATTTTTTGCAGAAATACATCTGGTTCACTACCAATGTTTACTGGGTGAAATTTTGTAGAAGATCAAAAGTAACCTCTCTTTTTGTCAGTACTTTGCACCTAAGGAAAGGAGGCATATTTCCTGTGTACCCCCTATTACATCTATTTACATACTATATTTGAAAGTATAAAGCATGCTCTGTTTTACCTGGACTTCTTGTATACTTGGTGTATATATTTCCATATTATGCATTTATATATATGTAAAATTTATGATTATATATATGCAATATAACACATTTGCACGGTTCAACAATGACACATCTGATCACAAAGTCCAAATCCTGATGCAGACTCTTTTTAAAACAAAATAGTTCTAGGGCTATCTCCCTATAATGGATTTTCCGTGACAAAATGATAAAGAGCATTTTTACCATGGGCATGTACAGGGCTAAAGTTTATGTCAATTAATACCATTCTGATACAAAGGTTGGAATGGTATCTAAACTCCGATACTAAAAGCAGAACCTTTAGAAAGGAGATTGTGGAGTGAATTTTGTCGCATACCTCGCGACATTTGCATGATATTGATTTGTTTTGTATATTTTTACTTGTATATTTGCATGTCCGCGTGAAGCGCGATATCTATATATAGGTCAAAGGATTAATAAAGTTAGAGTTTTCTTTAGTATGAAATCGTCTCGTGTTAATTCTTGTCGTAGAACACGACAAATGGCGCAGCCGACAGGATCCGCAAGACCTTCCCTGGAAAGCCTCTTAAGGGAGATGGCTGATCAACAAAGCTTAATGATGAGCATTCTTTGTGGAAATAGGAGAGAAGAATATCTCAGTGAAGAGGATTACTATGAGAGAAAGGAATATCTTAAATATTCAATTGTTGAAGATGAAGAAGAAGAGAAAGAAGAAGCAAATATTGAGTCTCTAAAAAGTCTTGAAAAGTCTGAAGAAAATGGAGAAAGCCTCTTAAGGGCGATCGTGAAGCAACAAAGCGTCATGATGGATATTCTTGGAATAGAAGAAGATGATTCTGACGATGAGCCTAAGGGCGACGGTGTAAAGGATTCTGAAGATTTCGATGAACAGAATGAAATAGTAGATGAAGAAGACTTCGATGAACTGAATGAAATGGTAGATGAAGAAGAAGATGATTCTGAAGATGAGCCTAAGGGCGACGGTGTGAAGAATTCTGAGACTGCAATTAAGGGTTGTGAATCGGTGAAAAATACAGAAGAACTTTCTAATTGCATTATTGATGTTCCTAACACCGAAGTTGAGAAAAAGTCTGTTGTTGAAGAAAGTGAAAAAGCCGAAGTTGAGAATAATTCAGTTATAGAAACTGAAAGTGCAGAGTCTCTTACGAAAGAGGATGTTATTGCTGATATTGATGCAGATAATGCAGGACTCTGCGATCTTGATGATGCCACTTTCACTCAAGTTGGGGAAAGTCAAAAGTCTCAAGTTGATAAAAAGTCAGTTATAGAAACTGAAAGTGCAGACGATAACTCTAAGCCTTCAGACGATGCCTCTAAACCTTCAGACGATGCCTCTAAGCCTTCAGACGATACCTCTAAGCCTTCAGACGATACCTCTAAGCCTGCAGACGATAACTCTAAGCCTTCAGACGAAAAGTCTGCAATTGACGATTCTCAACTTACTAAGGAGTCTGGTACTGGCAAAAAAGAACCTACTAAGGAGTCTGGTACTGGCAAAAAAGAACCAAAGCCTGGTACCGGCGAAGAAGCTTTGAGAGAGCTACCTTGTTACGATACTCTATTGGAAACTCTCAAGAAAGGAATCTATTCGTTTCAAACAAGCGGTGAAAAAAGAAATATGAAATTAGGAATAGGTGATTTCAATAAAGGCAATCACGCAAGACGTCGTTTGTTAATATTAAAGAAGTTAACACGCTGCCAAAAAGTTTGGATTTATGCTAAAGAATTCAGCCAGATGCAAAAAAGCATGCTTGATAAATATGACATTGATGATTTACGAAATGAATTGGCCATCTACAATTCCTTAAGAACCCTAAAAAATGGTCAGGTCAATTTATGTTATCCATATTCCTTTATGCTTGTTAAAGATACTGAAAAGACGTTTAGGCTTCTCATAAATATCTTTGAAAAAGGAAAACCATGGCCTTACTATTGTGAAGGAGAACGAAAAAATTATTTTGTTTTCCTAATGGAATATGGAGGAATAACTCTCGAAACGGCTATCAAATCGAGACTTTCATATGAAAACTTATTAGTATTATTTCGCCAGATTTGTATAATTTTTGCAATTGGTGAAGAGGAAATTGAACTTTTACATGATGATCTTCATATTAACAATGTTCTAGTTGCAGAAACAGAAGAGAAACTAATCAAATATGAAGTAGCTTCAAAAAAGATTAAAATCCCAACTCTTGGATATATTGCTAAAGTAATCGATTTTGGGAATGCCAGGTGTATTAAGGATATAGATTATAGACAAAGGATGATTAGTGAATATGGAAAGAGACCATGTCCAATTGAGTATTCAAGAAAGAATCTATTTATGCTGAGTGGACTCTACTTTGAAATGATAAATATGAGTTTGGAACTTCGTGCAACAATACCTGAACTGCCAAGAGTAACTACATGTCTACAACTGTATGAGGGTTTAATTCAAATCTTAAAAGATTTGGCATATCTTAAAGTCGTAGGTAAACCAACATCTATAGGACATTTATATGACATGATTCCTAAGTGGACTAATCCCATGTTATTCGTTGGCAATGAAGACGAACCTTCTGTTTTCTACTATCATGTTTTCAAGCACGATCGTAGTATGATGTGGTGTAACCAGACTAGAAAAGCGCTAAAACGTTTGGATTTGCATGATATGAATTTATCTCATTTTGTCTTTTTTCATCCTGAATATGGAGAGAATTATGAAATCCCAGCCAACAACTGCATTGCTAGGTTGAAAGATTTTGAGATATCTCGACTTGTAGAGAATGATGATCCTAATCCGAATGTTTCTTACGAGAATATTTCTCAGCTAATTTGGACCCATAATGAAATGCGAGAATTTAACTCTGCTTATAAAATACATACTGAATTCATTGAAGAGACATCCACGCAGATTGCCGTTGAAGAAAGTCAAGAATCTCATTCAGAAACTGAAGCCTTAGATAAGTTAGGAGTCCCATATTTCTGGCTAGTTGTCTTGAAGAAAGCTCCTCAGGCCAGCAAGTACATCCAACCCTATGACAAGCCTGTTCTGGCATATCTTAAAGATATTCGTGTCGAGAGCTATGAAGGTTCAATGGGATTTTCAATCCATTTTGACTTCGATTCCAACCCGAATCTAGAGAACAAGACATTGACCAAATCGTATAAGATGAGATGCCTTGTCAAAGGTGGTGTGAGGGTAGGGCCAGAAATCACTGATGTAACCTCGACCCCCATCAACTGGAAGCAAGATATAGCCATCACCAAGTGGCCGGAGGACAATTTCATCATAGACCACCCGGAGTCCCATCACAGGAGTGATGAGAGGTCATGGAGGGGGAGTCTGTCGCATACCTCGCGACATTTGCATGATATTGATTTGTTTTGTATATTTTTACTTGTATATTTGCATGTCCGCGTGAAGCGCGATATCTATATATAGGTCAAAGGATTAATAAAGTTAGAGTTTTCTTTACTATGAAATCGTCTCGTGTTAATTCTTGTCGTAGAACACGACAAATTTTATTTGAAGGAGAGAACAAAACCTAAACTTTGGAACACACCACTCTTTAACTGACAAAATGGTGTCAAGTCTAAGTTAATATAATTCTAACTTGATAGGTCAAAGGTTGAAGTTTTGTTAGGAAGTACGTAAAACCCTGCCAAAAAGAACCTGAGATATTGCAAACCTTCCCTTATAACAAACCTGAAATAATCTCAATTTTTATTTTAAAATACAGTGAACTATGGATATATAAGGAACCATGGCTATAGTGAACTACAAGTCCCATTGGAATTTGCTATAAAGGGATTTTACTGTATAATAGTCATTTCACCTCACAATATAACACTCTCTCTTTTAATGATTTAATTTGGAGACTAAAGTCACTAAATTGTAATAGTACTTTTTAAAAATTATCCCTAGTTAACATGATACAAGCCATGATAATCATGTTAGTTAATATTGTAAACTGTTTTTACTGTAATTACATCAAATGTCTACACATGTAGAAAGCAGTTTGAATTTTGCACACACAAGTGTGCCAGAGCCCCGTTTGTGGGGTTATTTGCACTCACTGGTGAAGTTGGACTAGTGCAATAGTTGGGGGCCATTAAAACAATTTTTTTATTCATTAAAAAAGTGCCCAATGTGGGATTTGATCTTGGGTCGATGGCTGTCAGAAATAGATCGGCCACTGACATTTGTTGTATTTACTTTTGATGGTAACAATGCTGTTACTGAAATGTCACAGACAATTTATTGAATTTGATCTTGTTATCTCCCTTATCTTTACTCTCTCTCTCTACTAAAGAAATAAGGGTGATAAAGCAAAATTTGGATTATAGCTACAAGAAAATAAGATCTAGTCCAAATAAATTAATAGTGTGTGACGTTTTGGTAACAGCATTGTTACCATCATCAGGCAAAATATTTAATCATTTATTCTTTTGTCTGATGATGGTAACAATGCTCTTACTAAAACGTCTCACACTATTAATTTATTTGGATTTATTTTCTTGTAGCTAAAATACCCATTCCAAGAGTCTACCAACAGTATCACTATAAAAGAAAGTTCCAAAAATGCAATATAACAGCGGTATGGTAGATTAAACTGGCGAAACCGCTGGGAGGGTTCACCACTGATGAGCCAGGCTCTCCCTTTAATTTTTCCATTGCAGTAAGGGCAGTAGAAATTGTTTAATTTCAAAAAGAATTTTACGCCTTTAAAATAGTTTTGAATTTTGAAAGAGATAATTGATCATTCCTCATACACAGTATAATCTCCAATAAAAGACTTTGACTACTCCTGTATATGGTCTCTTATTGGAAGTTGACTTCACAAAGGTGGTTGGCTGAGCCCCTTGTCATCCAATTTGTTGACCCTTTCATGCCGCCAAATTTCCTCTATGGATAGTTTGCTAGGAGGATAGTGATCTACATTAAGAAAGGTCTCCAGGTGGGTGTATGAAAGCTGGTGGATCCAGAGTCCGCTAGTTTACAGAGACAGTTGATAGATGGCGCTTCTTAGTTTTCCATCTACATAGAAGGTTGACCTAAAGTTGGTGGTGTGAGTCAAAGGTGATAAGAAAAATTCTTTCTAAGTCATTTTAAACGAGGTACGAACATGAAAAGGTACAATTTTGATTATAGATTAGAAACACAAGGTAATAAGACCGAATAAATAAATAGTGTGTGACATTTCGGTAACAACGTTGTTACTTATCATCAGACACAAAAGTACTGAATTTTTTCAATTCCTTTGTCTGATGATGATAACATTGCTGTTACTGAAACGTCGCACACTATTTATTTATTTGGATTTAGCCTTATTACCTTACTACTAGGTGCTAACATGTTGACAAGGCTGCGAACCACAGCTGCAAACATGGCTGAACCCTCCAGTCTCAACCTGGAGGTAGTGGTTGCCTCTTTTTTTTTTTTTTCAAAGGCTCCTTGTGACAAGAGTCCTGGGAAAATTTTGGGGGACAGGTAGTTAGTGACATATATATATTCATGTACCAAAAGAGGCACCTCTCCCTTTAATTATGCACATCAGAACGATGGCACTGTTCATCACCTTGGTAAAACACTTTACTAGTGATGATAAAGAATAAACCACAAGACCAGTTTTGGTAAATACAGACAACAACCTGTATACCATGGTTTCAGGCTTTGGCCTTCATCAGTACAGGGACGGCTTTTTGTCTGAATTTGCCAAAACTGGTATTGTGGCTCATTCTTTATTACCGCTATATATATTTTTTTATAAACAATACTTAAAGTAACTTATTTACGAACGGAGAAATAACGTCCAGGGTAGCCTAGTGGACATGGCACCTGCCCGGTAAGCAGAAGGTTGTGGGTTCGATTCCCGCCCCTGGACACTTTTATTTTTCCCGTTCGCCATTACTCTTCATATTTTCACCCTCTCATACTTCATTCAAAAGAGTTAGAAATAGTAAATATTTCTCTTTAAAATAAATATTGATTTTTCATAGAAAAGAAACTTATGCGGTATAATTTTAAGTATTGTTTATAATCACACGCCGCAGTCCTTTATAATATATATATATTTTTGCTTATCCATAGTACACGTGGTACAAGCCATGGTAATCATGGTGGGTAGGAATAGGCGACTGCTTTTACTGTAACATGTCTACACATGTGAAAAGCAGTTGGACTTTGCACTTACAAATGTGCCAGAGCCCCGTTTGGTTACTTGCACCTGCTGGTGGGGTTGGACATTTGCAAGAATCGGGGGCCATTAGAGCATTTTTTTTTTTTTTCAAATCAGAAAAAAGTACCCAATGCGGGCATCGAACCCAGATCGTAGTGGTCGAAAGCCAACGGTTTAGACCATCCTTCCACTGACCCCCATTATTGCTAGTAAAGTTTTTTACTAGGGTGATGCATAATTAAAGGGAAAGGTGCCTCTATTGGCACCATATATATATCACCCTCCTGCAACTTTATGTTATGTATATGTATATACTCCATAAGAACCTGGTTTAAACAAATAAAAGTTTAGGTAAAAAATGAAAGAAACTGCACAACATTTGTTAGTTGGTCTTTTATTGCCTTATTTATTTATTTAATTTTTTACAAATGTTTTTTTTTCTTGGACTTTTTCATTTTTTTTAATATTTCCTTAAATTTTTTTTGGTTTCTTGTGTTTTGTTTGTAAAAAAATAGGGAGATATATATTTTTGGTGAGGGGGTGGGAGGAGAGGGAAGGGAAAAATGTTTGAAAAATGCGCAAGAACAAAAAAATCTTTGACATTTTTATATATTATGGATAAATTAAGAGAATCAGATGAAGAGACAAAAAGAAACAAATCAAGGCAATAATAAAACTACAAACAAACAAAAAAAAATCATTTTTTTTCTTCCTTTTTTTAATAATGATGCATTTGCAACAGAGAGAAGAAGAAAAAAACAAAAAAAAGAGGCTAAAGAATCTTGATTTAAAAAAATTAAAGAAAAAAAAAATTTTTTTTTTCTTCTTTCTTTATCTTGTTCTTTTATTTAGATCATCATCTCTCTCTTTCACTAATGTTAAAAAGTTTTAAGTACAATAAATGGACCTGGCAATATTTATAAATTAAATAGGTATTATTTTATAAATACATTACCATACACACTATAATAATAGGATGGAGATATTGGACTTAATAATAATTATAATAATAAAAAGTAGCTGCCAATAATTTAAATAAAATAAAAAAAAACAAAGCTTTTATTTGTGTGTTGTTTCACTTTTAAAAGCTTTATCACAAAATGGGGGGAGTAGGTTTCAAAGGTTTTGTTTGTTTTTTTTTGGAATGAGAAGGGAGGAAAAGATGGGTTAAAATTGTAGCTTTCAAAACACTCAAGAAAAAAATGAATATAACCGTTAATGATTAAAGCACAATTTGGATTATAGATACAAGAAAATAAGACTAAATCAATAGTGTGTGATGTTTCGGTAACAGCGTTGTTACCATCATCAAACAAAAGAATAAAAGCATTGATTTTATGGTAACAATACTGTTACAGAAACGTCACACACTATTTTAAAAAATTTGGTCGTATTTTCCTGAATATAAAACCAAAGTTGACAATATGTAAAATGGGAGGACAATTTTTTTTCTATTATCTTTACATAAATATAGTGAAACACAGGTGGGGGAATGGACGACAATTAAGCCAGAGTGTTGGGGAAAGTAGTGAATACATGTAAAATAACAGAGGAAGAACAACAAAAAACACAAAAACCTATTTTCAGAAAGCAATTAAAAAAAACAACAACAACAAAAAAGATAAACCGTCACCCACAAAATATATAAGTGTAAACAAACAAACATTTATATATATATATAAGGTTACAAAAAAAAATACCCTATGAATATATCTCAGTATATATATTGAAGATAGTAAAGTGTGTATATAATTATATAAATAGGTTATTTTTTAAATATATAGTTATTTTTTTTGTTTGTGTCTTTTTTAAAATCACTTTGGCACGCCTTTTTTTTTTGCGCTCTTCTATTTAAAAAAAAAAAATTTTTTTTTTTTATAATCAAATTGATTGATTATAAAAAAGCACACACTTTTGCCAATTTTTTTTTGGACTTCTTTAAAAAAAAAAAAACTTATTATTGTTCTCATATAGGCCCCTATTAAGAAAAAAAAAAAAGATTTAGAAAAGAAAATAGCTGTTTTTTTTTAGTGAAAAGTTTTATTAAAAAAAAAAAAATTTTTTTTTGAGGTGTTTATCATAATACTGATTTTTCATTCTAAATCTTTTATTTGAAGAAAGAAAAACGAAACTGTTATTTAAATATCTGGTGTAGGTAAAGGGGGAGGGAGGGGAGAGGTACACAGATATAAAACATCACCACATATATATATCTAAGTGTATGTATGTAGTTAAAAGTGATAAATAATAATGAAAAAGAAAGGACATAAATAGTTAGCAAAACCTTGTTAAAAACAACACACAGATAAGTTTTTTCTTCTATCCTTTCATTACAATTGTAAAGTGTTGACATTAAACACTCATGGGATTAAAAAAAAAAAAAACACAAATAATAATAAACACACTACATGATTTTTTTGTGACATAAAATAATAATAATAATTAAAAAAAGAGGAGGAAGGGGGAGATAAACAAACAAAGGGGAGGTCCACAACAGTTGGGAGGAAGATGGCCGCTGCCGCTGGTAAATTGTAAGCTGCTGAGAAACTAACACTGCAGGGACACACGGGCGGCATGAGGTCTAGGGACACGAAAACACACAACATCAACAACTCTTTTAAAACCACAGAGGAGAAAAAAAAAAAACAAATACGAATATATATATATATAACATGAAAATTACGGGAGGATGATATTCAGGTAACAAAAGAAGTACCTCTCCCTTTAAATATGTATCAGAAAAATGTCACTATTGCATCACCTTGTAAAAAAAGTTACCAGTTTTTTTATTATCCCTAGTACACGTGGTACAGGCCATGATAATCATGGTGGGTAGAAGTAGGCGACTGCTTTCACTGTAAGCGCACCACATGTCTACTGATGTGAAAAGTAGTTTGACTTTTGTACTTATAAGTAAGCCAGAGCCCCATTTGGTTACTTGCACTCACTGGTGGGGTTGGACTTTTGCAAGAATCGGGGGCCATTGGAGAATTTTTTTAATTAGAAAAAAAGTGTCCAATGCGTGATTCGATCCCGGGTTGTAGCGGTCAAAAACTAATGATTTATCCCATCCTTCCACTGACCCCTGAGTTCACCAGTGATTATAAAGAATGAGTCACACAAACCATGGTACATAGGCAAAGTTTTTTACTGGGGTGATGCAATAGTGATATCTTTCTGATGCATATTTGAAGGGAGAGGTGCCTCTTTTTAGTACATGAATATATATATAACATTACAATAAATAAAACCTGGAACCATACAATAAAAAAAAAGGGACAGTTAATGGACTTAAAATATAAAAAAACAACAGTAAACCACTGGAAAGAGTGAAGTTGGTCCTTAAAGACAGTGTGGTCTGTATTTCACAGGTTTTGTACATTTACTGTAGAAACACAGTTAAGGAGGGGATTGTGAACAAAAGTGCAACTTATTATTATACAACCCTGGGATTTTAGAAAGTGCAAAATATTATAGAAGACACTTCACCAGAGAAACCCTATCTATCTCCCAACAATTTTTTGGACAATTTTCCAATAACCACTTCACTATTGCTTCAACTTTTAAATAATAAGTTGTGGTGAAAAAGGCTACACAGTAGCTTAGTTGGCAAAATGTGTCAAAACAACAACAACAAAAAAAAAACTTGGTTAACAATAACAAAAAGATACCAAAGGTTGTTACAAGGAAATACAGACCTTGTATCTGTAAAATTTGGAATCCCAAATACTCATGGACAAAACTTAGGGAAGTAAAAAAAGTCTTTTGATGTTTCCGGTCGGTCTATTTTTTTTTTTTTAAGAAGAAGACAAAGGCAATTTTGTTGGTTATCTCGTGTGTCTTCAATAAAGGTCACTGTAATATATTTCAGTGTTATTGTTTAGATATACATGTTAAAATGTACAACTTTCTTTGTCCAAGTTTTGTCCATGAGTTTAAATAACTAAAGGATTTAAGAAAATTGTGAAAATTAATAGTATAACAGTAGAAATACTCTAGATTTTGTCCATGAGTGTATATGCAAACTGTGTTGGAAGCCAGCAGATAAAGGATCATATGTAAATTCAACCACATCACTATGTAAGGGAACTCCGCCTTTGCCAGTCCCAAGCCCGGATGAAAAAGGAGGAGGGGAGCAGCAACAAGCTTGCTAAAAAAACCTGGGTTCAGCTGGCCCGGCTGATAGTACCCTGTAAGGGCTCCTAATCCAGGGATACAGGATGAACAGCGTTTGTACTCCATGTTAAGAGCGGCTGCACATGGCGTCTGTTCCTCATGTCAGAGGTGGCCATTTCTTCTGGAGCTAAATCGGCCTGCCACTGAGTAGTGTTCCCAGTCTTAATGACAAAGGCAGACGCATTCTACTTCACCCAGTACCCTAATATGATTGAGTGGAGATAAGAAAGAAGGAGACTATGTAAGGGGACAAGCACCAATTCTGTCCTCCCAAGAGAACAACAGTCTTTGATTTCCAGACTTAAGTCTGATCATCTACTTTCCAGAATGGTTGCAAGGTTTTCCCACTATGTACTAAGTGTCAACCTGTAACCCCAAAACACATTATTGACTCATCCATTGATGAGCTCTACTCTTCCCCAGCAGACACCATCAACAAGCTCTACAAGCAAGAAAGAAGAAGAAGACTATGTATGGTAGATGAATTATTTTATGAGGATGTACACATGCAAATAGACATTGCAGTTCTCTCCATTGTTCTCATGTATTGTGTGTGTGTGTGCAAGGCAGTATTGGTATTGTTATAAGGGTAACTGTAAACAACATCACACAGCTACAACAACATGAAAAAAAAACACACAGATAAGAATGGACACCAAAAACTAGTCATTGACAAATGGTACCCTCTGGTACAACAACACTGATGACAAAAGGGATAATAATACAATAAACATACAACAAAACACGCAACAATGTTGGGGTAACACCAAGATAAACCAACAAAAGAGGGAAGGGGTCGGCTATAATGTTGGGTGGGTGGGAAACTACTTACTTTTTGTTAATATGGCTTGTTGGCCTCCTTGGATCGCTTCAGCTGCACTTTGAGCCTCTTCATTCCAATCTGGAAGCCGTTCATGTGTTGGATGGCTGTCTGCGCGCTCATTGGGTTGTCGTAGCTCACAAAACCTGCACAGCCACACTGTCAGCTAGCCCTACATGTTCCATTACACGTAGTACAGGCCATGATAATCATGGTGGGTAGAAGTAGGTGACTGCTTTTACTGTGAGTGCACCACATGTCTACACAGGTAAAAGCAGTTAGACTTTGCACTTACAAATGTGCCCAAGTTTGGTTACTTGCACTCGCTGGTGGGGTTGGACTTTTGAAAGAATCGGGGGTCATTTTTTTTTTATCAGAAAAAAAAAAAAGCCCAATGCGGGAATCGAACCCGGGTCGTAGCGGTCGAAAACCAACGGTTTAGACCATCCTTCCACCGTCCCCCTTTTACATTAATATAGTGACGTAAGGAGTAAATTGTGTTTGTCATCAACAACACTGCTATTACAACAATGTCTTCTAATATTGGCATCAAATTATAAGCTTCTTCCTCATCTTCTATATACAGTAGAACTACCTCCCTGTAAAGGACACTTAATTGCAGAGCTAAAGTGTCCTTTAGAGAGAAGTTTCCTCTTACCAGAGAGCTACTAAATAGTAAAAATGGTCATTTTGCGAATGAAAACTGTCCTTTGTAGAGAGGTGTTCTTTAGCGTGATTGTCCTCTCATGGAGGTTCTACTGTATCTACAGTGGAATTTTGTTATAACATCCTCTTTTATAACTTTAACAATGATTATAATAACATAAAATCTCTCTTAGTCCTAGGTGTAATTGTTATAGAAAGATTTGACGGGATATGAGCCAGAAAATTATTTTATAAAAAAAAAAAAAAACACATCAAAATAGTTTGGATTTCTTAAAACAGATGGCACACTAATGCAACATGTTAATATCCTAATAAAAATCAACAAGTAATCCAGGGTTTCTTGCACCATTTTTATATTTCTCTAGCTTTCTGGCCAACATGTCCTTAGAAAGGTTAAACTTATAGGTCTCGTGGAATAGGTGTATAGGGGTGCAGCTTTCATTGATCATGGTACACTTTGGTGAAAGTCTGACTTTGCCTGTAACTCATGGAATTCATGTAATCTTTACACAAGGTGATAAGAAACAACAAACTTCTAGGTGCTCCTGTTGAAGGAAATAAACACAAGGTAATAAGACCAAATCCAAATAAATAAATAGTTTGTTATTATTTATTTATTTGGATTTGGTCTTATTACCTTGTGTTTATAATCCAAATTGTGCCTTATGATTGTTAAAGGAATTGTTAGTCATAAAGCTAGAGAAATAAAAACTGTAAAGAAGACTTAACCCTAGATTACTTGTTGATTTTATTAAAAGTCAGGGGGGGATGAATGTGTACTGTTAATATCTATTCACTTTCCATGGCAAGGAATTGATTTAAACTTCAATAACTTAGGTGGATCAAAACCAACAATATTTGTGCACACATTAGAAGCTAACATTTACATTAAATACAAAACCACACACAAATGTCCTGGGCCACACTTCTATGTAGCAAATATACTCCAAAGGGAGAAAACAACTTAAACGGCAGCAAAAATAGCCTACGGTGATTGGTCTGGTAATTAGCAAGCTAATTACAAATTGATCAATTAAGAAATTAATTAGTAGCTCGTTGTGGCCCCCCCCTCCCTCTGTCAAATTAATGGAGTCTTTGAGAGATTTGCTTCCATCTTTAACTTCCAATTTGGCCACAAACTAATTGGAAACCTACTGTTGGTTTCATTCTTCTGCTGTATTATGTCTAGACCTCTACTTCACTGTAAGGCTTTGCTACATTATAAATCTAGTAGGTTATGAACCAAATAATAATTTGGATTAAATTACACTCATGGACAAAACTAAAATAAGTTGTACATTTTAGCATGTATAGTAGAACCTCCCTTTAGCCAACACCTCTCCAAAAAGGACAGTTTTCATTTGCAAAATTACAATATTTACTATTTAGCAATTCTCCGGTAAGAGGACACCTCTCCCTAAAGGACAATTTGGCTCTGCAATTAGGTGTTGTCCTTTACAGGGAGGTTCTACTGTATATCGGGACAATAACTCTGAAATATATTTGATACAATAAAAGTCACTGTAACATCTTTCAGAGTTATTGTCAGAATCCCTCTATACATGCTAAAAGGTACAACTTCCTTAAGTTTTGTTCATGAGTTGGGATATCGTAGAAAATGATGGCATTTTTCAACTTTCTATAATTATTTTTATATATATAACGGAACCCTCTTTTTTTTTTTCTCTCTCTTTTTTCTTCTGTCTATATCGTTGTTTCCTTTGTCTCACTGCTTTGTTCTTATGCATACCTCTGGTGAATCCTGTATAGGGTCAGTGACCCTAAATAAAGGCATTTCGTTGTTGTTGTTGTATACAACGGAACCTTGTTATAAGCAACTGGGTTATAGCATCCTAATTCTAAAGTCTCAATTGTTTTAACCATGGTGATAACAACATAATTCTAAGGTCTATAAAATAAAGGTCACCTCTCCTGTTAAAACTAGATGCCATCTATCGACCTTCTCTGAAAACTGGCAGCCTCGAGTCGATGACAACCATGGTCTCTAGGTGGATGCTTCTCAGTTTGCCAAACCTGGTGTTGTGGGTTTGTCACCAACCTGAGGCTGCTAGTTTGCGGCGATGGTCAATAGATGGTGTTTAACAAGTGACTTTATTTTTTATAGATAAGGGGTTGTCCTTAATTGTTTTATTTTTAATAAATTATTATTATTTTTTTTTTTTGCTTATCCCTAGTACACGTGGTACAGGCCATGATAATCATGGTGGGTAGTTAGTGACTGCTTTTACTGTAAGTGCACCACATGTCTACACATAAGATTCATTAAAAACAACATAAAATCTTAAGTGAGGTTGCCATAAAGAGTGAATTTCTTTGCCAAGTCAGGAAGGAGAACACAAGGGTGGACCAGCTCACCAAAGCACTTGCTGAGGTTGGTGTGCTTGTCCACAAACACCTTGGAGGAGATGACGTTGCCAAAGGGGACAAAAGCCTGGGTGAGGTCGGAGTCTGTGAACTCCTGGGGGAGATGGTAGATGAAGAGGTTGGCTCCCTCAGGTCCTATGGCACAGAGGACAGGCACATTAGGGGCAAACACCTCACAGGGCCTCAGCAACCACCTAGAGAAACCTATTTACCTTCCACTTGCTTACCCGCTGCCGCACTCTGGCTGTGGTGCATGCCGTAGGGAGACCCTCCGGGGCCTAGCCAACAACACACCACCATCATCTGCTGCCTCCCTGCGAGGAGATAGGGGAGTGAGTGCCCACTCATGCCTCACACTCGCTCCTCTTTTGTTTTACCAGCCGTTGTAATTTACTATAAAAAATAAATTCTGCCTTTGCCGGTCCCAAGCCCAGATGAAAAAGGAGGAGGGGGAGCAGCAACAAGCTCGCTAAAAAACCTGGGCTCAGCTGATAGTACCCTGTAAGGGCTCCTGATCCAGGTATACAGGATGAGCAGTGTCTGTACCCCATGTTAGGAGCGGCTGCACATGGCGTCTGTTCCTCATGTCAGAGGAGGCCATTTCTTTTGGAGCTAAATCGGCCTGCCACTGAGTAGTGCCCCAGTCTTAATGACAAAGGCAGACACATTCTACTTCACTCAGTCATGATCTCAAGCTTTACAAGCTTGATTCCCTAATATGATTTAGTGGAGATAAAGAAGAAGACTATAACAAATGAAAACATTCGGACGTGGGTGTTTCTTTCACAAATAAATCAAAATTCTACTGTCCTTAATGCAGTGAAAAAATATTGGGAGGGCTTGGCTAATCTACAAGACCACTTAAATTGGCCAAACTGCTAGGAAGGTTCACCACTGATGAGCCAAGCCCTTCCAATATTTTTTCATTGCAGTAAGGACAGTAGAAGTTTGATTTATTTATAAAAGAAACACTCACGTCTTAATGTTTTCATTTGTTATATATAGATGGGGCATTATTTCTTTGTAATAATTAACTATCTCAACCTGAATGTCACAATTTTTTTTTTTAAACAAACAATTACTTAGTGGTCTTGATGAGAAAATAATGCCGTAAGAAATTGTTTGAATAAAAAAACTGCATTAAAATAGTGAGATTTACTCCTATTTTAAAAATAAAACTTGAAAATTTTTCTACATGTGTAAACATGTGGTGCACTTAGAGTAAAAGTCAGTCACTATCTATCTACCATGATTATCATGGCCTGTACTATGTATCTTTTTATCTGTATTAAGAGAAAGGCCTCTCTCCTGATTGTGTAACTAAGAATTTGCTGATGGCTTATGCCATCTATTGGAAAAAATATCAACTAATTGTTGAATTATTCCAGAATACCCTTTCTTGATTAATCAAGAAAAGCTAACCATGTACTCGTTTCAGGCTGTTGGCCCTCATCAGCATGGTGCAAGCTGTACCTCAATGACCAAAAACACTCATCTTTGAGGAATCCTGAAAAATCATAAAATGGGTATTTAAGGCCAGAATGGCCTGAGAATGCTAAAAACCATGTGGAAAAATTGCACAGAAGTGTAATTGTACTGGGATTAGGTAGATTAATTAAGAAAATGGCATATTGTGCTTGTTCCACAAAATGTTTCTGATGGCTTGTGCCATCTGTCAGAATAATTGTATCAGCTTGCCTTTGTATCATGTGGCTTTGCGATAAAAGAACAACAACAAACTTTTTAAAGCATTTGTTTGCTCTATACAGCAATTCCTATATTTGATTGAAGTGAGTGAGTGTGTAGATGTTTCCAACAGGTTATTAAACCTCTCCATTCACACACTTTCACGCACGCAGCGAAGGAGGAAGTGCGGTGGTGGTTACAGAGAGGAAGCAGATGGTTAGAGGGTGGGACCACACGTTAGAGAAGTAGCAGCAGGTAAACAGGCTTCAGGTGACTGGCCACACAGGGTACTTTACCAGAGAACTGCTGGATTCCAGAGGAGTAGCCCCCGTGGTCCGATCCTCCCATGTTGCCCATTCCTCTGGGTGCTCCGGAGCCCATGTTGCTGCACCAAGGGAGCCATTAAGAACCATGATGATGTTGATGGACCAATCACAACTTACCCGTTCATTCCACCCATTCCTTGCATGCCACCGCCTCCCATTCCACCAGGGCCTCCGCCCATGGAATTCATCCCTCCACCGCCGCTGCCTCCTCCGCTCTGGTTGCCTGCAATACCCTCTACTCCATTACATAACTAAACTTCTTTGTTTCTCGCTGGCAAAGATGGAAGGACATCAGTAGGATATTTAGAACACAAGAAAGTAAATTACAGTAGAACCTCTCTTTAGCGGAGACCTCTCCACAGTTTTCATTTGCAAAATTACCATTTTTACTATTTAACGCTCTGGTAAGAGGATACCTCTCCCTAAAGGACATTTTGGCTATGTAATTAGGCGTTGTCCTTTACAGGGAGGATCCACTGTATATATGTTACAGCGTTACCGTTATGTTTAACCATACTCCTGTAAGAAAGGCTCCAAGGTCTGAAAGCTCAAGTCAAATAAATCATATTTTTAACAAAAAACTCTTCCCTAGATGGAATAATTTTCTCTCAAGAACTATACAAGAAAGCATTATTTTTGAAATTGAAGCATTACTTGTTGAACCTATATAGTGCTTCTAATATATAATTCAAATTGTATAGATGGTCTGTGGGTTAACATTCATTATTCACAATGATAGCAAGACAAACCAAATATTTTTTTTGCACATATTTTCCTATTATATATATATTTATATATAAATTCAAAGAATAATTAAATCTAAAAGCATGACTTTTCGAGGAATAAATGTATAAATTTGAACATTAATATAGTGATTATAAAATCAATCTATTTCTTAACATGACTAACATTTACCCCATCACAGTATAAGATGATCCAATGTCTAAGATCCCCAGAATGTAAGGAATTTTAAAAAATCTCTTAATTTATACAATAACACCCTGAAAAAAATCGTTTATTAAAACGTACAAATCAACACAAGGTATAACAAGAGACCAATTAAGTAAATTATACGTAAATAAACAAGAGTTGAGGTGGTCTCTTCAGTGGGGAATCTTCCAAACAATTTCTTCCATAATAAATCTGACCATTAACTAGGCCATAAATCACCGAATGGTAATTGGTCAAAAGACAATAAATTTACCGCAGGGAGATCACAGACGATATCCGGTCGGCAGGCGGTGACCATTCGAATTGGCTCTTCCTGAAGTCAAATCTAGCTACGACCCTGGACTATAGATAGCTATTCTTTGGGCCAATATATTCTTAAATTCAAGATTACACAATAGTACAAAAAGAATGTCATCAGGTGATGCCATATACTGTGGGAGGCAAACAATTTTGTATTTTTTTTTTTTTGTCATTTTCTAAAAGTTTTCTGTTGTTTTGGGCCTCATCTTCAAACCTTACTTATTCGTCCTTCTGATCTAAATAGAGTTAAATGCAGTGGCAAGTTTCTTGCATTTAGTTAGTAGACGAAAATGGCGTCGAATAGTAAATATTTTTTAGGCAATAAGCACACCTCACTTGTGGTGTGTATGAAAGGTTTAAATCATTATTCTAGACTGTTTTCCCAGGAAAAAAAAAAAAAACGAGATGCTCAATAAAAAAATCCGTCTAAAAATTTGTAAGAAACGAAAATTGCAAATATATTGTTTTTTATTTTTCGGTTTATTTATAAAGTGTGGTACACTTTGGGGTTGGACTGAGCTGGGTATGTATGTAAATATGGTGGAGAAATTTCTTGTAAGATACCATTTTATTCACTGTACATACATACCTAGTCTCTCTCTCTCGCTCTTTAAATACTAATTTATTGTATTCTTTGTGTGTCGCGCGCGGCAATAAACACTATTGTAAAGAGGTATAGGTACACGAGTATGGGTTGTAGGTTTTGTTTATCCTATAAGAAGGTTCTATGTGCGAGAAACTAGGCGACGTTGTTGGGGTGGTATCGAGATATAAATGGGGTCGTTGGAGAAGAGATAAGGGCGACAATGGCAACAACCAAAACATAAATAAATGGAAGGGCGCTTTCTTCAGCTCACCACACAATCTGGGTGGTTTACAGAGTTACTGAATTACTTTTGTTGAATTGCTAAATCGAGATTTTTTTTTTTTTTTTTTACGATTCTCCACCAAAACTAATCAATGTTGTTGTTGTTGTCGTGTCCAAAGAAGAGTCTCAGATGTCTCCATGCATCTCCATCACAGCAGCAGCAATATCCACTATCGAAACTAATCAATCAATCGGCCATTACGATATTTCACAACTATCTGAACACCTATTTAACATATAGGCTATTCAAAATGGGCTATTCAATGTATGATATTTACGATCTAGTAAAGTGCAGTTTTGTCTTTTTTATTACGTATTCTAAACACTCAACAAAACAACAAATACCTTCAACAATGACAATTCAACAAAAGTAACTCGCCAATTCAGTAACTCCGTTAAACTCCGTATTGTGTGGTGAGCTGAAGAAAGCTTAATTCTATGTATGATATTTACGATCTAGCAAAGTGCAGTTTTGTCTTTTTTAAAGCTAAAGGTTTAGAGAAGGAAAAAGGATGAATGGGCGACATGACAAAGAAAATTAAGGGCAAGTAAGTTCATCTAAGGTAGCGATATGCGAACTTCTGTACTGAAAGAAGAAGAAAAAAAAAAAACTAATCACTCGGCTTGTGTGTGGGACGTTTGCCCAAAAGTTAGTTTATTTCTTAAGAGATTTTCAAGTTTAGTTTCGTGGTTCCTAGAAGGATGGCTATTTTAGTTTCAAAATAAAACACTGGGTAAAAAAATAACAACCATTTAAATGTATTTATTAGCCCTACCAGTGCGCCTCTAGTGGTAAAATGCAGAATTACAGAAATTCGGTTTTCAATTTAATGAAATCATTACGTAATTTTTTTTAAAATAATTTTTTAATAGCTTATATATGTTAAACTAGGTGTTCAGATAGTTATCTTCTTGTGAAATATCGTGATGGTTAATTGATCGAGTAGTTTTGATGGAGAATTGTAAAAAAAACATCGCGATTTTTCAAGATGTTCTGTAAAAGTGTTTGTATGTAAGTACCCCTGTACTGTACATAGATAATAATATCTGATGGTGGTGGGGGACTTGTAAAACCGTCGATTTCTGACACCCACGAAACGGGATCGAATCCCGCACCAGGCATTTTTTTAAATGAAGAAAACAAAATTGCTTCTCAATGACCTCCGATTCTTGCAAAAGTACAACCCTTCCAGTGAGTGCAAGTAACCAAACAGGACTCTGGACACATTTTTAAGTGTAAAAGTCGAACTGCTTTTTACACGTGACGCACTTAGAGTAAAAGCAATCGCTAATAACCCACCATGATTATCATGGTCTATAACCTCGTATACTCGCGATATACCAAAAAGAGGCACCTCTCCCTTTAATCAGGCATCAGAACGACGCATTATGGTTCTCACCCTTGTAAAATCTCTTTACCAGTGATGATAAAGAATGATCCACAACACCAGCTTTAGCAAATACAGACAAAAGCCAACAACCAGTATACCATGGTTTCAGGCTACGACCCTCATCAGTACAGGGACGGTTTCTATTCCATAACATCCTACGGGAGGAATTATGAAATCGGTCGAATTTACTAAAAAGGTGTTTAAGCTCTCTAAATATATATACACCTATCCCCCGATTTACACGGTACTTGTTTTACACGTTTTCGCTTTTACACGGTTTTCCAAATACGTTTTTTTTATCGCACTATATTAAATGCTACTGTGATTGAACACATGCGCTGTGTACACATCTCACGAGGAATCCCGAGCTTATGTGCTGACTTGCTGTACACGCACTGTTTTTCTTCGCATAAAAAATTCGCGAAAATTTTTAATTTTCGATTTACACGTTTTTCTCAGGTACCGTGTAAATCGGGGGATAGGTGTAATTAAAAAAGTGCTTATTTTGGATCACACACAATACTATATTGTAGCGCAAATTCTTTATTATTTTATTATCATATTATTTTAATTTTGATATTTATATATGTTTTATTTACTCTGTGTAAACTTCACTTAATGCTTCTTTTGTATTTTATCAATTTTAATTGGTGCGTGTCTCAAATTTCTGTTTAATTCTGAAGTTTGTCTCTTTCCTAATTTTCTACGTTACAATGTATATTTCAAACGTCCAATATTTCGATGAGGGATTCAACTCTTGCAAACTTTATCATCTCACTATGCTTCACAAAATCTATCAAGAGACCAGACCTTATAGATACCATTGGCACATTTGCTAACAAAAATGGAGACTAACATAATTAGTATAATGGGGGGATAGAGAAATGAAGAGAGAGAGGAAGAATTAAAAAAAAAAGTGAGTGAAGAAAAACGAAGTGAGACTAAACGCTTACATTTTATCAAGTAGCTGGGCGAGAATTTGGAGCGGTGAGACGAAAAAGATTGGATTGAGTTCTAAACTTTTTTTTTTTCTTTCTCTTCGAGCACCTTCTTCTTGGTTCTCCAAGACCGGAATTTCTAATGTACTAATCCACCGAGAAAAAGGAATAAATAAAGAGGAGGTATTTACTGGTAGGAGGAGTGGCAGGAATTTTTTCATTTCCTGGGACTGGGGCGGGGGGAAGGGATAAAAAAAAGATCAAAGACGCGAGATAAAAAAAAAAAAATCCTCAAAGACGGCGGGGGGACATCAGAGGCCGTCGAAGGGAAATATTCCTCCAATTACTCAACTAATTGGAAGAAATAAACTGGTCGTATTGCAATTAGGACTGCTAGACACTTTTACGTGTTTTTTTCACTTTATTTTTTTGTTTGTTGGTTGTTCTGCGATTTTTTTTTGTACTTTATTTCAAACACTATGAGTGAACGTTTGAAATGAGGGAAGCCTCATTTAGAAAAAAAATTCTCTATTGTAATATATTCATAAAAAATTACACTCTCATGGACAAAACGTAAGAAAGTTTCATACTTTAAAGGAGATAGAGGAAATTTTGTTCACACTTGGTTATCTCGTGTGTCTTCAATAAAGGTCACTGTAATATCTTTCAGAGTTATTGTCCTGATATACATGCTACTAGGTACAATTTCCTTAAGTTTTGTCCATGAGTGTATACACACTTGGTTATCTCGTGTGTCTTCAATAAAGGTCACTGTAATATCTTTCAGAGTTATTGTCCCGATATACATGCTACTAGGTACAATTTCCTTAAGTTTTGTCCATGAGTGTATACACACTTGGTTATCTCGTGTGTCTTCAATAAAGGTCACTGTAATATCTTTCAGAGTTATTGTCCCGATATACATGCTACTAGGTACAATTTCCTTAAGTTTTGTCCATGAGTGTATACACACTTGGTTATCTCGTGTGTCTTCAATAAAGGTCACTGTAATATCTTTCAGAGTTATTGTCCCGATATACATGCTAAAAGGTACAACTTCCTTAAGTTATGTCCATGAGTGTATACACACTTGGTTATCTCGTGTGTCTTCAATAAAGGTCACTGTAATATCTTTCAGAGTTATTGTCCCGATATACATGCTAAAAGGTACAATTTCCTTAAGTTTTGTCCATGAGTGTATACACACTTGATTATCTCGTGTGTCTTCAATAAAGGTCACTGTAATATCTTTCAGAGTTATTGTCCCGATATACATGCTACTAGGTACAATTTCCTTGAGTTTTGTCCATGAGTGTATACACACTTGGTTATCTCGTGTGTCTTCAATAAAGGGCACTGTAATATCTTTCAGAGTTATTGTCTGAATCCCGATATACATGCTACTAGGTACAATTTCCTTAAGTTTTGTCCATGAGTGGATATATGTATATTTGCTTTTGCGTATGAATGGTCATCTTCTGAGTTCTAGATTCTTGTAGCTGTGTTGATGTCATTAAGGAAGCATTTCTCTCCCGATAAAAAAAAGCCTCCTAGGATCGATCAGCTGGGTGAACTCCGCGAATCTAACAAAGTTCTCAAACGGAAAAATTTACGTAAGCAAAGTTTGCAATGTTAGTTACCAGAAGGAGAAACAGTTCTGTGCATCTGTGTTTGACAGGAGCTGTTTATCCTTATCTTTTGGTTAGAAAGTTGAGACAACCTTTATAGCTCGCCATTTGTCTCAGCGCGGTGGCAAAGAAAGGAAAGGGAAGAAGCGAAGAGGCGTGCAAGCTCACCTGCAGTGCGGGCCAGGAGAGCAGCAATGGCTGTCTGCCACGTGGCAGTCTTCAGGTCCAGGGAGGGTTTTAAGTCCTGGGCAGGTCCGAGCGGAGTATTGGTCCCTGAGGGACCGACAAGGAGTTAGCAGCTGGGAGAGCGGAAGCAGCAGAAAGTAGTAAAGCCACAAGCAAAGATCGACGCTGAACTACCCCGGATCGCTAAAGAACTTGAAACGACGTGCACTCACTACTCAAGTATACATCTTCCCCACCTCTCCAAAAGTTATAAACACGGAACCTCAAAAATGCAAAATAAATTTTAAAAAATTGGTGAAATATAGTTTACCACAAAAGTGTATATGTAACTTTTAAATAATATGCAAATGAGTAAATAGACAGCAAGCCAAAGTTCAATATGCAACCACTCTATAAAAACGTGACTATCATTTCGTCTAGTTGTTTTGTCAACCAATGTTTACTACGATGTTACTGAATCCATTCTCTATGATTTATGAACTATGTGATCTGTATATTGTTTTAGGTTCCGTGCTCCAACTTTTGAAGTGTAGGTCGCGCCCTAACTTACCGCTGGAGTTGAGATTAAGTCCCCCGTTGCTGGAAGCTGCGGCCAAGGCGGCCAGGTTCTGGACGAGCATGGGGTTGAAGCTGGACAGTAGGAGATCTGGGCAAACCGGAGATGTTTCCAAAGTTTGTCTATTTACTTTCTCAAACTAGTTCTAAAACTCCTCGAAATAATGGCTGTCCTTAGAGATACCTTTTGTGTGCATGTGTTTTGAGAGCATGATTTAAACCACGGTTAATTCATGGATATATCAATTACAATTCATGTTATTGCACTTTGAAAGTGTGAAGTTCCTTTTAGAGAAACCCTAGATTTGTTTTATAAGTATACGTTCTATAGAATGAAAATTCGAAACTATTTTAGACGTGTAAGATTCTTTTTGAAATTAAACAATTTCTATTGCCCTTACTGCGCACAATGGAAAAATTAATGGGCGGGCCTGTCTCATCAGTGGTGAAAAATAGTTTCGAATTTTCACAACAGATGGCGCGCTAGTGCATCATAATATAAAAGTTCTATAGAGTTGTTTTTCTTCCTTTTTGTTGAGTCCAGTGTTTCATATCTCTTTCACATAACTTACAGGAATCTGTATAGAAATAGGAGTACCTAAAACCTAGGTAAATATAATATTCAAATAAGTCTAGCTCTATATGTACATATTTACCATTTTGCATATCTCCAGAGTATATGTATATAAGTTTTATAGATATCATTACCTGGGTTGTTCGCCAAACTAGCCAGAGCAGCAAGTCCCTGCAGACTGGCCAGGTCGGATGAGCCCTGGTTGCCACCTTGGTTTTGCCCCAAGGACCCGCTCCCAGGACCCTTGTTGAGTCCCTGGGCCAGTCCGGCTAGCTGCTGGGGCAGGTTGAAGTTGCTGCCGCCACCCATCGCCCCACCACCACCGCCGCCTCCTCCTCCTGTGTCCACCACAGTTGACCTAACTGTCCCCCCCACATAACTTTGTCACCTCACCTTGGTTACCGAAGTTCCCGCCGAAGTTGCCAGGCGTGTTCTGCTGCTGTTGTTGTTGTTGCTGCTGCTGCTTTAGTAACAACACAACGACCGAAACATCAGTGGCTGGAAACATGTACTACAAAGATGGCAACTCCCTGAAATCCATTTATTAAAAGGGAATTGGTGGAGGAGTGTGGTACAAACTCTACATTTTCTACTGCTTTACGACCATAGATAGAATCCCACATTTGACACTTTTTTTTTTTAATTTATTTACGAAACCAAAATGGCTTGAATGGGGCCACCGATTCTTGCAAATGTCCAAACCCAACCAATGAGCTCAAATAACCAAACGGGTATCTAGCACATTTGTAAGTGTAAAAGTCGAACTGCTTTATACATGTGTAGACATGTGGTGTATTTAAAGTAAAAACAGTCGCTTACTACCCACCATGATTATCATGGCCTGGACTTTAGATAAGTACAACTACCCACCACCAATTATTAGCACTAACTTAGGTAAAAGAACCCTCTTTTGGAAGAGCCAAGACCTGAAAAGAATTGTCTTTATTTATCTCAACTGCTAACGTCATTAGACCATGCTCCTTCTACCTCCCTAAAGAATAATATAAACTATTGGAAATGGAAAGTGTGTTACACCTAGAAGGAATTAAAGAAGAATCACAGATTTGTGGTTTAAATTGATTGCTTGTAGAGTATGTAGTGAATGATTGTGGATACAAAACGTATACAATTGAGTGCACATTTTCATTTTATTTTTTGATGTATGTAAATACAGGCCAAGTTTTATGGTATTCCACTTTCATTGTGTAACACTTTCTATTGCCATCAGTGTATAAAAGTATTTCCAAAGAAATAACCTCAACATACATCCTATATCTATACTCACGGGCATGTACTGCGAGACGGCGTTCCCGAGGTTGGCGAAGGTGGTCATATTCCAGAGGTTTGCCATCATTTGTTGTTGGCGTTTCTGGTCTTTCTCCTTCCGTGTGTCTGCGAACTTCACCACCAGGGGGCTACTGCAGCCCTGCAAACATACATACATACATACCACTTTACATATTGGCAGCCAGCTTTCGAGAGAGGAAGGAAGACCTTTAAAAAATCGATTTGTAGGACAACAAAGTTGGTACATCGTGGCACAAGTCCATATACGTCGTCTAGCTTATATGGCGAAAAAAAAAAGAAAATTTATGATCATTAGTATTATTATTAATACAGTGGAACTCTCTCTAAAGAACGGAATCTAGGAGAATTACCTCTCTGTAAAGGACATCACCTAGTTACAGAGCTAACTGTCATTTAGGTGTCCCCTTATATACCAGAAAGCAATTAATTGGTTAAAATGGTAATTTTGGTGATGAACATTGTCTTTTCATACAATAATAAATATTGTTATGCCTATATATCCGGCATTGTAGAGAAATTCGGGTGTTTAAGGTAACTGTGAACATAAGCTTAAAGGAGAGAGACTATGGAACTATATAAAATTAAATACATCAATATTCTTCGTAAATATGCAGATAAGGTGCTAATTAAATATAACGAAATAGAGCGCCATCTATAAAAGAGAATTGAAACTTTTCAGCGCGCAAATCTATATTTTTTCGTACCTTTTTTTCTTCTCTTCTTTTATATAAGATTTATAAAAGATAATAATCTTATCTTGAATATATTTTGGCACAAAACTTTCAGTAATTTTTCATTCACAACCACGTTACATATTAGTTTCTTTTTAAATACTTTTTTTTTTTGTTGTTGTTTATTTATTTGGTTGTTTCATTCCCCCATAAAGTCTGCTGTAAATCCCATGAGATGTTTAGCGACCGACTGATAACAACGGAACTCTTTATTTTAGATGGAAAAATAGAGTTATATTTAAAAAAGGAATGTGCACACAAATCAACAACTTTCTTCAATGAGTTTTTTTCCCTTCTCAAGTTTTTTCCCTCTCTCAACCATATCAGTATGTAAAAGCGAATCAGCAAAATTTAAAGATATGAGCACAAAATTCACAAAACGCCTATAGTTTTAAAAAAAGAATAAATATAAAAAAAAGCCATCAACAAAGATAAAAAGCAATTGGGGAAAGGAATAAAGGAGAGAGAAATGAAGTTTAAGGGAAGAGAAAAAAAAAAGTTTGGCGCAGCACGGGGGAAAAATAATGGCATTATTATTAGAAGAAACGGTAGAGGGGGGTAGAGAATTGAGATGTGTGGGGGGGTTAAATATTTCGTCATCTGCACTTTTCTCCCAATAGAGTGTACAAAATGAATGGCGGACAAGAGGGAATTAAAACTTGATTTCCATATTATGCAAATTAAAAAAAAAGAGAGAGGGGAGGAGGAGAAAGAAAGAAAGCGGAGTGTGTGAGAAATTTTATGAATTAGTTCGGCATGTAGGGAAGGAAGTCTGGTGGGGAAGATGAAATAATTAAACGACGCGGGATTGGTTGGTTGGAGGGGGTGATGATAATGATGGTTGCAAGAGGTATGTAAAAACGGTAAATAAATGATCATCAGGGAGGGAGTAAATAAAGAAGTGTGATCGAAAGCTTTCAAAGTAGTGTAGTGATGTGTTGATAAATATCAAAAATTGGTTTATTTTTTATCTTTAAGATAGAGTTTGCCTGGCCAGGTATTCATGGTTCTTAGAATCAAGAGACACTTCGGCTAGTAAAGGTTTTTATTTTCCCCGACTTATATTTCTCTTTTTTTCCTTAACTATACCTGGGTTATAAATATCTCTTTATTCCCCCTTGATGAAGACAAAAGATTTTTGTTGAAACGTCGATAAAATAAAAAACATTTTCTGGCCGATAAGTGTCTCTTATATTTAAGAAAAATCTAGTTTATTTTTAGTATTTCCATTATATTGGAAGTTGGATACCTCAACGATAAAACTCTTTTCAATTCTCGTTTTATCTCTGGCTATATTTATTGTTTCTGTCAGTGAGAGGATGAAACATCAAATGTAAACAAAATTGCCTCTGTCTCCTTAAAAAAATCAAAGACTTTTAACTTCCCTAAGTTTTGTCCACATGAGTGTATTTTAGTTTAAAAAAAAAAAAAGAAATACAGGTACGCGTCAAAAATAGTTCGAATTTTCATCAACAGATGGCGCGCTAATATATCATATTCAAAACAAAATATAATTGTTGTATAAAACCTACTGAAACTTTCTATTTCCTGTTTTGGGCTCGAAAATTTCATGAAAATCAATTTGGTTATTAGCCCGTAACACCATATATCTCTCTATTTTCTGTTGAAGTCTTTTGAGATTGTTTTATATATTTGGTAACCGACGAATAAATTATAGAAAATTCAACTCTAACAACAAAAAGAACAAAATACATGTAAAAAAGAGTCTAAAACATTGTCCCATACGTTAGTCTATTCTAAAACTAAACAACAACAACAAGTTATTTTCTCCTAACATCAATCATGTTGGAATGACAAAAAAAAAAGTGCAGTTACTGCCCCATTATATATAGAACACAACCTACACACAAACAACAATAGTTTATGTAAAAAAAAAAGTTTTTAAATAATTAGAATTTTATGTCGCTAACACCACATGATTGATCTATTACACAACCTTTAAAGAAGGACGACAGCGTGATAAAAAAAAAAAAACACAACGTCGAGGGTTTAATACAACCCATTTGGATAAAAAAAAACGAAGAAAAAAAAACTATCTTCAAGCTAATATATTAGCAGTTTGACACTTGCACAATACTGTTACGATAGGGGTAGGGGGGGGGGGGGGGGGGAACTCAGTAATCCCTTGGGGCAGGAAAGGTCAACAAAGAAAAGGCTTAACGAAGGCGGGCGACAGCAAAAAAACCAACAAGCCACTTAGCGGCCGTCGAAGAGAAGCCACTTAGCGGCCGTAGAAGAGAACAGAGCAAAAGCGACGACCAATCAGCATTCAATTCACCATGTGGGGAAGAAGATGAAGAAGCCAATGACAACAGAATGGCCTTCTACCCACCAAGATGGCGTCCTTGTGGCAAACAAACAAGACCGTCTGAATGCTAATGAGCCAATCAAATAAAACCTTGATGGGGATTGGCTGTTTGTTAGGACGAGGGGCGAAAACATGACGAATTACTGCTTTTTATAATTATCTACCTTCTTATAGGAATATGGGGCAAGGCCGCTTTGTTATTATCTTACAGCAGCGTGGATTGGAATATCTCTCACATGTACCTATGTTTCAACACAAGATATGGCGAAAACTACAAATCCATATGTAAACTAAGATTTTCTGACTTTTCTAGCTTGTTCTTTCATCGCTACAATCTATACTGGCTTCACAGATAAAAAGAAAAAACGAACTACACTAGCGGAAATAGAAAGTGTTAAATCAGAAGGAATTGATATTAAGAAACTTGACATCAATGTACGCTATTAACTTGAGCAAATGATAAAAAAAGAAAATGCGCCCTCATTTAACTATTTGTAGAGGTTTTGTATCCAAAATTGAACAATTCATTTCACTCAACAAGAAATTAATTTGAGTCGATTCTGTGATTTCCCTTTAATTACTTCTGGATGAATACTTTCAGTGTGTGTAGTTAAAACCTTGGGACTCATTTTATATAAATAAACATTTGCTCATATGTTTATTGTTTCTGTATATAGCTTCCTTTTTTCAGTAAATGTTGTTTTTTTTTATGTTCCCCACGTAACATCTTTGATATAGGTCGGACTTCTTTATGAAATCATCGTTGTTTTCTCTCTCTCTCTGCGTGGTATCGCTGGAGATCCGTTGGAGATCGTCCATCAAACTCTGCAGCGGTGACGCCATGTACAATATTCATTGTAAATAGCATATATTTTATTGTATTTTTTAATATATTATTTTTTTTATATATATTATTTTGTTCATATCTACTTGAATAGTGCGGACTGTACACTTTTGTCTATATTTTGACGGGATGTCAATAAAACTATGTTATTTGTCAAAATTTGTCTCCCTCTCTCTCTGCCATCACATCGACCTGTCCACTCTGCGGGAAAGAACTTTGCGGGTCCATCGGTGGCGGAGTCTTTCCCGCGGTCGGAGCTAACAATGAAGACCATGTAAATATACATTAAGAAAGAATATGATGATAAATTCCGCCAAAATCTAGTTGTTTTGCTTTCATTTTGGAAACCAAATATCGCGAAAGAGACAAATAAAGGTTGCAGGTTTTAAGTAAAGAATGGCAACAAACATGCAAAGTATACACGGCACGTACAACAACACAGTGTGTGAAACTTACCTCCATGGTCTGGGAATGGTTCATGGACTTAATGGCGTTAATAGCACACTGCCGACTTCCGAACGTCACAAATGCACAACCTACGGACACACGCGCACACACGTGGGACACACATTTGTGATGTAGGACATAGAAAACACAACGTATAACCCCATTAAAATAGTGGCACGTTAGAACCTGGTTATAAGTAAACAGAAAACAAACATAGTTCTTCTAAAACACCCATTCCAAGAATCTATCAACAGTATCACTATAAAAGGAAGTTCCAAAAATACAATATAACAGCGGTATGGTAGATTAAACTGGCGAAACCGCTGGGAGGGTTCACCACTGATGAGCCAGGGGCCCTCCCATTAATTTTTTCCATTGCAGTAAGGGCAGTAGAAATTGTTTAATTTCAAAAAGAATCTTACGCCTTTAAAATAGTTTCGAATTTTGATAACAGATGGCGCGGTAATGCATCAGAAAACAAACAGTTGTTTATTGATAAACTTTATATATAATATACAAAACAGCTTTCGAGTTTTATATTCATCTCAAGCTTTCGGGTTTTTCACAAACCCTTAAAAAACGAATAATAATCTAACGGCGCTTATTTTTTATTCGTTTTATGTACTTCTGTAGAAAGGCAGAAGAAACGTATCTGATGATATATCATCATCCTGTTTATGATGTAGAAGATTTCGTTTTTTTTTTTACTTATCCCTAGTACACGTGGTACAGGCCATTATAATCATGGTGGGTAGTTAGCGACTGCTTTTACTGTAAGTGCACCACATGTCTACATATGTGAAAATCAGTTCGACTTTGCATTTACAAATATGCCAGAGCCCCGTTTGGTTACTTGCACTCGCTGATGGGGTTGGACTTTTGCAAGAATGGGGGGCCCATTGGAGCATTTTTTCAGAAAAAAAAAAGTGCCCAATGCGGGAAACGAACCCGGGTTGTAGCGGTCGAAAACCAACGGTCTAGACCATCCTTCCAACCGACCCCCTAGAAGAGTTCGTAATACTCGAAAGCTTGAGAAGAAAATAAAACAAGAAACACAACCTCAGAAGTCGTTTTATTTATTATTTTATAAATATATTACAGAGGTTTTTACTTTATGAGTGTTACACAACCAAAATTACAAATAATACAAGTATATGTGTACTATTAGACTGTGTGATGTGACATCAATGATTTATTAATTGATTCAGTAAAGATGATTTGTTATTAATTGTTTACTGACTGTAAATATTATTTAATATATTATAAAACATTTTTCATATAAACTCAACATTAAAAAAAAAAATCTCTCATCAACATTTAAGTATCAAATATCGAAAATTCAAACTAAAAAGTTTAAGATTTGTTTATTTTATTCCTACTGCTATAACATAGAAAAATATTAAGTCCATTCAATATATATATATATATTTTTTTTTATTTTAATATCATTAATTTTACACTATGTAAATACAGTTAAACCTGTCTATAGCGCCCCCTCTTGGGACTGACCAAAATAGGGTGCTATAAATAGGTCACTTTTAATGTAAAATGTTTAAAATCGGGCACTATAGAGAGGAAGGCGTTATTTAGAGGTGGCGCTATAGACAGGTTTAACTGTATTATGTAGTTGTGGCGACCACACTTTGCTTCAGCGAGCGCGAACTGGGACAAAGCTCCACTACACACACGGGCAGTGGAGCTTTGTCCCAGTTCGCGCTCGCTGAAGCAAAGTGTGGTCGCCACATAAGTTATATCCTGACTGCTTACATGAGCTATTTAGATGGCGTCCTCTAGTGGAACAAAAATCGCAACCAAACGTTGGTTTGTTATATAATATTTAACCATTTTCTTGATTAATCAAGAAAAGCTAACCACGTACGCGTTTCGGGCTGTAGGTCCTCGTCAGCGTGGTGCAGGCTGTACCTCAACGACCAAAAAAAATTTGATCCAATCAATTTGATGATAACTTACCTATAGTTTAACTCTAATAATCCTATATGGGGCGGAATGCCCTAAATAAAGGCTTTTGTTGTTGTTGCTGTTGTAGTTTAATTCTAATATGCAAATAATCCGTAAGTATGTACATATAGGATGGAACAGCAGTCTTTTATAGA
>CP092880.1:71581027-71620739 GCA_030710605.1 Cordylochernes scorpioides
GTTATAACTTCAATAGTGGTTATGATAACATAAAATCTCTTTTAATCCCAAGTGATATTCCTATAGCAAGATGGATGAGCCAGAAAATATATTTTTTAAAAAGAATAGTTTATATTTTTTATAACGGATGGCGCACCTAATAATATCAACAAGTAACCCAGGGTTAAGTTTCTTCTTGCACCATTTTTCATTTCTCTAGCTTTCTGGCTGACATGTCCTTCGGAAGGATAAACTTATAGATCTCATTGAATGGGTGTAGGGGTGCAGCTTTCATTGATCATGGTACACTTTGGTGAAAGTCTGACTTTATCTGTAACTCATTGAATTCATGTAATATCTAAACAAGGGGATAAGAAACAACAAACTTCTAGGTGCTCCTGTTGAAAGAAATAAACACAAGGTAATAAGACCAAATTCAAATAAATAAATAGTTTGCTATTATTTATTTATTTGGATTTGGTCTTATTACCTTGTGTTTATAATCTATAATCCAAATTGTGCCTTATCATTGTTGAAGGAAATGTGAGTCATAAAGCTAGAGAAATAAAAACTGTGCAAGAAGACTTAACCCTAGAATACATGTTGATTTCATTATAAGTCAGGGGGGGATGAACGTGTACTGTTAATATCTATTCACTTTCCATGTCAAGGAATTGATTTAAACTTCAATAACTTTGGTGGATCAAAACCAACAATATTTGTGCACACGTGAGAAGCTAACATTTACATTAAATACAAAATTACACACAAATGTCCTGTGCCACAATTCCATATAGCAAATATACTCCAAAGGGAGAAAACAACTTAAACGGCAGCAAAAATAGCCTACGGTGATTGGTCTGGTAATTAGCAAGCTAATTACAAATTGATCAATTAAGAAATTAATTAGTAGCTCGTTGTGGCCCCCCCTCCCTCTGTCAAATTAATGGAGTCTTTGAGAGATTTGCTTCCATCTTTAACTTCCAATTTGGCCACAAACTAATTGGAAAAGGTAACCTACTGTTGGTTTCATTCTTCTGTATTATGTCTAGACCTCTGCTTCACTGTAAGGCTTTGGTACACTATAAAACTAGTAGGTTATAAACAAAATAATAATTTGGATTAAATTACACTCATGGACAAAACTAAAAAGAAGTTGTACATTTTAGCATGTATAGTAGAACCTCCCTTTAGCCAACACCTCTCCAAAAAGGACAGTTTTCATTTGAAAAATTACAACAAAAATTATTTAGCAACTCTCTGGTAAGAGGACACCTCTCCCTAAAGGACACTTTGGCTCTGCAATTAGGTGTTGTCCTTTACAGGGAGGCACTTCTACTGTATATCGGGACAATAACTCTGAAATATATTTGATACAATAAAGGTCACTGTAACATCTTTCAGAGTTATTGTCAAAATCCCTCTATACACGCTAAAAGGTACAACTTCCTTAAGTTTTGTTCATGAGTTGGGATATCGTAGAAAATGATGGCATTTTTCAACTTGCTATAATTATTTTTATATATATAACGGAACCCTCTTATTTTATTTTTTTATTTTTTTTTTATTTTTCTTCTGTCTATATTGTTGTTTCCTTTGTCTCACTGCTTTGTTCTTATGCATACCTCTGGTGAATCCTGTATAGGGTCAGTGACCCTAAATAAAGGCTTTTCGTTGTTGTTGTTGTATATAACGGAACCTTGTTATAAGCAACTGGGTTATAGCATCCTAATTCTAAAGTCTTAATTGTTTTAACCGTGGTGATAACAACATAATTCTAAGGTCTATAAAATAAAGGTCATTTCTCCCGTCAAAACTAGATGCCATCTATCGACCTTCTCTGAAAACTGGCAGCCTCGAGTTGGTGACAACCATGGTCTCTAGGTGGATGCTTCTCAGTTTGCCAAACCTGGTGTTGTGGCTTTGTCACCGACCTGAGGCCACTAGTTTGCAGCGATAGTCAATAGATGACGTTTAACAAGTGACTTTATTTTTTATAGATAAGGGGTTGTCCTAATTGTTTTAAATAAATTATAAAAAACAACAAATAAGATTCATTAAAAAACAGCATAAAATCTCAAGTGATGTTGCCATAAAGAGTGAACTTCTTTGCCAAGTCAGGAAGGAGAACACACAAGGGCGGACCAGCTCACCAAAGCACTTGCTGAGGTTGGTGTGCTTGTCCACAAACACCTTGGAGGAGATGACGTTGCCAAAGGGGACAAAAGCCTGGGTGAGGTCTGAGTCTGTGAACTCCTGGGGGAGATGGTAGATGAAGAGGTTGGCTCCCTCAGGTCCTATGGCACAGAGGGCAGGCACATTAGGGGCAAACACCTCACAGGGCCTCAGCAACCACCTAGAGAAACCTATTTACCTTCCACTTGCTTACCCGCTGCCGCACTCTGGCTGTGGTGCATGCCGTAGGGAGACCCTCCGGGGCCTAGCCAACAACACACCACCATCATCTGCTGCCTCCCTGCGAGGAGATAGGGGAGTGAGTGCCCACTCATGCCTCACACTCGCTCCTCTTTTGTTTTACCAGCCGTTGTAATTTACTATAAAAAATAAACTCCGTCTTTGCCGGTCCCAAGCCCAGATGAAAAAGGAGGAGGGGGAGCAGTAACAAGCTCGCTAAAAAACCTGGGCTCAGCTGATAGTACCCTGTAAGGGCTCCTGATCCAGGTATACAGGATGAGCAGTGTCTGTACTCCATGTTAGGAGCGGCTGCACATGGCATCTGTTCCTCATGTCAGAGGCGGCCATTTCTTTTGGAGCTAAGTTGGCCTGCCACTGAGTAGTGCTTCCAGTCTTAATGACAAAGGCATTCTACTTCACCCAGTCATGATGGTTGTCAAGTCTCAAGCTTTACAAGCTTGATTCCCTAATGTGATTGAGTGGAGATAAGGAAGAAGACTATAACAAATGAAAACATTAGGATGTGGGTGTTTATTTCACAAATAAATCAAACTTCTACTGTCCTTAATGCAGTGAAAAAATATTGGCTTGGCTAATCTACTATACTGCTTAAATTGGCCAAATTGCTATGAGGGTTCACCACTGATGAGCAAAGCCCTTCCAATATATTTTTTCATTGCATTAAGGACAGTAGAAGTTTGATTTATTTATAAAAGAAACATTCGTGTCTTAATGTTTTCATTTGTTATATATAGATGGGGCATTATTTCTTTGTAATAATTAACTATCTCAATCTGAATGTCACAATTATTTTGTTTAAAGAAACAATTTCTTAGTGGTCTTGATGAGAAAATAATGCCGTAACAAATTGTTTGAATAAAAAAACTGCACTAAAATAGTGAGATTTACTCCTATTTTTAAAAATAAAACTTGAAATTTTTCTACATGTGTAGACATGTGGTGCACTTAGAGTAAAAAGTCAGTCACTATCTATACACCATGATTATCATGGCCTGTACTATGTATCTTTTTATCTGTATTAAGAGAAAGGCATCTCTCCCGATCTACAACTAAGAATTTGCTGATGGCTTCTGCCATCTATTGGAATAAATATCAACTAATTGTTGAATTATTCCAGAATACCCTTTCTTGATTAATCTAGAAAAGCTAACCATGTACTCGTTTCAGGCTGTTGGCCCTCATCAGCATGGTGCAAGCTGTACCTTAATGACCAAAAACACTCATCTTTGAGGCATCCTGAAAAATCATAAAATGGGTATTTAAGGCCAGAATGGCCTGAGAATGCTAAAAACCATGTGAAAAATTGCACAGAAGTGTAATTGTACTGGGATCATGTGGATATATTAAGAAGAAGGCATATTCTGATATGCAACTAAAAGCTGCTGATGGCTTGCGCCATCTGTCAGAATAATTGTATTAGCTTGCCTTTGTATCATGTGGCTTTGCGATAAAAAAACAACAACAAACTTTTTAAAGCATTTGTTTGCTCTATACAGCAATTCCCATATTTAATTGAAGTGAGTGAGTGTGTAGATGTTTCCAACAGGTTATTAAACCTCTCCATTCACACACTTTCACGCACGCAGCGAAGGAGGAAGTGCGGTGGTGGTTACAGAGAGGAAGCAGATGGTTAGAGGGTGGGTCCACACGTTAGAGAAGTAGCAGCAGGTAAACAGGCTTCAGGTGACTGGCCACACAGGGTACTTTACCAGAGAACTGCTGGATTCCAGAGGAGTAGCCTCCGTGGTCTGATCCTCCCATGTTGCCCATTCCTCTGGGTGCGCCGGAGCCCATGTTGCTGCACCAAGGGAGCCATTAGGAATCATGATGATGTTGATGGACCAATCACAACTTACCCGTTCATTCCACCCATTCCTTGCATGCCGCCGCCTCCCATTCCACCAGGGCCCCCGCCCATGGAATTCATTCCTCCACCGCCGCTGCCTCCTCCGCTCTGGTTGCCTGCAATACCCTCTACTCCATTACATAACTAAACTTCTTTGTTTCTCGCTGGCAAAGATGGAAGGACATCAGTAGGATATTTAGAACACAAGAAAGTAAATTACAGTAGAACCTCTCTTTAGCAGACACCTCTCCACAGTTTTCATTTGCAAAATTACCATTTTCCCTATTTAACAACTCTCCAGTAAGAAGATACCTCTCCCTAAAGGACACTTAGGACACTCTGCAATTAGGTGTTGTCCTTTACTGGGAGGTTCCACTGTATATATGTTAGTGTTACCGTTGTATTTAACCTTACCCCTGTAAGAAAGGCTCCAAGGTCTGAAAGCTCAAGTCAAATAAATTATATTTTTTGCAAGAGACTCTTCCCTGGATGGAATATTTTTCTCTCAAATGGTATTATATACAAGGGAGCATTATTTTCAAAATTGAAACACTTATTGCACCTATGTGGCTAAATTTATTATACAAACAGTGTTGCCGGATCTTTATATTTACACAGATTATACTATATACAACATGTTCCCCTTTTAATTAAAGTCCGGGGTCATATATTTTGAACCGAAGTACAGGCGGGAGAATTCTCCTGGTTCCTCTTGACCACTGGATGGTCTGGGCCTCCTCTCGGTAAACACTGGGTCTTCTCTAAAGTAGAATATGCTTCTAATATATAATCCAAATTGTATAGACGGTCTGTGGGTTAACTTGTTCAATAACATTCATTATTCACAATGATAGCAAGACAAACCAAATAATTTTTTGCACATATTTTCCTATTAAAAATTCAAAGAGAAGAATTAAATCTAAAAACATTACTTTTCGAGGAATAAATGTATAAGTTTGAACATTAAAATCTATATTAATAAAATGCAAATTTCATAAGTGTACATCACTAAAAACTTTCGTTACAATGCATCAATTTCAACCAAATTTTCAACATTTATGTAAAATGAGATGGAGCAGGTTTTGCTTAACATCAAAATATTTTTCCCTAACATTAACATGCGTAACTTCGCTGTTATCGATTAAATACAAAAAAAATCAACAGAGTTAATTTTATTTATATATAAATACAAAATTAAATTTCAACAGAGTTAATTTTTTTTACATACTAGCTAATAATCTCAATCTAAAAAAATATTCAAAACAAGCAATTTTAAGATAACACCATATGTAAAACAGTCGGCCAAGAAAACAAATAACGTGTAATATATATATAATATAATATATATAATAAAATCTTAAATATTATTTATCAAAAGTAAGATTATCTCAGGATGACACGGCAATTTATTTGAGACAAGAATAATGATACAATTCCAAGGCGAAGATACTATTCCTTTAACTTCCAATTACCGAGGGAACCAATTAATATTGATTTTATTCAACTTATCGAGTATTTTTCAAGGGACCGGAAAAAAATGTTCACTAGATAAAACGATGATTTTGTAATGTAGAAAATTAGGAAAGACAAAATTCAGGATGACACGGCACACAGGGACCGGGAAAAAATGTTCACTTTATCGAGAGATTCAAATTTACAAGTTTCAAATTATCAAAATATATCTTCTTTTTTAAATAAGTTTATAGAGAATTGTTTTAACAAATGTTCGTTAGACAAACCTTTACTCGGGTAAAAACCCGGGCGAAGCCGGGCACATCCGCTAGTAGTAATAATATAATCAATCTATTTCTTAAGATGCCTAACATTTACCCCATCACAGTACAAGATGATCCAATGTCTAAGATCCCCAGAATGTAAAGAATTTAAAAAAATCTCTCAATTTATACAATAACCCTGAAAAAAAAATCGTTTATTAAAACGTACATATCAACACAAGGTATAACAAGAGACCAATTAAGTAAATTATACGTAAATAAACAAGAGTTGAGGTGGTCTCTTCAGTGGGGAATCTTCCAAACAATTTCTTCCATAATAAATCTGACCATTAACTAGGCCGTAAATCACCGAATGGTAATTGGTCAAAAGACAATAAATTTACCGCAGGGAGATCACAGACGATATCCGGTCGGCAGGCGGCGACCATTCGAATTGGCTCTTCCTGAAGTCAAATCTAGCTACGACCCTGGACTATAGATAGCTATTCTTTGGGCCAATATATTCTTAAATTCAAGATTACACAATAGTACAAAAAGAATGTCATCAGGTGATGCCATGTACTGTGGGAGGCAAACAAATTGGTGATGTTTTTTTTTGTCATTTTCTAAAAGTTTTCTGTTGTTTTGGGCCTCATCTTCAAACCTTACTATCTCGTCATGCTGGTCTAAATAGGGTTAAATGCAGTGGCGACGTTTCGTGCATTTAGTTAGTAGACGAAAATGGCGTCGAATAGTAAATATTTTTTTAGGCAATAAGCACACCTCACTTTTATTTATTTCAATTCAAAACGCTATGTCCCCCTAGGGACACTTGCGCTAAATGTACATACAAATATAACAAAGAAAATATTCAACATGGAAAGATATGTGTGTATATGTATGAAAGGTTTAAATCATTATTCTAGACTGTTTTCCCAGGGAAAAAAAAAACGAGATGCTCGATAAAAAATTCCGTCTAAAAATTTGTAAGAAACGAATATTACAAATATCTTGTTTTTTATTTTTCGGTTTATATATAAAGTGTGTGGTATACTTTGGGGTTGGACCGAGCTGGGTATGTATGTAAATATGGTGGAGAAATTTCTTGTAAGATACCATTTTATTCACTGTACATACACACATAGCCTCTCTCGCTCTTTAAATACCGATTTCTTGTATTCTTTGTACGTCGCGCGCGGTAATAAACACTATTGTAAAGTAAAGGTTTTAAAACACGAGTATAGCCGATAGGTTTTGTTTATCCTATAAGAAGATTCTATGTGCGAGAAACTAGGCGACGTTGTTAGGGTAGAAATGGTATCGAGATATAAATGGGGTCGTTGGAGAAGAGATAAGGGCGACAATGGCAACAACCAAAACATAAATAAATGGAAGGGCGCTTTCTTCAGCTCACCACACAATCTGGGTGGTTTACCGAGTTGGTGAATTACTTTTGTTGAATTGCTAAATCGAGATTTTTTTTTTTTTTTACGATTCTCCACCAAAACTAATCAATCAATCGGCCATTACGATATTTCACAACTATCTGAACACCTATTTAACATATAGGCTATTCAAAATTGGCTATTCAAAATGTATGATATTTACGATCTAGTCAAGTGCAGTTTTGTCTTTTTTATTACGTATTCTAAACATTCAACAAAACAACAACAAAACCCTTCAACAATGGCAATTCAACAAAAGTAACTCCGTAAACCACCCAGATTGTGTGGTGAGCTGAAGAAAGCTTAATTCCATGTATGATATTTACGATCTAGTAAAGTGCAGTTTTGTCTTTTTTATTACGTATTCTAAACACTCAACAAAACAACAACAAAACCCTTCAACAATGGCAATTCAACAAAAGTAACTCCGTAAACCACCCAGATTGTGTGGTGAGCTGAAGAAAGCTTAATTCCATGTATGATATTAACGATCTAGTCAAGTGCAGTTTTGTCTTTTTTATTACGTATTCTAAACACTCAACAAAACAACAACAAAACCCTTCAACAATGGCAATTCAACAAAAGTAACTCCGTAAACCACCCAGATTGTGTGGTGAGCTGAAGAAAGCTTAATTCCATGTATGATATTTACGATCTAGTAAAGTGCAGTTTTGTCTTTTTTATTACGTATTCTAAACACTCAACAAAACAACAACAAAACCCTTCAACAATGGCAATTCAACAAAAGTAACTCCGTAAACCACCCAGATTGTGTGGTGAGCTGAAGAAAGCTTAATTCCATGTATGATATTTACGATCTAGTAAAGTGCAGTTTTGTCTTTTTTATTACGTATTCTAAACATTCAACAAAACAACAACAACAAAACCCTTCAACAATGGCAATTCAACAAAAGTAACTCACCGTAAACCACCCAGATTGTGTGGTGAGCTGAAGAAGCTTAATTCCATGTATGATATTTACGATCTAGTAAAGTGCAGTTTTGTCTTTTTTATTACGTATTCTAAACACTCAACAAAACAACAACAAAACCCTTCAACAATGGCAATTCAACAAAAGTAACTCACCGTAAACCACCCAGATTGTGTGGTGAGCTGAAGAAGCTTAATTCCATGTATGATATTTACGATCTAGTAAAGTGCAGTTTTGTCTTTTTTATTACGTATTCTAAACACTCAACAAAACAACAACAAAACCCTTCAACAATGGCAATTCAACAAAAGTAACTCACCGTAAACCACCCAGATTGTGTGGTGAGCTGAAGAAGCTTAATTCCATGTATGATATTTACGATCTAGTAAAGTGCAGTTTTGTCTTTTTTATTACGTATTCTAAACACTCAACAAAACAACAACAAAACCCTTCAACAATGGCAATTCAACAAAAATAACTCACCAATTCAGTAACTCCGTAAACCACCCAGATTGTGTAGTGAGCTGAAGAAAGCTTAATTCCATGTATGATATTTACGATCTAGTAAAGTGCAGTTTTGTCTTTTTTTTAAAGCTAAACGTTTAGAGAAGGATGAATGGGCGACATGACAAAGAAAATTAAGGGCAAGTAAGTTCATCTAAGGTAGCGTTATGTGAACTTCTGTACTGAAAGTGAGGGGGAAAAAACGAATGTGTGACTCGGCTTGTGTGTGAGATGTTTAGCTGGTTTATTTCTTGAGAGATTTTCAAGTTTAGTTTCGTGGTTCCTAGAAGGATGGCTATTTTAGTTTCAAAATAAAACTCTGGGTAAAAAAATAACAACCATTTAAATGTATTTATTAGCCCTACCAGTGCTGCCTCTAGTGGTAAAAAGAAATTCGGTTTTCAATTTAATTAAATTATTACGTAATTTTTTTTTTTTTTTTAGTTTTTTTAAATAGCTTATATATGTTAAACTAGGTGTTAACTTAGTTACCTTCTTGTGAAATATCGTGATGGTTAATTGATTGAGTAGTTTTGATGGAGAATTGTAAAAAAAAAACATCGCGATTTTTCAAGATGTTCTGTAAAAGTGTTTGTATGTATGTACCCCTGTACTGTACATATATAATAATATCTGATGGTGGAGGACTGGTAAAACCGTCGATTTCTGACACCCATGAAACGGGATCGAATCCCGCACCAGGCACTTTTTTTTTATGAAGAGAACAAAATTGCTTCTCAATGACCTCCGATTCTTGCAAAAGTACAACCCTTCTAGTGAGTGCAAATAACCAAAGAGGACTCTGGACACATTTGTAGGTTTTTCAAGGTGAAATATCGACCATTTCTAACCTTTTTGGATGAGGTATGAAAGGATGAATTATGAAGAGTAATGACGAACGGAAAAATAAAAGTGTCCAGGGATGGGAATGTGGCGCACTTAGAGTAAAAACAATAGTTAATAACCCACCATGATTATCATGGCCTAATTACCTAGTGTACTCGCGATATACCAAAAGAGCCACCTCTCCCTTTAATCAGGCATCAGAACGACGCATTATGGTTCTCACTCTAGTAAAATATCTTTACCAGTGATGATAAAGAATGATCCACAACACCAGCTTTAACAAATTCAGACAAAAAACCAACAACCTATATACCATGGTTTCAGGATATGGATCTCATCAGTACAGGGACGGCTTCTATTTCATAACATCCTACGAGAGGAGTTATAAAATCGGTCGAATTTTACCAAAAAGGTGTTTATTCTCCCTAAATATATATAATTAAAAAAAGTGTTTATTTTGGATCACACACAATATAGTATATTGTAGCGCAAATTCTTTATTATTTTATTAATAGATTATATTAATTTTGATATTTATATATGTAACGAGACGAGGGTCGCCTCTCCCGTCAAAATAGACGTCTAAAACCAGACGTCATCTATTGACCGTCGCCGCAACTAGCGGCCTCGGGTCGTTGTGACAAAGCCACAACACCAGCTTTGGCAAACCGAAAAGCGTCCACCTAGAGACCATGGTTTCGGGCTAATGGCCTTCGTCAGTCTAGGGCGGACTTTATTCCATGAGATCCACACGGGATCTAATGGAATCTGCCAAAGAGGTGTTTAGCTGGCAAAATGGCTGGGCCATATCTATGACCAAAATATAGATGGAAATTTTGCCGGGAGGAAATTGATCTAACGAGACAAGTTGCGGCGACGGTCAATAGATGGCGTCTGGGTTTAGACGTCTATTTTGACGGGAGAGGCGACCCTTGTCTCGTTAGATCAATTTCCTCCCGGCAAAATTTCCATCTATATTTCTATATGTTTTATTCAATCTGTGTAAACTTCACTCATTACTTATATTGTATTTTCTCAATTTTAATTGGTGTGTGTCTCAAATCGCCGTTTCATTCTGAAGTTTGTCTCTTTCTTAATTTTCTATGTTACAATATATATTTCAAACCTCCAATATTTCGACGAGGGATTCAACTCTTGCAAACTTTATCATCTCACTATGCTTCACAAAATCTATCAAGAGACCACCTTATAGATACCATTGGCACATTTGCTAACAAAAATGGAGACTAACATAATTAGTATAATGGGGGGATAGAGAAATGAAGAGAGAGAGGAAGAATTAAAAAAAAAGTGAGTGAAGAAAAACGAAGTGAGACTAAACGCTTACATTTTATCAAGTAGCTAGGCGAGAATTTGGAGCGGTGAGACGAAAAAGATTGGATTGAGTTCTCAACTTTTTTTTTTTTCTTCTCTTCGAGCACCTTCTTCTTGGTTCTCCAAGACCGGAATTTCTAATGTACTAATCCACCGAGAAAAAGGAATAAATAAAGAGGAGGTATTTACTGGTAGGAGGAGTGGCAGGAATTTTTTCATTTCCCTGGGACTGGGGCGGGGGGGAAGGGATAAAAAAAAAGATCAAAGACGCGAGATAAAAAAAAATAAATCCTCAAAGACGGCGGGGGGGACATCAGAGGCCGTCGAAGGGAAATATTCCTCCAATTACTCAACTAATTGGAAGAAATAAACTGGTCGTATTGCAATTAGGGCTGCTAGACACTTTTACGTGTTTTTTTCACTTTATTTTTTTGTTTGTTGGTTGTTCTGCGATTTTTTTTGTACTTTATTTCAAACACTATATGAGTGAACATTTGAAATGAGGGAAGCCTCATTTAGAAAAAAAAAAAAATTCTCTATTGTAATATATTCATTAAAAATTACACTCTCATGGACAAAACGTAAGAAAGTTTCATACTTTAAAGGAGATAGAGGCAATTTTGTTCACACTTGGTTATCTTGTGTATCTTCAATAAAGGTCACTGTAATATCTTTCAGAGTTATTGTCCCGATATATATGCTACTAGGTACAATTTCCTTAAGTTTTGTCCATGAGTGTATACACACTTGGTTATCTCGTGTGTCTTCAATAAAGGTCACTGTAATATCTTTCAGAGTTATTGTCTGAATCCTGATATACATGCTACTAGGTACAATTTCCTTAAGTTTTGTCCATGAGTGTATACACACTTGGTTATCTCTTGTGTCTTTACTAAAGGTCATTGTAATATCTTTCAGAGTTATTGTCTGAATCCTGATATACATGCTACTAGGTACAATTTCCTTAAGTTTTGTCCATGAGTGGATATATGTATATTTGCTTTTGCGTATGAATGGTCATCTTCTGAGTTCTAGATTCTTGTAGCTGTGTTGATGTCATTAAGGAAGCATTTCTCCCGATAAAAAAAAAGCCTCCTAGGATCGATCAGCTGGGTGAACTCCGCGAATCTACCAAAGTTCTCAAACGGAAAAATTTACGTAAGCAAAGTTTGCAATGTTAGTTACCAGAAGGAGAAACAGTTCTGTGCATCTGTGTGTTGACAGGAGCTGTTTATCCTTACTCATTTTGGTTAGAAAGTTGAGACAATCTTTATAGCTCGCCATTTGTCTCAGCGCGGTGGCAAAGAAAGGAAAGGGAAGAAGCGAAGAGGCGTGCAAGCTCACCTGCAGTGCGGGCCAGGAGAGCAGCAATGGCTGTCTGCCACGTGGCAGTCTTCAGGTCCAGGGAGGGTTTTAAGTCCTGGGCAGGTCCGAGCGGAGTATTGGTCCCTGAGGGACCGACAAGGAGTTAGCAGCTGGGAGAGCGGAAGCAGCAGAAAGTAGTAAAGCCACAAGCAAAGATCGACGCTGAACTACCCCGGATCGCTAAAGAACTTGAAACGACGTGCACTCACTACTCAAATATACATCTTCCCCACCTCTCCAAAAGTTATAAGCACGGAACCTCAAAAATATAAAAATTGGTGAAATATAGTTTACCACAAAATTATACATACAGGACTTTTAAATAATATGTAAATGAGTAAATAGACTGGTTGCAATATGCAAATCAGCCACTTTATAAAACGTGACACTTATTTCGTCTAGTTGTTTTATCAACCAATGTTTACTTCGATGTTACTAAATCCGTTCTCTATGATTTATGAACTGTGTGATTTGCATATTTTTTTAGGTTCCGTGCTCCAACTGTTGAAGTGTGGGTCGCGCCCTAACTTACCGCTGGAGTTGAGATTAAGTCCCCCGTTGCTGGAAGCTGCGGCCAAGGCGGCCAGGTTCTGGACGAGCATGGGGTTGAAGCTGGACAGTAGAAGATCTGGGCAAACCGGAGCTTGGGAGATGTGGTTCCATATTCCAAAGTTTGTCCATTTACTTTCTCAAACTAGTTCTAAAGGCATTACTCCTCGAAATACAGGCTGTCCTTAAAGATACCTTTTGTGTGCATGTGCTTTGAAGCATGATTTAAACCACGATTAATTCATGGATATATCAATTACAATTCATGTTATTGCACTTTGAAAGTGTAATGTTCCTTTTAGAGAAACCCTATATTTGTTTTATAAGTATACGTTCTATAGAATGAAAATTCGAAACTATTTTAGACGTGTAAGATTCTTTTTGAAATTAAACAATTTCTACTGCCCTTACTGCGCACAATGGAAAAATTAATGGGCGGGCCTGTCTCATCAGTGGTGAAAAATAGTTTTGAATTTTCAGAACAGATGGCGCGCTAGTGCATCATAATATAAACGTTCTATAGAGTTGTTTTTCTTCCTTTTTGTTGAGTCCAGTGTTTCATATCTCTTTCACATAACTTACAGGAATCTGTATAGAAATAGGAGTACCTAAAACCTAGGTAAATATAATATTCAAATAAGTCTAGCTCTATATGTACATATTTACCATTTTGCATATCTCCAGGGTATATGTATATAAGTTTTATAGATATCATTACCTGGGTTGTTCGCCAAACTAGCCAGAGCAGCAAGTCCCTGCAGACTGGCCAGGTCGGATGAGCCCTGGTTGCCACCTTGGTTTTGCCCCAAGGACCCGCTCCCAGGACCCTTGTTGAGTCCCTGGGCCAGTCCGGCTAGCTGCTGGGGCAGGTTGAAGTTGCTGCCGCCACCCATCGCCCCACCACCACCGCCGCCTCCTCCTCCTGTGTCCACCACAGTTGACCTAGCTGTCCCCACATGGCATCACTGTCACCTCACCTTGGTTACCGAAGTTCCCGCCGAAGTTGCCAGGCGTGTTCTGCTGCTGTTGTTGTTGTTGCTGCTGCTGCTTTAGTAACAACACAACGACCGAAACATCAGTGGCTGGAAACACGTACTACAAAGATGGCAACTCCCTGAAATCCATTTATTAAAAGGGGATTGGTGGAGGAGTGTGGTACAAACTCTACATTTTCTACTGCTCTACGACCATAGATAGAATCCCACATTTGACACTTTTTTTAAAATTTATTTACGAAACTAAAATGGCTTGAATGGGGCCACCGATTCTTCCAAATGTCCAAACTTAACCAGTGAGCTCAAATAACCAAACAGGTATCTAGCACATTTGTAAGTGTAAAAGTCGAACTGCTTTCTAAATGTGGTGTATTTAAAGTAAAAACAGTCGCTTACTACCCACCATGATTATCATGGCCTGGACTTTAGATAAGTACAACTACCCACCACCAATTATTAGCACTAACCTAGGTAAAAGAACCCTCTTTTGGAAGAGCCAAGACCTGAAAAGGATTGTCTTTATTTATCTCAACTGTTAACGTCATTAGACCATGCTCCTTCTACCTCCCCCTAAAGAAGAATAATATAAACTATTGGAAATGGAAAGTGTATTACACCTAGAAGGAATTAAAGAAAAATAACAGATTTGTGGTTTAAATTGCTTGCTTGTAGAGTAGGTAGTGAATGATTGTGGATACAAAACGTATACAATTGAGTGCACATTTTATTTTTGTTGTATGTAATAAGTCTGTAAATACAGGCCAAGTTTCATGGTATTCCACCATAGTGTAACACTTTCTATTGCCATCAGTGTATAAAAGTATTTCCAAAGAAAGAACCCCAACATACATCCTATATCTATACTCACGGGCATGTACTGCGAGACGGCGTTCCCGAGGTTGGCGAAGGTGGTCATATTCCAGAGGTTTGCCATCATTTGTTGTTGGCGTTTCTGGTCTTTCTCCTTCCGTGTGTCTGCGAACTTCACCACCAGGGGGCTACTGCAGCCCTGCAAACATACATACATACCACTTTACATATTGGCAGCCAGCTTTCGAGAGAGGAAATAATACCTTTTAAAATCGATTTGTAGGACAAAAAAGGTGGATAACATCGTGGCAAAGTTCATAAACGTCGTCTTGCTTATATGGCGAAAAAAATTGAAAATTTAATATCATTAATAGTATTATTAATACAGTGGAACTCTCTCTTAAGAACAGAATCTAGGAGAATTACCTCTCTGTAAAGGACAACACCTAGTTTCAGAACCAAATATCCTTTAGGTGTCCTCTTATATACCAGAAAGCAATTAATTGGTAAAAAAAGGTAATTTTGGTGATGAACATTGTCTTTTCATACAATACTATTGTATTAAGACTTGTTTATGCCTATATATCCGGTATTGTAGAGAAATTCGGGTGTTTAAGGCAACTGTGAACATAAGCTTAAAGGAGAGAGACTATGGAACTATATAAAATTAAATACATCAATATTCTTTGTAAATATGCAGATAAGGTGCTAATTATATATAAGGAAATAGAGCGCCATCTATAAAAGAGAATTGAAACTATTCAGCGCGCAAATCTATATTTTTTTCAAACCTTTTTTTCTTCTCTTCTTTTATATAAGATTTATAAAAGATAATAATCTTATCTTGAATATATTTTGGCACAAAACTTTCAGTAATTTTTCATTCACAACCACGTTACATATTAGTTTCTTTTTAAATACGTTTTTGTGTTGTTGTTGTTTTATTTGGTTGGTTTCATTCCCCCATAAAGTTTGCTAAATCCCATGAGATGTTTAGCGACCGACTGATTACAGTGGAACTCTTTATTTTAGATGGAAAAATAGAGTTATCTTTAAAAAAAAGGAATGTGCACACAAATCAACAACTTTCTTCAATGAGTTTTTTTCCCTTCTCAAGTTTTTTCCCTATCTCAACCATATCAGTATGTAAAAGCGAATCAGCAAAATTTAAAGATATGAGCACAAAATTCACAAAACGCCTATAGTTTTAAAAATAGAATAAATAAATAAAAAAAAGCCATCAACAAAGATAAAAAGCAATTGGGGAAAGGAATAAAGGAGAGAGAAATGAAGTTTAAGGGAAGAGAGAGAAAAAAAAGTTTGGCGCAGCACGGGGAAAAATAATGGCATTATTATTAGAAGAAACGGTAGAGGGGGGGGGGGTAGAGAATTGAGATGTGTGGGGGGGTTAAATATTTCGTCATCTGCACTTTTCTCCCAATAGAGTGTACAAAATGAATGGCGGACAAGAGGGAATTAAAACTTGATTTCCATATTATGCAAATAAAAAAAAAAAGAGAGAGGGGGGGAGGAGAAAGAAAGAAAGCGGAGTGTGTGAGAAATTTTATGAATTAGTATGTAGGGAAGGAAGTCTGGTGGATGAAATAATTAAACGACGCGGGATTGGTTGGTTGGAGGGGGTGATGATAATGATGGTTGCAAGAGGTATGTAAAAACGGTAAATGATCATCAGGGAGGGAGTAAATAAAGAAGTGTGATCGAAAGCTTTCAAAGTAGTGTCTGTGATATGTGTTGATGAATATCAAAAATTGGTTTATTTTTTATCTTTAAGATAAGAGTTTGCCTGGCCAGGTATTCATGGTTCTTAGAATCAAGAGACACTTCGGGCTAGTAAATGTTTTTTTTTCCCCCGACTTATATTTATCTTTTTTTCCTTAACTATACCTGGGTTATAAATATCTCTTTATTCCCCCTTGATGAGGACAAAAGATTTTTGTTGAAACGTCGATAAAATAAAAAACCTTTTCTGGACGATAAGTGTCTCTTATATTTAAGAAAAAATCTAGTTTATTTTTAGTATTTCCATTATATTGGAAGTTGGATACCTCAACGATATAAAACTCTTTTCAATTCTCGTTTTTATCTCTGGCCAGATTTATTGTTTCTGTCAGTGAGAGGATGAAACACCAAATGTAAACAAAATTGCCTCTGTCTCCTTAAAAAAATCAAAGACTTTTAACTTCCTTAAGTTTTGTCCACATGAGTGTATTTTAGTTTAAAAAATACAAGTACACGTCAAAAATAGTTCGAATTTTCAACAACAGATGGCGCGCTAATATATCATATTTAAAACAAACGATATGATTGTTGCATAAAACCTACTGAAACTTTCTATTTCCCGTTTTGGGCTCGAAAAAATCATACACTCTGGTTGCGTAACACCATATATCTCTCTATTTTCTGTTGAAGTCTTTTGAGATAGTTTTATATAGTTGGTAACCGACGAATAAATTATAGAAAATTCAACTCTCTAACAAAAAAAAAAAAAAAGAACAAAATATAGAAAAAAAGAGTCTAAAACATTGTCCCATACGTTAGTCTATTCTTAAACTAAACAACAACAACAAGTTATTTTCTCCTAACATCAATCATGTTGGAATGACAAAAAAAAAAGTGCAGTTACTGCCCCATTATATATAGAACACAACCTACACAAACAACAATAGTTTGTGTAAAAAAAAAAGTTTTTAAATAATTAGAATTTTATGTCGCTAACACCACATGATTGATCTATTACACAACTTTTAAAGAAGGACGACAGCGTGATAAAAAAAAACACAACGTCGAGGGTTTAATACAACCCATTTGGATAAAAAAAACGAAGAAAAAAAAACTATCTTAAAGCTAATATATTAGCAGTTTGACACTTGCACAATACTGTTACGATAGGGGTAAGGGGGGGGGGGGACTCAGTAATCCCTCGGGGCAGGAAAGGTCAACAAAGAAAAGGCTTAACGAAGGCGGGCGACAGCAAAAAACCGACAAGCCACTTAGCGGCCGTCGAAGAGAAGCCACTTAGCGACCGTAGAAGAGAACAGAGCAAAAGCGACGACCAATCAGCATTCAATTCACCATGTGGGGAAGAAGATGAAGAAGCCAATGACAACAGAATGGCCTTCTACCCACCAAGATGGCGTCCTTGTGGCAAACAAACAAGACCGTCTGAATGCTAATGAGCCAATCAAATAAAACCTTGATGGGGATTGGCTGTTTGTTAGGACGAGGGGCGAAAACATGACGAATTACTGCTTTTTTTTTAATCATCTACCTTCTTATAGGAATATGGGGCAAGGCCGCTTTGTTATTATCTTACAGCAGCGTGGATTGGAATATCTCTCACATGTACCTATGTTTCAACACAAGATATGGCGAAAACTACAAATCCATATGTGAACTAAGATTTTCTGACTTTTCTAGCTTGTTCTTTCATCGCTACAATCTATACTGGCTTCACAGATAAAAAGAAAAAACGAACTACACTAGCGGAAATAGAAAGTGTTAAATCAGAAGGAACTGATATTAAGAAACTTGACATCAATGTATGCTATTAACTTGAGCAAATGATCAAAAAATAAAATGCGCCCTCATTAAACTATTTGTAGAGGTTTTGTATCCAAAATTGAACAATTTATTTCACTCCACAAGAAGTTAATTTGAGTCGATTCTGTGATTTACCTTTAATTACTTCTGGAAGGAACACTTTCAATCTGCATGTATAGTTAAAATCTAGGAACTCTTTTTGTTATGTAAACAAACATTTGCTCATGTGTTTATTGTCTCTGTATATAACTTCCTTTTTTTCAGTAAATGTTGTTTTTTATGTTCCCAACGTAACATCTTTGATATATGTCGGACTTCTTTATAAAATCATCGTTGTTTTGTCTCTCTCTGCGTGGTATCGTTGGAGATCCGTTGGAAATCTTCCATCAAACTCTGCAGCTGTGACGCCATGTACATATTCATTGTACATAGCATATATTTTATTGTATTTTTTATTTTCCTTCTTTTTTTTATATATATTATTTTGTTCATATCTACTTGAATAGTGCGGACTGTGCACTTTTGCCTATATTTTGACGGAATGTCAATAAAACTATGTTATTTGTCAAAATTTGTCTTTCTCTCTCACTGCCATCACATCGACCTGTCCACTCTGCGGGAAAGAACTTTGGGGGTCCATCGGCGGCGGAGTCTTTCCCGCGGTCGGATCTAACAATGAAGACCATGTAAATATACATTAAGAAAGAATATGATGATAAATTCCGCCAAAATCTAGTTTTTTTTCTTTCATTTTGGAAACCAAATATCGAGATAAAGACAAATAAAGGTTGCAGGTTTTACATTTAAGTAAAGAATGTCAACAAACATGCAAAGTATACACGGCACGTACAACAACAACACTGTGTGTGAAACTTACCTCCATGGTCTGGGAATGGTTCATGGACTTAATGGCGTTAATAGCACACTGCCGACTTCCGAACGTCACAAATGCACAACCTACGGACACACGCGCACACACGTGGGACACACATTGTGATGTAGGACATAGAAAACACAACGTATAACCCCATTAAAATAGTGGCACGTTAGAGCCTGGTTATAAGTAAACAGAAAACAAACATAGTTCTTCTAAAACACCCATTCCAAGAGTCTATCAACAGTATCACTATAAAAGGAAGTTCCAAAAATACAATATAACAGCGGTATGGTAGATTAAACTGGCGAAACCGCTGGGAGGGTTCACCACTGATGAGCCAGGGGCCCTCCCATTAATTTTTTTCCATTGCAGTAAGGGAGTAGAAATTGTTTAATTTCAAAAAGAATCTTACGCCTTTAAAATAGTTTCGAATTTTGATAACAGATGGCGCGCTAGTGCATCAGAAAACAAACAGTTGTTTATTGATAAACTTTATATATAATATACAAAACAGCTTTCGAGTTTTATATTCATCTCAAGCTTTCGGGGTTTTCACAAACCCTTTTACAGGAGTATAAAAAACGAATGATAATCTAACGGCGCTTATTTTTTATTCGTTTTATGTACTTCTGTAGAAAGGCAGAAGAAACGTATCTGATGATATATCATCATCCTGTTTATGATGTAGAAGATTTCGTTGTTTTTTTTTTTTACTTATCCCTAGTACACGTGGTACAGACCATTATAATCATGGTGGGTAGAAGTTGGCGACTGCTTTTACTGTAAGTGCACCACATGTCTACATATGTGAAAATCAGTTCGACTTTGCATTTACAAATATGCCAGAGCCCCGTTTGGTTACTTGCACTCGCTGGTGGGGTTGGACTTTTGCAAGAATGGGGGGCCATTGGAACAATTTTTTAGAAAAAAAAAAAAAGTGCCCAATGCAGGAATCGAACCCGGGTCGTAGAGGTCGAAAACCAACGGTTTAGACCATCCTTCCACCGACCCCCTAGAAGAGTTCGTAATACTCGAAGAAAATAAAACAAGAAACACAACCTCAGAAGTCGTTTTATTTATTATTTTATAAATATATTACAGAGGTTTTTACTTGATGAGTGTTACACAACCAAAATTACAAATAATACAAGTATATGTGTACTATTAGACTGTGTGATGTGACTTCAATGATTTATTAATTAATTCAGTAAAGATGATTTGTTATTAATTGTTTACTGACTGTAAATATTATTTAATACATTAAAAATCATTTTTCATATAAACTCAACATTAAAAAAAAAAAATCTCTCATCAACATTTAAGTATCAAATATCGAAAATTCAAACTAAAAAGTTACTTTATTCCTACTACCATAACATAGAAAAATTTTAAGTCTTGTTTAGCGGCCATTCAATATATATTTGTTTTTTATTTTAATATCATTAATTTTACACTATGTAAATACCTGTCTATAGCGCCCCCTTGTTGGGACTCACCAAAATAGGGTGCTATAGACAGGACACTTTTTATGTAAAATGTTTACATTTTAATGTTTAAAATCGGGCGCTATAGAGAGGAAGGCGTTATTTAGAGGTGGCGCTATAGACAGGTTTAACTGTATTATGTGGTCGCCACATAAGTTATATCCTGACTGCTTACATGAGCTATTTAGATGGCGTCCTCTAGTGGAACAAAAATCGCAACCAAACGTTGATTTCTTATATAATATTTAACCAACCTATTTTCTTGATAAATCAAGAAAAGCCAACCACATACGTGCTTCGGGCTGTAGGTCCTCGTCAGCGTGGTGCAGGCTGTACCTCTCTCAACGACCAAAAAAAAATTTTGATCCAATCAATTTGATGATAACTTACCTATAGTTTAACTCTAATAATCCTATATGGGGCGGAATGCCCTAAATAAAGGCTTTTGTTGTTGTTGCTGTTGTAGTTTAATTCTAATATGCAAATATTCCGTAAGTATGTACATATAGGATGGAACAGCAGTCTTTTACAGAGTGTGTCTAGAGGAGTTTTTGTCTGAAATAACAATTGGGAGTATTTTAAACTTACTAGAAATCGAGAGACAACCATGTCACATTGAAGTATTTAATCCTTCAAAATATTCCCATAGTATTGCAACATAGAAATCTCAATACATCCTAAAACCAGATTAAAAACTACACTACAAAAATACAGCGAAGTCTATATATCTTCGGTTTAAACAAACAAAAATAAATACTTTTTTTTTTTTGCGTTACGAATAGGTTTTTGTGTAAGTGGGAACTCAGTAGCATTGCCAGTGACCAAGGTAAACAAGTTTATGGACTTTTAACATGGAACACTTTTTTCATAGTTACATTACACACCACCAAGAATAAATATTACAATTTATACGAGCAGAATAAACAATACGAAAATTTTTGAGCAAAAATATATATTGTGGAATAATAATTAGTATAGAAAAAACGATTAGTTGATATTTATTCCGATAGATGGCGCACACCATCAGTATGCACGAACTGGATTTTTTTTCTTAGATAATCTAAGATATACACTCATGGACAAAACTTAAGGAAGTTGTACCTTTTAGCATGTATATCGGGGACAATAACTCTGAAATATATTACAGTGACCTTTATTGAAGACACACGAGATAACCAAGTGTGTATACACTCATGGACAAAACTTAAGGAAGTTGTACCTTTTAGCATGTATATCGGGGACAATAACTCTGAAATATATTACAGTGACCTTTATTGAAGACACACGAGATAACCAAGTGTGTATACACTCATGGACAAAACTTAAGGAAGTTGTACCTTTCAGCATGTATATCGGGACAATAACTCTGAAAGATATTACAGTGACCTTTATTGAAGACACACGAGATAACCAAGTGTGTATACACTCATGGACAAAACTTAAGGAAGTTGTACCTTTTAGCATGTATATCGGGGACAATAACTCTGAAAGATATTACAGTGACCTTTATTGAAGACACACGAGATAACCAAGTGTGTATACACTCATGGACAAAACTTAAGGAAGTTGTACCTTTTAGCATGTATATCGGGGACAATAACTCTGAAAGATATTACAGTGACCTTTATTGAAGACACACGAGATAACCAAGTGTGTATACACTCATGGACAAAACTTAAGGAAGTTGTACCTTTCAGCATGTATATCGGGACAATAACTCTGAAAGATATTACAGTGACCTTTATTGAAGACACACGAGATAACCAAGTGTGTATACACTCATGGACAAAACTTAAGGAAGTTATACCTTTCAGCATGTATATCGGGACAATAACTCTGAAAGATATTACAGTGACCTTTATTGAAGACACACGAGATAACCAAGTGTGTATACACTCATGGACAAAACTTAAGGAAGTTGTACCTTTCAGCATGTATATCGGGACAATAACTCTGAAAGATATTACAGTGACCTTTATTGAAGACACACGAGATAACCAAGTGTGTATACACTCATGGACAAAACTTAAGGAAGTTGTACCTTTTAGCATGTATATCGGGACAATAACTCTGAAAGATATTACAGTGACCTTTATTGAAGACACTCGAGATAACCAAGTGTGTATACACTCATGGACAAAACTTAAGGAAGTTGTACCTTTCAGCATGTATATCGGGACAATAACTCTGAAAGATATTACAGTGACCTTTATTGAAGACACTCGAGATAACCAAGTGTGTATACACTCATGGACAAAACTTAAGGAAGTTGTACCTTTCAGCATGTATATCGGGACAATAACTCTGAAAGATATTACAGTGACCTTTATTGAAGACACTCGAGATAACCAAGTGTATATACACTCATGGACAAAACTTAAGGAAGTTGTATCTTTCAGCATGTATATCGGGACAATAACTCTGAAAGATATTACAATGACCTTTATTGAAGACACACGAGATAACCAAGTGTGTATACACTCATGGACAAAACTTAAGGAAGTTGTACCTTTCAGCATGTATATCGGGACAATAACTCTGAAAGATATTACAGTGACCTTTATTGAAGACACTCGAGATAACCAAGTGTGAACAAAAAATTGCCTCTGTCTCTTTCAAGAACAAACAAACAAACAAAAAGACCGGCGACATCAAAGATTTGACACTTCCTTAAGTTTTGTCCATGAGTGTATATATTAGTAACTATCTGTCAAGTATAAAAAAGATCTGAAAATGCGCTAGCGAATTGTGATATGGGGATATTTAAAGAAAAAAAAAAAATTGATTTGAAAGATTGAAGTTAGTATGTGAAGCTTCCCTCTTAATTATTATAAAGAGAGGTGTGGTTAATATATTAACTAATTTCAATCTTTGTGTGACAGCAAATTAACTATTAGTGGCGAGCTAATTAACACACTATTGCTTTCTTTCCTCCAGAATACGTCACAAATATGCAGCAGCACTTAATTAAGGAAGTATTTAGCGGTGGGACAAATTGAATTGTAGATGGGCAGAGACATCTAAAGGTGACAAACAGAACGTCAAATAAGTGGACCACATGTTGCTTATAAATTGTCTATATTCTTTATTATCCAACTTTATAGTCAATAGTTCAGTAGCTCTAAATCTATATAACTTCCATAAAAATGCTGTAAAAAAGAAAGACTTAACCGAACATTCAAACATACCAAAAATTTCTGTTTGATGAGAAAGACAGAACCAACATCCAATTATTTGTTTAGGCAGATACGATAAGTTAACAATGATAAAACGGTGTTTACCTTACAACCCTGAACACGAGGATTTCCTGGGAAATCTCTTAAAGATTTCCTAAAAAATACATGGCCCACCTGTGCTGTGTGAGAGCTTAAATGGTCTTGTTTCATATGTAAATACCTGTTTTCTTTCCTCTTTTCGCTCTCCACTTCTCCCATCCATATTTCCAAAAATTTTTTTTTTTTTTTTCTCTTTTTTTGATTTTTTTTTTTATTCTTCTTATTTTTTATTCTTTCTTATAATCTGTATATATTTACCAAATGTATATAATCTTTCCCCCATTTTTTATTTCCCACTTTCATAGGTTTCTCCGTTTTGTAACCCCAAGGAGAATCCTCTGTAAGACCTGTGTGTCTTAATAAAGGCTTTTGTGTGTGTGTGTGTGTGTGTGTGCTTATAAATTGTCAAGGTTGGGGTAGCTTTTATAATGATTGTTGCAATGTGGTTTCCAAAACAGGACATGAAAAATTTGGGACAAACTATTAAAATGTTCTTTAAGGTATTAAGAAAGCTTTTTGTTTTGTCATTACGGGAATTTAATGAAAGTACATAGTATACACTCATGAACTTTTAACATGTATATCGGGACAATAACTTTGAAAGATATTACAGTGACCTTTATTGAAGACACACGAGATAACCAAGTGTGTATACACTCATGGACAAAACTTAAGGAAGTTGTACCTTTTAGCATGTATATCGGGACAATAAATCTGAAATATATTACAGTGACCTTTATTGAAGACACACGAGATAACCAAGTGTGTATACACTCATGGACAAAACTTAAGGAAGTTGTACCTTTTAGCATGTATATCGGGACAATAACTCTGAAAGATATTACAGTGACCTTTATTGAAGACACACGAGATAACCAAGTGTGTATACACCATGGACAAAACTTAAGGAAGTTGTACCTTTTAGTATGTATATCGGGACAATAACTCTGAAAGATATTACAGTGACCTTTATTGAAGACACACGAGATAACCAAGTGTGTATACACTCATGGACAAAACTTAAGGAAGTTATACCTTTTAACATGTATATCGGGACAATAACTCTGAAAGATATTACAGTGACCTTTAGTGAAGACACACGAGATAACCAAGTGTGTATACACTCATGAAGAGACAAAACTTAAGGAAGTTGTACCTTTTAGCATGTATATCGGGACAATAACTCTGAAAGATATTACAGTGACCTTTAGTGAAGACACACGAGATAACCAAGTGTGTATACACTCATGGACAAAACTTAAGGAAGTTGTACCTTTTAGCATGTATATCGGGACAATAACTCTGAAAGATATTACAGTGACCTTTAGTGAAGACACACGAGATAACCAAGTGTGTATACACTCATGAAGAGACAAAACTTAAGGAAGTTGTACCTTTTAGCATGTATATCGGGACAATAACTCTGAAAGATATTACAGTGACCTTTAGTGAAGACACACGAGATAACCAAGTGTGTATACACTCATGAAGAGACAAAACTTAAGGAAGTTGTACCTTTTAGCATGTATATCCGGACAATAACTCTGAAAGATATTACAGTGACCTTTAGTGAAGACACACGAGATAACCAAGTGTGTATACACTCATGAAGAGACAAAACTTAAGGAAGTTGTACCTTTTAGCATGTATATCGGGACAATAACTCTGAAAGATATTACAGTGACCTTTAGTGAAGACACACGAGATAACCAAGTGTGAACAAAAAATAGACGACCGGCGACATTAAATACTTTCCACTTCTTAAGTTTTGTCCATGAGTGTATGTAATATTGACACCTTCGCTCATTGGTTAACTGAGTTTAACCTAAAACATCTGGCGAGATTAAGAACTTGCAGTAATGGAAAAACGAATAAACTTTCCTTATTAGGAATTATTAGCATTAAACAAAAGTATCTCGAAATTACAAAGTTCAAAGCTTTTACAAAAAGTTTAGTTCATCATTTACATTCAGTTTGGCCAATATACCCACACAGTAGAGAGAATATTGTTAAATCTCGTCGAATTATCTTCTAAAACACCGTAGGTCTTCGAAAATTCTTTAAAGCCAAAAAACATCAATCGGTTACAAAATTTTCCAAATTATCTATTCCAATCTTACACAAGCTCAAACAGAAAAAAACAAAACACTTAGCAAGATAGAAGGCAATCAAACATGGAAACTAAAGTGGAAGTTGCGCATAAAAACACAAAAGTTAATAAGTTAAAGGTGCGTGATGCAGTTTTAGAAGCCACAATTTAAACTCGTGGTTTGGAAAATCTGTTAACCGTTGAAAACTTTTCAAAACATATTCTCCAATCGGTCTTTTTAAAAATAAATTTTCCAACCCCGAACTTCTATCGAATTTAACCCAATAACTAATTAAAAATGGGTTAAAAATAAAGCGATGGAGGGATTGAATTCCTAATAAAATTTTTCCTTCGTTTTCCACAAATTTTCTCCTCGCGTCGTTGCCGAAAAGTTTAAAACGCAGAGTTGAAAAGTTGTTGTAAAAGAGGAAACAAACAAAATCTAATTTTCCCAAGATTATATATCCAATAGTAAAACATCCGTTTAGACATTCTTCTATTTATAAATGGCTGGAATATGTATGGCAATTCAGGGGAAAACAAATTTTAGGGAGGGAAAGCAAAATCGAATTTGGAATAGGCCTTCTTGAAGTGAAAAGCGATGGCTTAAAAGTGTGTGGAGGAATAAAAAGACAAATTAATAAAAGGAGAAATCGTTAGGAAAGACTGTGAGTTGTTGTGTGCAGAGTTTTTCCGGGGGAAAAATCCATTTTCCAAAACATTGGAGACATTCTGCCACACTTAGCCAAACTTTGAATGGTTCAGTAGCGGGGGGTGGAAATTGGACTTTTCACCACTCGGACTCTTTCATCTTTAGAAAATTGTCAAACGTTACATTTGGACCTATAGGACTGGAATAGGAACCTGGCACACTATCTCCATCTTTCTGTGAATATACATAGTGTGATCAATAATTTCCAGGAATGCTAAATATTTAAAGAAATACAAAAGTATAATAAAGTTTCATTTAAAATTTCTCAAAATAATCACCGTCACTATCTATACACTTGTTCCATTTTTTTTTTCCTGATTTAAAATGATTCGGAAGCTGTTTTCCCTAATTTAAAGCAAAACTCTATGCAGACTTTTTCAATACAGTCCATACTGAAGTTAGAAAATGTTCCGATATACTCGAGCTTATAACTTTGAAAAAATGTGAGCGCGTGCGTCTGTGTGATCTTTTTTTTTTTTCTACGTGTTGATAAATGTTTTATCTATAAGGTCCTTATAAAATTATTTCATTATTTTGAATATTTTACGTGATACAGTCTCATTCCTGGAAATTATTGATCACACTTTGTAATAATCAAATTATTATATATAGCGCTTTAGAAGAGAAAATTGCTATAAAATAAGAATATTTTTCGACTAAATGAACTCAGTGGATTTGGTTAAACATATACGAATAAAAGATTACATGAGGAGCTTCTTTATTCGTGCTAAGTACAAGCTCTGAGTTTTCCCACTATGTACTAAGTGCAATTCTCAACTTGCAACCCCAAAACACATTATTGACTCATCCATTGATGAGCTCTACTCTTTCCCGGCAGACACCATATCAAGAGTCTCAAGCTTTATAAGCTTGATACCGTAATATGATTGAGTGGAGATAAGAAAGAAGAAGAAGACAAGCTCTGAGCTATCTATGACTGTAGAAGGATTATAAAGATCCGAAAGCTTGCACTTTGCATGAATAAAGAAAAGCATTGCTACTTTATATATTATTTTATAGCGCTTTATATATATGTCATAATATATACTCCCTCCAGGAATAATAAAACAAACCTAGAGCCATCCCAGAGCGAGATGGGATGTAAAGTCCGGTCAATTGAGACAGAAGCGACATTCCAAAGGGGCGGCAAATGGGGGCCGCCCGTCAACACCTGGGGACTATTTTTGGATAGTCGGGGGGTGGTACACACGACAAACGGTCGTTCAGCGGATAGAACCTCGCTCCCTCTCTCTCTCGGCTGGCTGCCTGGGTTATTGCTCTACCAACTCGTCGTGTGATTATTTCTCTCTCACCACATTATTACCACTATATTGCCACATATATATATTTGTTTTTGTTGGATTTTATAAAAGACAAACATTTCTAAAATCCACAAAAGAATGTAAAATATATATTGTAAGGGATTGACTCATCAGTGGTGAAACCCTCCTCCCAGCGGTTTCGCCAGTTTTATCTACCACACCACTTCCCAAATTACATATTAGGCTGTTCTGATTTTATATACCTGACTTTAAACCATAACACACCAGTGAGTGAATGTAACCAAACAGGGCTCTGACACACATGTAAGCGAAAAAGTCAAGCTGCTTTCTACATGTAGAGATGGTGCACTTATAATAAAAGCAGTTATTAACTATCCACCATGATTATCATGGCCTGTACTACGTGTATTAGGGGAGATAAGTAAAAAGCGGGGAATGTCAGAAGCAACGTTCTGGTTGAGAGTCAAACTTACCTTTGCTCTGTCCGTTGGAGTCCCGCAGTACCGTACATTCCTCTATGGCGCCGTACGGGGTGAACATATTCTTGACATCTGACTCGCTGCACTTCTTGGACAGCATGCCGATAAAACAGTTTCCTTTCTGGACACCGCGACACACAGCGCTGGTTAGCGAGGGAACAAGGTGCGATTCTAAGTCAATAAAACAATCCCTTGGGTCAATATAGAGTAAAATATATCAGGTCTCCAGGGAATCTTTTCAAAACATTCAACAGAAGAAAACATACCATCTTCTCTCCCGTAGAAGGACGTTCGTTCCCGAAAGCTAGAAAATAAAAATGTTTTGAAAATATACTTTTCCCTGGAGGAATGATATATTTTACTCAAGTGTGATTCTATGGAATGTACATGTGCGGAGTGTGTTCTATTTGAATCAAAGGTAAAACCTTTTAGAAATTCTTGAAAAACAATTTTTTCAACTACACTCATGGACAAAAACTTGAGTGGAAAGTCTTTGATGTCGTCGGTCCATTTTTAAAAATTAATTACACGAAAGGAAATAAAAAGTGTTATACCAAGAAGGAGTTGGAATAAAAAAGCGTGTGATATTTGGCTTTTTTATTTTCACGCGACGTGTAATAAATGAGTAAAATATACTCATGGACAAAACTTAAGAAAGTGGAAAGTCTTTGATTTCAACGGTCGTCTATTTTTTGAAGGAGACAGAGGCAATTTTTTTTCACACTTGGTTATCTCGTGTGTCTTCAATAAAGGTCACCGTAATATCTTTCAGAGTTATTGTCCCGATATACATGCTAAAAGGTACAACTTCCTTAAGTTTTGTCCATGAGTGTATACACACTTGGTTATCTCGTGTGTCTTCAATAAAGGTCACCGTAATATCTTTCAGAGTTATTGTCCCGATATACATGCTAAAAGGTACAACTTCCTTAAGTTTTGTCCATGAGTGTATACACACTTGGTTATCTCGTGTGTCTTCAATAAAGGTCACCGTAATATCTTTCAGAGTTATTGTCCCGATATACATGCTAAAAGGTACAACTTCCTTAAGTTTTGTCCATGAGTGTATACACACTTGGTTATCTCGTGTGTCTTCAATAAAGGTCACCGTAATATCTTTCAGAGTTATTGTCCCGATATACATGCTAAAATGTACAACTTCCTTAAGTTGTGTCCATGAGTGTATACACACTTGGTTATCTCGTGTGTCTTCAATAAAGGTCACCGTAATATCTTTCAGAGTTATTGTCCCGATATACATGCTAAAAGGTACAACTTCCTTAAGTTTTGTCCATGAGTGTATACACACTTGGTTATCTCGTGTGTCTTCAATAAAGGTCACCGTAATATCTTTCAGAGTTATTGTCCCGATATACATGTTAAAAGGTACAACTTCCTTAAGTTTTGTCCATGAGTGTATACACACTTGGTTATCTCGTGTGTCTTCAATAAAGGTCACCGTAATATCTTTCAGAGTTATTGTCCCGATATACATGTTAAAAGGTACAACTTCCTTAAGTTTTGTCTATGAGGGTATACACACTTGGTTATCTCGTGTGTCTTCAATAAAGGTCACCGTAATATCTTTCAGAGTTATTGTCCCGATATACATGTTAAAAGGTACAACTTCCTTAAGTTTTGTCTATGAGGGTATACACACTTGGTTATCTCGTGTGTCTTCAATAAAGGTCACTGTAATATCTTTCAGAGTTATTGTCCCGATATACATGGTAAAAGGTACAACTTCCTTAAGTTTTGTCCATGAGTGTATACACACTTGGTTATCTCGTGTGTCTTCAATAAAGGTCACTGTAATATCTTTCAGTTATTGTCCCGATATACATGTTAAAAGGTACAACTTCCTTAAGTTTTGTCTATGAGTATATTTATGTATATTGTCTAACCCCACACTTTTCGCTGTATAAGACGGAATGTCTTAATAAAGGCTTGTGTGTGTGTGTGTATTGCCTAACTATTTACGTATGATATTTATAACGATTATTTTTTACATATATTGTGAATCAAATCTTTGCCAACTTGATAATTTGTAAAAATTAAACAAAAGAGAACTCTGCAGGTTATGTTGGTGGAAAGATCCTGCTATACAGTTGGTTCTTTCAACGGGAGAGCGAGGGTTCTATTTATATTTGTAGAAATTAATTGCGGGGTAAATATATGGACGTGTCCTCGTTTTTTTAAACTCGTAACTACCATCTTTGCGGTCCAACACAATGATATCATACTGACTTATGTACCATAGGTTGGTGGCTGGCAGTATTCCTGTCCTCTCAGAGCTTCCTTTCTATGTCTTTTGATGGTATCGTAGGATCTATCTATTTCTCCTCAACCAGCCATAGGTTGGTGGCTGGCAGTATTCCTGTCCTCTCAGAGCTTCCTTTCTATGTCTTTTGATGGTATCGTAGGATCTATCTATTTCTCCTCAACCAGCCATAGGTTGGTGGCTGGCAGTATCCCTGTCCTCTCAGAGCTTCCTTTCTATGTCTTTTGATGGTATCGTAGGGTCTTATCTATTTATCCTCAACCAGCCATAGGTTGGTGGCTGGCAGTATTCCTATCCTCTCAGAGCTTCCTTTCTATTGGTGCTAGTTTTTTGATGGTATCGTAGGGTCTATCTATTTCTCCTCAACCAGCCATAGGTTGGTGGCTGGCAGTATTCCTGTCCTCTCAGAGCTTCCTTTCTATTGGTGCTAGTTTTTTGATGGTATCGTAGGGTCTATCTATTTCTCCTCAACCAGCCATAGGTTGGTGGCTGGCAGTATCCCTGTCCTCTCAGAGCTTCCTTTCTATGTCTTTTGATGGTATCGTAGGGTCTATCTATATCTCCTCAACCAGCCATAGGTTGGTGGCAGTATTCCTGTCCTCTCAGAGCTTCCTTTCTATGTCTGCTAGTCTTTTGATGGTATCGTCTTCCCGAAATTGTCCATGAATTCCATTTTCAACCTTCCACTTCCCAGTCTATTCCCTCCATCCAGCATAATCCATATATCGTTCCTTCTGTGGATGTAACACTTTCTATTTCCGCCAGTTTATAATCGCAAAAAGGTTAAACAAAAATGGAGACAAATATGTTTCAAGATATTCTTTTAATTTCCCGACCGTATTTGAAGACGGCCAATTATTCTGTTCTAATTTTGAACAGAGAAACTCTGCTATACTACCATATATATACCTCCATATCTTAATTAGGGATTTTGGAAAGAAAAAAAAACTTTTGCCCAAAAAAACTTTTCTACAACTAATTTCAACTAATTCCAACGTACTTTTTTTTAAAAAAGAGAAATATATAAATTATATTTTTGAAAAAAAAAAAAAAGAAGTAAAAGACGTAGAGAGAGAGAGAGAGAGAGAAAAAAATCTTTATAATGAAGATAAAAGTTTTTGTCTCATCTTTACCATTCTATCTTAACAAAGCTTGGCAAAGAAACTTGCTCGGTAGGAAAGTTTTCTACTTTGTCTTAGAGATGGCCATATTTCATTCTGAGCAATAAGACTTCTCTTAAAGCCTTTCTTACTACCTCTTAATATCAATTGTTTTACAAATTCTTTCTTTTTTTTTCTTTCGAAAAGTTGTTTTTGTTTCTTGGCGAGAACATTTTGATAGGTCGTCGTTGATATATATATTGGAAAATATAGGAATTCTAAACATAAAACCTTTCTATAGAGAGTTGGAAATTCCTATAAAGGAAATGGAGAGTTAAAAAACGCAAAACAATATTAAATATTATATTGCTGGCAATCCTATTTACTATGTTATGTGCCCAACACGAATGACTATCACTATAGCTTTAGGTTATTTTTTATATAAATAAATATTTGTCCATATATATGTAAAAATGTTTCACGAAAATACACACTTACATATTTTCATTTGATACAAGCTGTATGTTTGATACTTTATGTTGTAATATTGCCTGAAAATCGACCCTTGACACTTCCACCAGCTTAAAAAAACAGCTGTTTGGTAAATTTGACCGATTTTATAACTTCTCTCGTAGGATGTTGTGAAATCGAAGCCGTCCCTGTACTGATGAGGGCCATAGCATGAAACCATGGTATACAGGTTGTTGGTTTGTTGTCTGAATTTGTCAAAAATGGTGTTGTGGCTTATTCTTTATCCTCACTAGTAAATTGTTTATACTAGGGTTGTTACGACTACTAGAGTAGTCAACTTTATGTAAATATATTTGTAACTTAAAAACTAAGAGGAAAAAAGTATGTAAATTTCTTTTCGATGCACTAGCGCGCCATCTGTTATCAAAATGGTAAATCAGTAAATGGTAGATTAAAATGGCGAAACCGCTGGGGGTGTTCACCACTGATGAGCCAGGCCCTCTCATTAATTTTTCCATTGCAGTAAGGGCAGTAGAAATTGTTTTATTTTAAAAAGAATATAACGCGTCTAAAATAGTTTTGTAATTTCTTTTAATGTATAAATTAGTAATTTTCTTTAATGTATAAATTGAGCGTGTTTTTCAATAAAAAAAAGAGTTTTCTGGATAAGTTGTTTTGGACGTTTGATAGCCGTCCTTAGATCCTCTTCCTTGGAATTACCGAGCTGGTCAAGTAGCTGGACTAAACACTAGGTTGTTTCTCAAGGTAAAGATAGACAGCAATCTATATTGAGAAACCTCAATAAGGGTGATGTATAGTGTCATCCTTCTGATGAACAATTAAAGGGAGAGGTGCCTCTTCTGGTGTATGTAAATATATTAACACTATGTAAATATATTAATAGATATACCCTAATCATACCTACAGATAAAACAGTAATATATAAAATATATTCTATAAAACAATCCCTTGTATTAATATTAAATAAAATCAATCATTCCTCCAGGGAAAAGTATATTTTCAAAACATTTTATTATTCTCTAGCTTTCAGGAACGGACACCCTTCTACAGGAGTAAAACTAGAAAATACACTTTTCCCCCTGGAGGAATGATTAATTTTACTCAATATTCTATATACAGTTACGAGCGTCTTTCCTAATCAGTCGTCTCTCTCTGTCACCGTTTGCTTTTTTTTTTGGAATGTCGCCCTCCTATTGGTTGGCTACGGTCACGCCACCTTTGCCCCCCCCCCCCCCCCCCCTATCATGCCTACCCCACTCGCTCTTTCGTTTTTGTAACTATTGTTTTGGAGCGGGTCGCTCTTTAAATAAATGCATATATTAGTTAATAACTAAATGGAATCCTCTCTTTCTTTTTCCCTGTAAGAGACGCCTACGGAAGCCAACAGTACATAGACAGATAAAACACATAGGCTATAGTTATTAACTAATATATGCATTTATTTAAGGCGCCAATTTATAATTGTAACAAATAGTATTTGAATCAAAACATTCAATCGGGTAAAACACGGGCGTTGCCCGGGCCATTCGGCTAGTAGAATATAAATAAGAGTATATTTCCGAATAGAAGTCCGACCACACCAGTGGAATATTTGACCAAATTCTGGTCCAAGGTGACTAACGTGGCAATGGCACCCATTTTCCAATGAAGAGCATTGGTACATGACAACAACCCAATGAATTGAAAAATTTGGAGACTAGACTGAATTGGTTAATATTACTTTTTACAATTTTGTATGCACGTTTCAAAAAACAATAGATAAAATTAAATTTTTCGCAAAATCATGTATATAGTATATTACAAGTATCTTACAAGGTCTTGGAGTGTTTTAACTTGGACTGAGTTTGTTAATATTGCATTCAAATTTCGTATGCGCGTAAAAAAAAAAAAAAAACAATAGAAAATATTAAATTTTTCGCAATATTAAATTTTTCGCAAGAACATGTGCAAGATCACTTATCTTACAAGATCTTGGAGTGTTCAACTTTGACTGAATTTGTTAATATTGCATTAAAATTTCGTATGCACGTTTCAAAAACCAATTTAGAATATTAAGTTTTTCGCAAGACCACATGTGTGTTGATAGATCACTTATCTTACCAGGTGTTGGAGTGTTTCAACTTGAGGATAAAAAAAACCTGGATTTGATAAAAAACAATAAACTCGAGGGATTTAAAGACGGAGTACCACTCAGGACAATAATGGCGACATAAAGTGAGAAGTATTTCATTTAAACTGCCCCAACTGTCAACTATGGGTTGACGACATGGTGTTCTAGGTTGAGCTATGGAACTCTATGTTGTAACCAGCTATATAATCTAAAGACAAAATACAATATCATTTTTAAAATATTATTATTTTTTAGAATTTTATCTATCGATACATTTTTTTGGGCCTCTAAAAAATGATATATATGGTAGAATAACGTATTGGGCACTTTTTTTTCTAATAAAAAAAAAATGCATTCTTGCAAAAAATCCAACTCCAACAGCGAGTGAAAGTAATCAAACGGGGCTCTGGCACATTTGTAAGTGCAAAAGTCGAACTGCGCTTTCCACATGTTCAACATGCTGTGATATTTTTTCCCCTCATTTATTCGTGTTTGATGATGGTAACAACGCTGTTACCCAAACGTCACATATACTATTAATTTATTTGGATTAGATCTTATTTTCTCTGATGATGGTAACAACGCTGTTACCCAAACGTCACATACACTATTAATTTATTTGGATTATATCTTATTTCTTCTGATGATGGTAACAACGCTGTTACCAAAACGTCACACACTATTAATTTATTTGGATTAGGTCTTATTTCTTCTGATGATGGTAACAACGCTGTTACCGAAACGTCACACACTATTAATTTATTTGGATTAGGTCCTTTTTTCTCTGATGATGGTAACAACGCTGTTACCGAAACGTCACACACTATTAATTTATTTGGATTTGGTTTTATTTTATTTGTAGTTCAAAATTAGGATTAATTATTTAGTGGCTAACCATTGAAAACAAAAAACAACGTTATCGATCCTATTTATAGAAAAAGAAGAGAAACTGTGTTGAAAGAAGAATCAATGTGGGATTTAAAGACAGGTTACCACCGCCATCAATGGGTAGAGAAACAATAGGTTGAGATGCCAACTCAGTCCATGTTATGACCAGTCTAGGTGTAATTGCCCCACCGCAGTCGAGTCAGCGAGCGAGCGATCACATCCCATATTGATCCTCGATAAAACATTAACGGGCGGCGGCCGCTCTTTAAAATTTGCTCCCTCCCTCAGCTAAATGGTCATTTAAAAAACCTTTACAGCGCTGTTACCGGGGTCCCTCTCTCTCCTTCTCCCTTCTCTGTGTAGCCGTTGGGTTCTTTAGCGGACAACTGTCGCGATTGACTGCTTCCATTGAATTCTGTTCTCTACATTACAGCACTCAACTGATAGGTCCCAGAAACAACATTTTTGAGCGTTTCTAAGAAATTTTTGTATATTTTTTTATATAAGAAATCGCATTTCATCGCAAAATTGGAGAGAAGTGGACTTCAGGAATTGGTTTAACCATGGAGATAAGCACCATTACCACTACCAAAAATCACATTTAAAATAAAATAACAATAATGAAATTATGAAGGGGGGGAGCATCTACTGATCATGCTTATAAAAGTTTTGATGGTGTGCGCCATCTATCGGAATAAATATCAACTAAAATTTGAGTTTATTTTTCAAGTATTCCAGAATATTTTGCCCAAAAAGCCTTTCTTGATAATTAAAATAATAATAATAATCATAAGAATAAGAGAGAGAACAGACATCTCTATATATATAAAAATGAATGTTTGTCTGTCTGTATGTCCGGTATACAAATTCGCAGTAGTTCACTAATTCAAACCAAAATTTCCATACTTAGGTAAAAAAATACGGGGAAGACGATAGGCTATTTTAAAAAATATATAAATCAATTATTAAAACTATATATTTTTATTCAGAAAATGATGATGACGATATTGCTGTATCATGTTTGATTATCAGATACAAAATTATATCGGGAAAAATTCCAAAAAGTAGAGACCACGGGTGAAACCAGTTCATTATTTTGTACGCAGGAACAAAATTCTAACAGAAAAACATTCATTCGAGCAGAAAACAAAAGCCAGATCATCTTTCTATAAAAATATCGCTTCTCAGACACAAAGTTTGGAGCGGGACGTTTCACAAGAGTGACATCCACGGCGCCAATTTATAATTGTAACGAATAGTATTTGAATAAAAACATTTAATCGGGTAAAACCCGGGCGTTGCCCGGGTCATTCGGCTAGTTGAATATAAAACAATATTTTTCATTCAGATAAAAAGTGCTCAATGCGGGTTTCTATCCCGGATCGTGTATGTAAATAAAATCAAAGGTTTATATCACTCCTCTATCAACCCTCACAAAAGAAAACATTATAATCAAACTTAATGTTTTATAAATAACCGTCTTTTATATCACTATATATAGGGTTGTCCTAAAGTTCGTATTTTTCTTATTACTTGGCGAATACTATTGTCAAGCGGCTCAGCGGCTCCAACCACGAGAGGCCCCATGGGACGCCTGTCAATCATCCCTGGACACCGGGTGTGAGAGGTTTTTGGGAATCTGGTCGGCGGGGGGAGCTGACGTCGTTCATTCAGGATTAGCTTTAACTGGGGGTAAGTTGTACTATCTCTCTCTCCCTATAAATACCCCTTATAATAAATTAATTATCCCCAAACTTTCCCTTGCTTTATTTATCTCCTGCGACAATATTATTACGGCGAATACATAATAATACAATCACTTTATACTTATTATGAAAAATAGACACTTCGGCCAGTAAATATTTTTATTACCTCGACGTTTCGACAAAACAAAATTAAAACATTTGGCAAGGCGTTAAAAAAAAAAAGAGAATAATTTTTAACGCCTTGCTAAATATTTTAATTTTTGTTTGCTCCTGACGAGGACAAAAGATTTTTGTCGAAAAGTCGAGGTAATAAAAAGATTTACTGGCTGAAATGTCTATTTTTCATATAAATATGAATGCCGGCCAGGCAGCGTCTATCTTTACGACAATTACTTATACATAATACAAAGACATTATACAAAACGGCGAATAATATTGGTATCTCAATCTTTTGAAAGTGTTTACGAACTTTTGGGATAACCTTGTGGTACCCTCTACAGACTGTAGGCTATGTGTTCGGAAACTTGCCATTTTCACAACAACAAACATTAACAACGCTTCATCCAACGCTCGCTTGTCTTGGGAAAAGAAGACTTCCGAGGAATGGGTGTGTTCCAGAGAGATGTCCACACAGGAGGCGGCTACATATTAAACATTTATATAACACCATAATACATACTTCAAACGGCGCGCGAGGTGCTAAAACTGAATAATTAAATTTACTGGTGTTGTTACATGGGATGGCTTTACTTTTAGATGATTCGGTGTTAATTTTTTATATCGGTCAACGGGAGGAAACCTGCTCTTTGAACGTCCTTGCTTCTGCGAGATTATAGTGGGATTATATATACACTCATAGACAAAACTTAAGGAAGTTGTACCTTTTAGCATGTATATCGGGACAATAACTCTGAAAGATATTACAGTGACCTTTATTGAAGACACACGAGATAACCAAGTGTGAACCAAATTGCCTCTGTCTCTTAAAAAAAAAAAATAAATAAAAAAAAAAAAAACGACCGGCGATATCAAATATTTTCCACTTTTAAGTTTTGTCCAGTGTTTCGTACATAGCACTTATCCCAAGTACGCTATGATAATAATGGAGGGTAGTAAGTGATTGCTTTTCTACTGTAAGTGCACCACATATCTACACATGTTGATAGCAGTTCTACTTTTGTACTGCCAGAGTCTTGTTATGGATATTTGCACTCATTAATGGACACAGGTTGGACTTTTGCAAGAATCGGGGACCATTGTTGGACCAATTTCCATTTCTTATTTATTAGTAACTTTCTTTCTTATCTCCACTCAATCATATTAGGGTATCAAGCTTGTAGAACTTGTTGATGATGTCTGCTGGGGATGAGTAGAGCTCATCAATGGATGAGTCATTACAGTCAAGCCTCTTCTTCTTTCTTATCTCCACTCAATCATATCAGGGTATCAAGCCTGTAGAACTTGTTGATGGTGTCTGCTGGGGATGAGTAGAGCTCATCAATGGATGAGTCATTACAGTCAATCTTCTTCTTCTTTCTTATCTCCACTCAATCATATCAGGGTATCAAGCCTGTAGAGCTTGTTGATGGTGTCTGCTGGGGATGAGTAGAGCTCATCAATGGATGAGTCAATACAGTCAAGCTTCTTCTTTCTTATCTCCACTCAATCATATCAGGGTATCAAGCCTGTAGAACTTGTTGATGGTGTCTGCTGGGGATGAGTAGAGCTCATCAATGGATGAGTCAATACAGTCAATCTTCTTCTTTCTTATCTCCACTCAATCATATCAGGGTATCAAGCCTGTAGAACTTGTTGATGGTGTCTGCTGGGGATGAGTAGAGCTCATCAATGGATGAGTCTATACAGTCAATCTTCTTCTTTCTTATCTCCACTCAATCATATTAGGGTATCAAGCCTGTAGAACTTGTTGATGATATCTGCTGGGAATGAGTAGAGCTCATCAATGGATGAGTCTATACAGTCAATCTTCTTCTTTCTTATCTCCACTCAATCATATTAGGGTATCAAGCTTGTAGAACTTGTTGATGATGTCTGCTGGGGATGCTGAGTAGAGCTCATCAATGGATGATCAGCCAATGATATGGCTTGGGGTTGCAGGTTGAGAATTAAACTATAAATGAAAATATCTTCAACTTATTTTATATTTCCAACGTTTCGATGACCCGCCAACGCCCTTTTTCTGAAACTATTTACCATTGTCATTTATTTTACTTTAATTTATCTCCCCCCCCCCCCCCCCCACGTCAGTAAGAGAGTGAGAGAGCCCCGTTTGGTTACTTTAACTCATAGGTGCAAGAGGCAGAGTGATCCCATGACGCTATTCTGTATCATTATGAAAGACCTGGGGGTTCCAGACTACCGTTGTAGACGGTGCCAAACATCATCACCAAATGTTTCACAAATAAAATTTACACATTTCCCTCCACTGATAACAAGAACCAACTAAATGAACCGCGTACAAAGCTGTATTTAGATCACAGAGAGAAGTCAATTGGAAGTTTATTGGTGACAGGGTTGCGAAGATTGAATTCTGTGGTCGCTAGGGTTTCAATTTGGAATCTTTCCACGTCTGACACATGGCAATATGTTCTTTCTAGT
>CP092880.1:71628488-71679672 GCA_030710605.1 Cordylochernes scorpioides
GTGTGTCTAGAGGAGTTTTTGTCTGAAATAACAATTAGGAGTATTTTAAACTTACTATAGAAATCGAGAGACAGCCTTGTCACATTGAAGTGTTTAATCCTCCAAAACATTTCAATAGTATTACAACATACTCAATACATCCTAACACCAGATTAAAAAGTACCCTACGAAAATACAGCGAAGTCTATATATCTTCGGTTTAAACAAACAAAAATGAATACTTTTTTTTTTTTTTGCGTTACGAATAGGTTTTTGTGTAAGTGGGAACTCAGTAGCATTGCCAGTGACCAAGGTAAACAAGTTTATGGACTTTTAACATGGAACACTTTTTTCATAGTTTCATTACACACTACCAAGAATAAATATTACAATTATATACGAGCAGAATAAACAATACGAAATTTTTTTGAGCAAAAATATTTATATTCTGGAATAATAATAATTAGTATAGAAAAATCGATTAAGTTGATATTTATTCCGATAGATGGCGCACACCATCAGTATCTTTCAAATGCACGAGCTGGATTTTTTTTTCTTAGATAATCTATGATATACACTCATAGACAAAACTTAAGGAAGTTGTACCTTTCAGCATGTATATCGGGACAATAACTCTGAAAGATATTACAGTAACCTTTATTGAAGACACTCGAGATAACCAAGTGTGAACAAAAAAATGCCTCTGTCTCCTTCAAGAACAAACAAACAAACAAAAAGACCGGCGACATCAAAGACTTGACACTTCCTTAAGTTTTGTCCATGAGTGTATATATTAGTAACTATCTGTCAAGTATAAAAAAGATGATATCTGAAAATGCGCTAGCGAATTGTGATATAGGGATATTTAAAGAAACAAAAAAATGATTTGAAAGATTGAAGTTAGTATGTGAAACTTCCCTCTTAATTATTATAAAGAGAGGTGGTTAATATATTAACTAATTTCAAACTTTGTGTGACAGCAAATTAACTATTAGTGGCGAGCTAATTAACACACTATTGCTTTCTTTCCTCCAGAATACGTCACAAATATGCAGCAGCACTTAATTAAGGAAGTATTTAGCGGTGGGACAAATTGAATTGTAGATGGGCAGAGACATCTAAAGGTGACAAACAGAACGTCAAATAAGTGGACCACATGTTGCTTATAAATTGTCAAGGTTGGTGTAGCTTTTATAATGATTGTTGCGGTTTCCACAATAAGACATGGAAAATCTGGGAGGAACAAACTATTAAAATATTCTTTAAGATCTTAAGAAAGCTTTTTGTTATTTTGTCATTACGGGAATTTAATGAAAGTACATTGTATACACTCATGAAGAGACAAAACTTAAGGAAGTTGTACCTTTTAGCATGTATATCGGGAAAATAACTCTGAAAGATATTACAGTGACCTTTATTGAAGACACACGAGATAACCAAGTGTGTATACACTCATGGACAAAACTTAAGGAAGTTGTACCTTTTAGCATGTATATTGGGACAATAACTCTGAAAGATATTACAGTGACCTTTATTGAAGACAGACGAGATAACCAAGTGTGTATACACTCATGGACAAAACTTAAGGAAGTTGTACCTTTTAGCATGTATATTGGGACAATAACTCTGAAAGATATTACAGTGACCTTTATTGAAGACAGACGAGATAACCAAGTGTGAACAAAAAATAGACGACCGGCGATATTAAATACTTTCCACTTCTTAAGTTTTGTCCATCAGTGTATGTGATATTGACACCTTCGCTTATTGGTTAATTGAGTTTAACATAAAACATCTGGCGAGATTAAGAACTTGCAGTAATGGAAAAACGAATAAACTTCCCCTATTAGGAATTATTAGCATTAAAATAAAAAAAAATATATCTCGAAATTACAAAGTTCAAAGCTTTTACAAAAAGTTTAGTTCATCGTTTACATTCAGTTTGGCCAATACACCCACAGAGTAGCGAGAATATTGTTAAATCTCGCCGAATTATCTTCTGAAACACCGTAGGTCTTCGAAAATTCTTTAAAGCCAAAAAACATCAATCGGTTACAAAATTTTCCAAATTATCTATTCCAATCTTACACAAGCTCAAACAGAAAAAACAAAACACTTAGCAAGATAGAAGGCAATCAAACATGGAAACTAAAGTGGAATTTGCGCATAAAAAAAAACACAAAAGTTAATAAGTTAAAGGTGCGTGATGCAGTTTTAGAAGCCACAATTTAAACTCGTGGTTTGGAAAATCTGTTAACCGTTGAAAACTTTTCAAAACATATTCTCCAATCGGTCTTTTTAAAAATAATTTTTCCATCCCCGAACTTCTATCGAATTTAACCCAATAACTAATTAAAAATGGGTTAAAAATAAAGCGAGGGAGGGATTGAATTCCTAATAAAATTTTTCCTTCGTTTTCCACAAATTTTCTCCTCGCGTCGTCGCCGAAAAGTTTAAAACGCAGAGTTGAAAAGTTGTTGTAAAAGAGGGAACAAACAAAATCTAATTTTCCAAAATTATATATCCAATAGTAAAACATCCGTTTAGACATTCTTCTATTTATAAATGGCTGGAATATGTATGGCAATTCAGGAAAAACAAATTTTAGGGAGGAAAAGCAAAAATCGAATTTGGAATAGGCTTTCTTGAAGTGAAAAGCGCTGGCTTAAAAGCGTGTGGAGGAATAAAAAGACAAATTAATAAAAGGAGAAATCGATAGGAAAGACTGTGAGTTGTTGTGTGCAGAGTTTTTTCCGGGGGAAAAATCCATTTTCCAAAACATTGGAGACATTCTGCCACACTTAGCCAAACTTTGAATGGTTCAGTAGCGGGGGGTGGAAATTGGACTTTTCACCACTCGGACTCTTTCATCTTTAGAAATTTTTCAAACGTTACATTCGGACCTATAGGACTGGAATAGGAAGCTGGTACACTATCTCTACCTTTCTGTCAATATAATAGTAAAATTATTATATATAGAGCGCTTTAGAAGAGAAAATTGCTTTAAAGTATAAAATAGGATTATAAACAGTAGCGTTTCTTTATTCGTGCGAAGTACAAGCTCTGAGCTATGCCTGTGAAGGATTATAAAGATCAGAATTTTTGCACTTTGCATCAATAAAGAAACGCTACTGTTTATATCATTTTATACCGCTTTACATTTTTTGTTTTTGTTGGATTTTATAAAAGACAAAAGTTTCTACAACCCACCAAAGAATGTAAAATATATATATTGGAAGGGATTGACTCATCAGTGGTGAAACCCTCCTCCCAGCGGTTTCGCCAGTTTTATCTACCACACCACTTCCCAAATTACATATTACAAATTACCACCGGTGCACAGAGGAGGCCCTGGAGTGGATTCGTCACCTCGACATTCCACTCTAGAGAAACTTGCCAACATTGTTGTATTGTGCTGTAAAAAACAATATCATACGCAATATATATATATATTAGGCTGTTCTGATTTTATATACGTGACTTTAAACCATAACACACCAGTGAGTGAATGTAACCAAACAGGGCTCTGACACACATGTTAGCGAAAAAGTCAAGCTGCTTTCTACATGTAGAGATGGTGCACTGATAATAGAAGCGGTTATTAACTATCCATCATGATTATCATGGCCTGTACTACGTGTACTAGGGGAGATAAGTAAAAAGCGGGGAATGTCAGAAGCAACGTTCAGGTTGAGAGTCAAACTTACCTTTGCTCTGTCCATTGGAGTCCCTTAGTACCGTACATTCCTCTATGGCGCCGTACGGGGTGAACATATTCTTGACATCTGACTCGCTGCACTTCTTGGACAGCATGCCGATAAACAGTTTCCTTTCTGGACACCGCGACACACAGCGCTGGTTAGCGAGGGAACAAGGTGTGATTCTAAGTCAATAAAACAATCCCTTGGGTCAATATAGAGTAAAATATATCAGGTCTCCTGGGAAACTTTTCAAAACATTAAACAGGAGAAAACATACCATCTTCTCTCCTGTAGGAGGGTGTCCGTGCCCGAAAGCTAGAGAATAAAAAGGGTTTTGAAAATATACTTTTCCCTTGAGGCATGATATATTTTACTCAAGTGTGATTCTATAGAATGTACATGTGCTGATTGTGTTCTATTGGAATCAAAAGTAAAATCTTTTTGAAATTCTTGAAAAAAAAAAATTTTTTTTTCAACTACACTCATGGACAAAAATTAGGTGGAAAGTCTTTGATGTCGTCGGTCCATTTTTTTTTTTTTGGTTAATTACACGAAAAGAAATAAAAAGTGTTACACCAAGAAGGAGTTGGAATAAAAAAAAGCGTGTGATATTTGGCTTAGTTTATTTTCATGCGGACGTGTAATAAATGAGTAAAAATATAATCATGGACAAAAACTTAAGAAAGTGGAAAGTCTTTGATGTCACCCCCGGTCGTCTATTTTTTTTTGAAGGAGACAGAGGTAATTCAGTTCACACTTGGTTAGCTCGAGTCTTCAATAAAGATCACTGTAATATCTTTCAGAGTTATTGTCCCGATATACATGTTAAAAGGTACAACTTCCTTAAGTTTTGTCCATGAGTGTATTTATGTATATTGTCTAACTATTTATATATGACGTTTCTAACTATTATTTTTGCATATATTGAACCAAAAACTAGATAAATTTATAAAAATAAACAAAAGAGAACTAGGTTATGTTGGTGGAAAGATCCTGATGTACAGTTGGTTCTTTCAACGGGAGAGCGAGGGTTCTATTTATATTTGTAGAAATTAATTGCGGGGTAAATATATGGACGTGCCCTCGTTTTTTTAAACTCGTAACTACAATCTGTGCGGTCCAACACAATGATATCATACCGACTTATGTACCATAGGTTGGTGGCTGGCAGTATTCCTGTCCTCTCAGAGCTTCCTTTCTATGTCTTTTGATGGTATCGTAGGGTCTATTTCTCCTTAACCAGCCATAAGTTGATGGCTGGCAGTATTCCTGTCCTCTCAGAGCTTCCTTTCTATGTCTTTTGATGGTATCGTAGGGTTTATCTATTTCTCCTCAACCAGCCATAGGTTGGTAGCTGGCAGTATTCCTGTCCTCTCAGAGCTTCCTTTCTATGTCTTTTGATGGTATCGTAGGATCTATCTATTTCTCCTCAACCCGCCATAGGTTGGTAGCTGGCAGTATTCCTGTCCTCTCAGAGCTTCCTTTCTATGGCTGCTAGTCTTTTGATGGTATCGTAGGGTCTATCTATTTCTCCTCAACCAGCCATAGGTTGGTAGCTGGCAGTATTTCTGTCCTCTCAGAGCTTCCTTTCTATGTCTTTTGATGGTATCGTAGGATCTATCTATTTCTCCTCAACCAGCCATAGGTTGGTAGCTGGCAGTATTCCTGTCCTCTCAGAGCTTCCTTTCTATGGCTGCTAGTCTTTTGATGGTATCGTAGGGTCAATCTATTTCTCCTCAACCAGCCATAGGTTGGTGGTTGGCAGTATTCCTGTCCTCTCAGAGCTTCCTTTCTAAGTCTTTTGATGGTATCGTAGGGTCTATTTCTCCTCAACCAGCCATAGGTTGGTGGCTGGCAGTATTCCTGTCCTCTCAGAGCTTCCTTTCTATGTCTTTTGATGGTATCGTAGGATCTATCTATTTCTCCTCAACCAGCCATAGGTTGGTAGCTGGCAGTATTCCTGTCCTCTCAGAGCTTCCTTTCTATGGCTGCTAGTCTTTTGATGGTATCGTAGGGTCAATCTATTTCTCCTCAACCAGCCATAGGTTGGTGGTTGGCAGTATTCCTGTCCTCTCAGAGCTTCCTTTCTATGTCTTTTGATGGTATCGTAGGGTCTATCTATTTCTCCTCAACCAGCCATAGGTTGGTAGCTGGCAGTATTCCTGTCCTCTCAGAGCTTCCTTTCTATGGCTGCTAGTCTTTTGATGGTATCGTAGGGTCTATCTATTTCTCCTCAACCAGCCATAGGTTGGTAGCTGGCAGTATTTCTGTCCTCTCAGAGCTTCCTTTCTATGTCTTTTGATGGTATCGTAGGGTCTATTTCTCCTCAACCAGCCATAGGTTGATGGCTGGCAGTATTCCTGTCCTCTCAGAGCTTCCTTTCTATGTCTTTTGATGGTATCGTAGGGTCAATCTATTTCTCCTCAACCAGCCATAGGTTGGTGGTTGGCAGTATTCCTGTCCTCTCAGAGCTTCCTTTCTATGTCTTTTGATGGTATCGTAGGGTCTATCTATTTCTCCTCAACCAGCCATAGGTTGGTGGCTGGCAGTATTCCTGTCCTCTCAGAGCTTCCTTTCTATGTCTTTTGATGGTATCGTAGGATCTATCTATTTCTCCTCAACCAGCCATAGGTTGGTAGCTGGCAGTATTCCTGTCCTCTCAGAGCTTCCTTTCTATGGCTGCTAGTCTTTTGATGGTATCGTAGGGTCAATCTATTTCTCCTCAACCAGCCATAGGTTGGTGGTTGGCAGTATTCCTGTCCTCTCAGAGCTTCCTTTCTATGTCTTTTGATGGTATCGTAGGGTCTATCTATTTCTCCTCAACCAGCCATAGGTTGGTGGTTGGCAGTATTCTTGTCCTCTCAGAGCTTCCTTTCTATGTCTGTTAGTCTTTTGATGGTATCGTCTTCCCGAAATTGTCCACGAATTCCATTTTCAACCTTCCACTTCCCAGTCTATTCCCTCCATCCAGCATAATCCATATATCGTTCCTTCTGTGGATGTAACACTTTCTATTTCCGCCAGTTTATAATCGCAAAAAAGGTTAAACAAAAATGGAGACAAATATGTTTCAAGATATTCTTTTAATTTTCCGACCGTATTTGAGACGGCCAATTATTCTGTTCTAATTTTGAACAGAGAGACTCTGCTATACTACCATATATATACCTCCATATCTTAATTAGGTATTTTGGAAAGAAAAAGAAAGAACTTATTTGCCCAAAAAAACTTTTCTACAACTAATTTCAACTAATTCCAACGTACTTTTTTTTTTTTTAAAAGAGAAATATATAAATTATATTTTTGAAAAAAAGAAGTAAAAGACGTAGAGAGAGAGAGAGAGAGAAAAAAAATCTTTATAATGAAGATAAAAGTTTTTGTCTGATCTTTACCATTCTATCTTAACAAAGCTTGGCAAAGAAACTTGCTCGGTAGGAAAGTTTTCTACTTTGTCTTAGAGATGGCCATATTTCATTCCAAGCAATAAGACTTCTCTTAAAGCCTTTCTTACTACCTCTTAATATCAATTGTTTTACAAATTCTTTCTTTTTTTTTTTCGAAAAGTTGTTTTTGTTTCTTGGCGAGAACATTTTGATAGGTCGTCGTTGATATATATATTGGAAAATATAAGAATTCTAAACATGAAACTTTTCAATAGAGAATTGGAAATTCCTATAAAGGAAATGGAGAGTTGAAAAACGCAACAATATTGAATATTATATTGCATGTAATCCTATTTACTATGTTATGTGCCCAACACGAATGACTATCACTATAGCTTTAGGTTATTTTTTTATATAAATAAATATTTGTCTCTATATATGCAAAATGTTTCACGAAAATACACATTTACATATTTTCATTTGATACAGCTGTATGTTTGATACTTTATGTTGTAATCTTGCCTGAAAATCGGCCCTTGATACTTCACCAGCTTAAAAAAACAGCTGTTTGGTAAATTTGACCGATAACCTCTCTCGTAGGATGTTATGAAATCGAAGCCGTCCCTGTACTGATGAGGACCATAGCCTGAAACCATAGTATACAGGTTGTTGGCTATTGTCTGAATTTACCAAAACTGGTGTTGTGGCTTATTCTTTATCATCAGTAGTAAATTGTTTTTACTAGGGTTGTTAAGACTACTAGAGTAGTCAACTTTATGCAAATATATTTGTAACTTAAAAACTAAGAGAAAAAAAGTATGTACATTTCTTTTAATTCGATGCACTAGCGCGCCATCTGTTATCAAAATGGTAAATCAGTAAATGGTAGATTAAACTGGCGAAACCGCTGGGAGGGTTCACCACTGATGAGCCAGGCCCTCCCTTTAATTTTTCCATTGCAGTAAGGGCAGTATAAATTGTTTTATTTTAAAAAAGAATATAACGCGTCTAAAAGAGTTTTGTACATTTCTTTTAATGTATAAATTAGTAATTTTCTTTAATGTATAAATTGACCGTGATGTTCAATAAAAAAGAGTTTTCTGGATAAGTTGTTTTGGATGGTTGATAGTCGTCCTTAGAGCCTCTTCCTTGGAATTACCGAGCTGGTCAAGTAGCTGGACTCTAGGTTGTCTCTCAAGGTAAAGAGAGACACCAATCTATATTGAGAATCCTCAATAAGGGTGATGTATATAGTGTCATCCTTCTGATGAACAATTAAAGGGAGAGGTGCATCTTCTGGTATATGTAAATACTAGCGGATGTGTACCCGGCTTCGCCCGGGTTTTATCCGAGTGAAAGTTTGCCTAACGAATATTATATATTATGAAGTATAATAAACAATGTTAAAGATTAGTTTTAATTATTAATCAAGATTGTGTGTGAATATGTGAGAAAGATGTAATATCGTTGTTGTTTTCTTGGCCGACTATTTTACATATGGTGTTATCTTAAAATTGCTTGTTTTGACTATTTTTTTAGATTGAGTTGAATGAATTGCTGAATTTTTTTTTTTGTATTCATATATAAATAAAATTAACTCTGTTGATTTTTTTTGTATTTAATCGATAACAGCGAAGTTACGCATGTTAAAGTTAGGAAAAATATTTTGATGTTAAGCAAAACCTGCTCCATCTCGTTTTACATAAATGTTGAAAATTTGGTCGAAATTGATGCATTGTAACGAAAGTTTTTAGTGAACAAAACTTATGAAATTTGCATTTTATTAATATAGATATTAATAGAAGAATAGATATACCCTAATCCTACCTACAGATAAAACAGTAATATATAAAATATATTCTATAAAACAATCCCTTGTATTTTAATATTAAATAAAATTAATCATTCCTCCAGGGAAAAGTATATTTTCAAAACATTTTTATTATTCTCTAGCTTTCAGGAACGGACACCCTTCTACAGGAGTCAAACTAGAAAATACACTTTTTCCCTGGAGGAATGATTAATTTTACTCAATATTCTATATACAGTTACGAGCGTCATTCTTCATCTTTTAATCAGTCATCTCTGTCACCGTTTGCTTTTTTTTTTTTGGAATGGCGCCCTCCTATTGGTTGGCTACGATCACGCCACCTTTGCCCCCCCCCCACTCGCTTTTCCGTTTTTGTAACCATTGTGTTGGAGCGGGTCGCTCCTTAAATAAATGCATATATTACCAATATATATACCAATATAATAACCAAATGGAATCCTCTCTTTCTTTTTCCCAGTAAGAGACGCCTACGGAAGCCAACAGTACATAGACAGATAAAGCACATAGGCTATAGTTATTAACTAACATATGCAATTATTTAAGGCGCCAATTTATAATTGTAACAAATAGTATTTGAAATAAAACATTCAATCGGGTAAAACACGGGCGTTTCCCGGGTCATTCGGCTAGTAGAATATAAATAAGAGTATATTTCCGAATAGAAGTCCGACCACACCAGTGGAATATTTGACCAAATTCTGGTCCAAGGTGACTAACGTGGCAACGGCACCCATTTTCCAATGAAGAGCGTTGGTACATGACAAACAACCCAATGAATTGAAAAATTTGAAGAGTAGACTGAATTGGTTAATATATTACTTTACAATTTTGTATGCACGTTTCAAAAAACAATAGAGAAAAAATTTTTTTTCGCAAAATCATGTATATAGATAGATCACTTACAAGTATCTTACAAGGTCTTGGAGTGTTTTAACTTTGACTGAGTTTGTTAATATTGCACTCAAATTTCGTATGCACGTTTCAAAAAAAAAAAAAAAACAATATAAAATATAAAAATTTTCGCAAGAACATGTGTAAGATCACTTATCTTACAAGATCTTGGAGTGTTCAACTTTGACTGAATTTGTTAACATTGCTTAAAAATTTCGTATGCACGTTTCAAAAACCAATTTAGAATATTAAGTTTTTCGCAAGACCACATGTGTGTTGATAGATCACTTATCATACCAGGTGTTGGAGTGTTTCAACTTGAGGATAAAAAAAACCTGGATTTGATAACAAACAATAAACTCGAGGGATTTAAAGACGGAGTACCACTCAGGACAATAATGGCGACATAAAGTGAGAAGTATTTCATTTAAACTGCCCCAACTGTCAACTATGGGTTGACGACATGGTGTTCTTAGGTCGAGCTATGGAACCCTATGTTGTAACCAGGCTAAATAATCTAAAGACAAAATACCATTTTAAAATTATTATTTTTTAGAATTTTATCTATCGATACATTTTTTGGGGCATTTTAAAAGAATGATATACACCTATCCCCCGATTTACACCGTACTTGTTTTTCACGTTTTCGCTTTTACACGGTTTTGCAAATAAGTTTTTTTTTTTTTTGTTTTTATCGCAATTTTTATCGCGGGGAAAAAATGCGGGAAATTTTGGAGGGAAATGATGGCAATTTACCAAATAGGTTCAATTTAAATTTTAAAAAATATTATATATATCCCCCGATTTACACGTTTTTCACAGGAACGTATCTACCGTGTAAATCGGGGGATAGGTGTATATGGTAGAATAACGTATTGGGCACTTTTTTTTTTTCTAATTAAAAAAAAATGCATTCTTGCAAAAAAAATCCAACCCCAACAGCGAGTGCCAGTAACCAAACGGGGCTCTGACACATTTGTAAGTGCAAAAGTCGAACTGCGCTTTCCACATGTTCAACATGCTGTGATATTTTTTCCCCTCATTTATTCGTGTTTGATGATGGTAACAACGCTGTTACCGAAACGTCACACACTATTAATTTATTTGGATTAGATCTTATTTTCTCTGATGATGGTAACAACGCTGTTACCCAAACGTCACATATACTATTAATTTATTTGGATTAGATCTTATTTTCTCTGATGATGGTAACAACGCTGTTACCCAAACGTCACATATACTATTAATTTATTTGGATTAGATCTTATTTTCTCTGATGATGGTAACAACGCTGTTACCCAAACGTCACATATACTATTAATTTATTTGGATTAGATCTTATTTTCTCTGATGATGGTAACAACGCTGTTACCCAAACGTCACATATACTATTAATTTATTTGGATTAGATCTTATTTTCTCTGATGATGGTAACAACGCTGTTACCAAAACATCACACACAATTAATGTGGATTAGGTCTTATTTTCTCTGATGATGGTAACAACGCTGTTACCGAAACGTCACATACTATTAATTTATTTGGATTAGGTCTTATTTTCTCTGATGATGGTAACAATGCTGTTACCGAAACAGCACACACTATTTATTTATTTGGATTAGGTCCTTTTTTCTCTGATGATGGTAACAATGCTGTTACCGAAACAGCACACACTATTAATTTATTTGGATTGGGTTTTATTTTATTTGTAGTTCAAAATTAGGATTATTTATTTAGTGGCTAACTAAAAAAATACAAAAAAAAAAACAAAAAACAACGTTATCGATCCTATTTATAGAAAAAGAAGAGAAACTGTGTTGAAAGAAGAATCAATGTGGGATTTAAAGACAGGTTACCACCCCCATCAATGGGTAGAGAAACAATAGGTTGAGATGCCAACTCAGTCCATGTTGTTATGACTAGTCTAGGTGTAATTGCCCCACCGCAGTCGAGTGAGCGAGCGATCGCATCCTATATTGATCCTCGATAAAACATTAACGGGCGGCGGCCGCTCTTTAAAATTTGCTCCCTCCCTCCGCTAAATGGTCATTTAAAAAACCTTTACAGCGCTGTTACCGGGGTCCCTCTCTCTCCTTCTCCCTTCTCTGTGTAGCCGTTGGGTTCTTTGGCGGACAACTGTCGCGATTGACTGCTTCCATTGAATTCTGTTCCCTACATTACAGCACTCAACTGATAGGTCCCAGAAACAACATTTTTGAGCGTTTCTAAGAAATTTTTGTATATTTTTTTTAATATAAGAAATCGCATTTCATCGCAAAATTGGAGAGGAGTGGACTTCAGGAATTGGTTTAACCATGAAGATAAGCACCACCACAAACCACCAAAATCGCATTTAAAATAAAATAACAATAATGAAATTATGAAGGGGGGGAGCATCTACTGATCGTGCTTATAAAAGTTTTTGATGGTGTGCGCCATCTATCGGAATAAATATCAACTAATTGTTGAGTTTATTTTTCAATTATTCCAGACTATTTTGCCCAAATAGCCTTTCTTGATAATTAAAAAAAAATAATAATAATAATAAGAAAGAGAACTTAACAGACACTGAATACATAACAATATTTTTCATTCAGATAAAAAGTGCTCAATGCGGGTTTCTATCCCAGATCGTGTATGTAAATAAAATCAAAGGTTTATATCACTCCTCTACTAACCCCCTCAAAAGAAAACGTTATAATTAAACTTAAAATGTTTTATAAATAACCGTCTTTTATATCACTATATATAGGGTTGTCCTAAAGTTCGTCTTTTTCTTATTACTTGGCCAATAATATTGTCAAGCGGCTCAGCGGCTCCAACCACGAGAGACCCCATGGGACGCCTGTCAATCATCCCTGGACACCGGGTGTGAGAGGTTTCTGGGAATCTGGTCGGCGGGGGAAGCTGACGTCGTTCATTCAGGATTAGCTTTAACTTGGGGGTAAGTTGTACTTTCTCTCTCTCCCTATAAATACCCCTTATAATAAATTATTTATCCCCAAACTTGCCCTTGCTTTATTTATCTCCGCGACAATATTATTACGGCGAATACATAATAATACAATTACTTTATACTTATTATGAAAAATAGACACTTCAGCCAGTAAATATTTTTATTACCTCGACGTTTCGACAAAACAAAATTAAAACATTCGGCAAGGCGTTAAAAAAAAAGAGAATAATTTTTAACGCCTTGCTTAATATTTTAATTTTTGTTTGCTCCTGACAAGGACAAAAGATTTTTGTCGAAAAGTCGAGGTAATAAAATAGATTTACTGGCCGAAGTGTCTATTTTTCATATAAATATGAATGCCGGCCAGGCAGCCTCTATCTTTACGACAATTACTTACACATAATACAAAGACATTATACAAAACGGCGAATAATATTGGCATTTCAATTTTTTGAAAGTGTTTACGAACTTTTAGGACAAAACCTTGTGGTACCCTCTACAGACTGTAGGCCATGTGTTCGGAAACTTGCCATTTTCCCAACAACAAAGATTAACAACGCTTCATCCAACGGTCACTTGTCCCCGGAAAAGAAGACTTCCGAGGAATGGGATTAAGTGTGTCCCAGAGAGATGTCCACACAGGAGGCAGCTACATATTAAACATTTATATAACACCATAATACATACTTCAAACGGCGCGCGAGGTGCTAAAACTGAATAATTAAATTTACTGGTGTTGTTACATGGGATGGCTTTACTTTTAGATGATTCGGTGTTAATTTTTTATATCGGTCAACGGGAGGAAACCTCTTTCTGAACGTCCTTGCTTCTGTGAGATTATAGTTGGATTATACATACACTCATAGACAAAACTTAGGGAAATTGTACCTTTTACCATGTATATCGGGACAATAACTCTGAAAGATATTACAGTGATCTTTATTGAAGACACACGAGATAACCAAGTGTGAGCCAAATTGCCTCTGTCTCTTAAAAAAAAAAAAAAAAAAAAAAAAAAAAAAAAAACGACCGGCGACATCAAAGATTTTCCACTTTTAAGTTTTGTCCAGTGTTTCGTATATAGCACTTATCCCAAGTACGCCATGATAATCATGGTGGGTAGTAAGTGATTGCTTTTCTACTGTAAGTGCGCCACATATCTACACATGTTGATAGCAGTTCGACTTTTGTACTTAGCAAGTCTGCCAGAGTCTTGTTATAGTTATTTGCACTCATTGATGGACACAGGTTGGACTTTTGAAAGAATCGGGGACCATTGGACCAATTTCCTTAGTAACAACTTTCTTTCTTATCTCCACTCAACAATCATATCGAAGTATCAAGCCTGTAGAACTTGTTGATGGTGTCTGCTAGGGAAGAGTAGAGCTCATCAATGGATGAGTCAATACAGTCAAGCTTCTTCTTTCTTATCTCCACTCAATCATATTAGGATATCAAGCCTGTAGAGCTTGTTGATGGTGTCTGCTGGGGATGAGTAGAGCTCATCAATGGATGAGTCATTACAGTCAATCTTCTTCTTTCTTATCTCCACTCAATCATATCAGGGTATCAAGCCTGTAGAACTTGTTGATGGTGTCTGCTGGGGATCAGTAGAGCTCATCAATGGATGAGTCAATACAGTCAAGCTTCTTCTTCTTTCTTATCTCCACTCAACAATCATATCAGGGTATCAAGCTTGTAGAACTTGCTGATGGTGTCTGCTGGGGATGAGTAGAGCTCATTAATGGATGAGTCAATACAGTAAAGCTTCTTCTTCTTTCTTATCTCCACTCAATCATATTAGGGTATCAAGCTTGTAGAACTTGTTGATGGTGTCTGCTGAGTTCATCAATAGACGAGCTAATAAAGCCAATGATGTGGCTTGGGGTTGCAGAGAGGTTGAGAATTAAACTATAAATGAAAATATCTTCAACTTTTTAATATTTTATTTCCAACGTTTCGATGACCCGCCAACGCCCTTTTTCTGAAACTATTTACCATTGTCATTTCTTTTACTTTAATTTATTCCCCCCCCCCCCCACGTCAGTAAGAGAGTGAGAGAGCCCTGTTTGGTTACTTTAACTCACAGGTGGGGGTGGGGTTGGACTCGTGCAAGAAGCAGAGTGATCCCATGACGCTATTCTATATCATTATGAAAGACCTGGGGGTTCCAGACTACCGTTGTAGACGGTGCCAAACATCATCACCAAATGTTTCACAAATAAAATTTACACATTTCCCTCCACTGATAACAAGAACCAACTAAATGAACCGCGTACAAAGCTGTATTTAGATCACACAGAGAAAAGTCAATTGGAAGTTTATTGGTGACAGGGTTGCGAAGATTGAATTCTGTGGTCGCTAGGGTTTCAATTTGGAATCTTTCCACGTCTGACACATGGCAATATGTTCTTTCTAGTAGAATTGTGCTCTTTTTTTCTCTCTTTTTTTATAGAAAAATTTATAAATGGAAATTTTGCTGGGAGGAAATAGATGGCGTCTAGTTTTGACGTCTATTTTGACGGGAGAAAAGTTTATGTATTCTGAAATGTTTGACTCTGAAAGATATTACAGTGACCTTTATTGAAGACATACGAGATAACCAAGTGTGAACAAAATTGCCTCTGTCTCTTAAAAAAAAAAAAAAAAAAAAAAGGAAACGACCGGCGACATCACTTCCTTAAGTTTTGTCCATGAGTGTATTAACAAGTAATTCTACTGCCCTCGAAGTCTATAGTTACATACCATAAACAAGATTGTGTCGGATATAAGTAGAATCGTTCAATACAGTATTAGAACTCTGCCGAAACCGCTCGGAGGGCTCACCACTGATGAGCCAGGCCCTTCCAAATATATGTTCATAACAGTTAAGAGCAGTATAAGTTTGATTTACTTGAAAAGATATAAATTCGTGTGCTTTAATAGGTTTTATTTCTTGAAAGTGTGAACTCCAATGAAAACATAACAATAAAGACGATTTTAAATACATGAGAAATATTATTTGCATATATCTAAACACAAAATGGGACAAGAACATTCATTGGAAAATATAATAAAGAACAATTTGATACCGAAACGTCACACACTATTTATTTATTTAGGGATTTAGTCTTATTACATTGTAATAAAAAAAAACAGATTTTAAAAACTTAAGAATATATGCAAAATAGGCCATTTCCAAAGGAGAGATTAAAACCCTCACTCCTCGGTTTAATGGCCAACAGTAAAAATCACCTTTTGCCACCGTTCACAGGAACCAATAGAACATTGAGTAGAGAAACTAACTAAAAAAAGAAAGGCTAACAAATTACCGAGAAAAATTCCATAAAACATCGTTTTTGGTTTAAAAAAAAAAAAAGAAGTGAAATAGGTTGCGTTTAAAAAAGCATTTTAAGTCTAAGCGGTTATTTAACTGACCATTTACTTTTCCCCTCGAATACGTTTTTAGAAAAATGATGAAAGCAAATAAAAGACGAGGTATTAGCTAGGTAGAATGGAAGCGGTGTATGTAAATAGGATGGTGGGACCATCAACAAGATGCTGTTGGTGCTATCAGAGGTTTAAGGATGGAAAATGAGGCGTTACCGCTCATTATACTTAATCTAGGGAATTAATTAATTTGAGTTTGTCCCTAGTGGACCATATGCTTCACTTAACTTTGCGACCGATGGCTCTTAGAATAACATAGGTCGGATGGTTAGTAAAGAGGATGAGAGCCATTAGCGCAAAACTCTTTCGACTTCTCTTAACGAACTGATTCATTTCTCAATCCTTTTTTTATTTGCATATTTGAAAGGTAAAAATTAATTGAAAAAAATTTCTCGGTAAGAGAGTTAGGATTTATTTTATATATAATAATATTTGCATATTATTTGGCACTTAAATCACGCACATTTCTGACCTTAACTACCCGTTTTATGATTTTTCAAGATGCTTGAATGACCTTTTTTTTTTGTTCAGCTTGTACCACGCTGACGAGGGCCAACAGCCCGAAACGGGTATGTGGTTAGGTTTTCTTGATTAATCAAGAAATGAGGTATTTGGCCTATTCTGGAAAAAAAAAAAAAAAAGTTGATATTTATTCCGATAGATGGCGTAAGCCATCAGCAACTTTTAGTAGCACCATCGTGAGATTCCTTTTTTTATTAATTTATCTACCTGATCCCAATACAATTTCACTTTTTTTGTACTATTTTCAAAATGAAAAACATTATGAAAAGTAGTACAAAAGTGAAATTGTACTTGGATCACAGGTGAATAAATTAAGAAAATGGCATCTTCTGAGTGCAACTAAAAGTTACTGATGGCTTGCACCATCTATCGGAATAAATATCAACTAATCGTTTGATTTTTAATTGTTCCAGAATTGGCTAAAAGTTGCATGATCAGGAAGATGCTTTTTTTTTTTCTTAAAAAGAAAAACACCTACAAAATTACGGCACATATATTCATATTTTTTCATCTTAAAATATATTTATTCAAAATCTCTCTTCTTAATGTAGGCTATAAGAAAAAAGAAAACTAACTAGAGAGAAGAAAGTTTTGTCGAAGCCAAAGGTGAAAGTTCCCTGGTTAAAACCAGGCCAACCACAAATAGCAACGACGGCACGGGGAGAGCTAGGAGATCAAGAGATATCTAGTGGGGGTCGGTGGAAGGATGATCTAAACCGTTGGTTTTCGACCGCTACGACCCGGGTTCGATTCCCGAATTGGACACTTTTTTGTTTAAAAAAAAAAAAAAAATGTTCCAATGGCCCCCGATTCTTGCAAAAGTTCAACACCACCAGCGAGTGCAAGTAACCAAACGGGGCTCTGGCACATTTGTAAGTGCAAATTCGAACTGCTTTTCACATGTGTAGACATGTGGTGCACTTACAGTAAAAGCAGCAGTCGCCTACTTCTATCCATCATGATTATCATGGCCTATACCACGTGTACTAGGGATGAGCAAAAAAAGAGATGTATTTTTCTTAGTTTTGTATTTATTTCATTCTTTAATTTATGTTTTTTTAACTTATACTTAGAGGAATATGGCTGCCGTTCTAAACCTCCGGATACTTGGCGGCTTCTGTACGTACAGTTAGAGTACCGTAGTTAATATTGTTAGGAGGACAGAGTATTCCCTCTTATCTTGACTGGAATGACCGGTCGGGGAAAACAGTGGCGCCACGTGGAAGGAGGAAAAACTCAGTTCTCCCCTCTTGCTCTAACTGCTAGGTCGATTTGGGGCTCATGCAAATAGTAACTCTTATTTTATATATAAAATCTCTCATATAACTAATTTGATGAGTGAAGCGTGGACGCGGGAACCACTTGGAGGCGCTGCAAGAAGATAACTGACCAATGGGAACGGCCCACCTCAACCATCAGTCTTCTTCCTTGTATATAACCAAAAGATTGCCTTTGTTCTACTGCTGTAAGCGGTTGTTTTGTCAACATATGTATCCTTATATCTAATAATAATCATATATTTATAAAATCACTTATTTGGCTGTTCTTTTTGTAACACCGACCCACAGCATAATTAAATAAATATTTAAAGTAATTCAGAAACCTAGTTAATTATTTTTCCTCGCGACAATATCATACTATTCGTTTTAGTTAATTCGTAGAACGAACAATCTGTTAATGATAACAAAATAAGGCGTCAATAACATTTCAAATTATGCCGAAGGAATTTAACAAAGATTCCAGCAACAACAAGAGTTCAGAGAACAAGCTTGAAACGTAAGCTATAGTGACAAAAGAGCAGTCCTGCTGTTGTGGAATTGACAAAAGTAGAGAGAGAGAAATAAAGAAACGAAGGAGTTCACCATTAAGACAGAAAATAAAGGCTGTTGGAGTTTTTGTGAGGGATTACAATTAGACCACCAGCTGTTGACCCACACTTCCCACCATTTCAACTACTTTGTAGTCGGCACTGGCTGCTTTTTATTATTATTTTAATTTAGTTTTTTTATAAATATATATTTGAACACAATTATTCCTTATCCTACATTCGTGGACAGGGTCTTTAATGTCGCCGGTCGTCTTTTGAAGGAGACAGAGGCAATTTTGTTCACACTTGGTTATCTCGTGTGTCTTCAATAAAGGTCACTGTAATATCTTTCAATGTTATTGTCCCGATATATATGCTAAGATACAACTTCCTTAAGTTTTTTTCTTCTCGTACACTCATGGATATGGTTTTTAATGTCGCTGGTTTTTGTTTAAACTTGGTTATCTCGTGTGTCTTCAATAAAGGTCACTGTAATATCTTTCAATGTTATTGTCCCGATATATATGCTAAGATACAACTTCCTTAAGTTTTTTTCTTCTCGTACACTCATGGATATGGTTTTTAATGTCGCTGGTTTTTGTTTAAACTTGGTTATCTCGTGTGTCTTCAATAAAGGTCACTGTAATATCTTTTAGAGTTATTGTCCCGATATGCATGTTAAAAGGTACAACTTCCTTAAGTTTTGTCCATGAGTGTATACACACTTGGTTATCTCGTGTGTCTTCAATAAAGGTCACTGTAATATCTTTTAGAGTTATTGTCCCGATATGCATGTTAAAAGGTACAACTTCCTTAAGTTTTGTCCATGAGTGTATACACACTTGGTTATCTCGTGTGTCTTCAATAAAGGTCACTGTAATATCTTTTAGAGTTATTGTCCCGATATGCATGTTAAAAGGTACAACTTCCTTAAGTTTTGGCATTGAGTGTAATATACGAAAAAGAAATTTGAGAATATCTACATCGAAGTGTTATCGTTTTTTTTTTTTTTTTTACTTTATCCTAAGTACACGGGGTATAGGCCATGATAATCATTTGTCGATCGACAAAACTTTGATCATTAAACCAATAATAATAATCACAAACACAAAGCCTTCATTAAGACACACGTATTCTCCTTTCTCATTACCAGCTTGAAGCGTTATCCTCACAATGATCAATCACCATAATAATAATAATAATAATAATAAAATCTATGAAAAAAAAATAGAAACAATCGCTTAAATCTCTAAACATATGTAAAAAAAAAACCAAAGAGAAGACGAAGATACATTTCAGATACTTTTCCATATTTTTGGAATGAAAAAAAAGCTTTCAATTAAGAGATATTCGAAAGACCAAAAAACTAGATGGACCGAAGAACCGATCACAAAAGAAAAAAGAGAGAAGCCAAAAGTTGCCACTCAACTCTGAAACTTTAAAAAGAAAGGTGGAGGAGGGGAAACAAACAAAGTAAAAAAAAAGGGGGCGAATGGGGAGAAGCCCAAATGGCAGGCGGTTGAGGGTGGTACAAAAAAAAAAAAAACTCTATATAGACGTCTAGATAAATATTAGATGGTTGGTCCCGTGGGGCGTAATTTAAGGGTATTTACCCTTAGCAGGGAGGGAGGAGGGGTTTCCAATTTCTACCCTGCGCTAAATAAAGAAACGCATGGTCACACCTGGCTTTTTTTTTTTTGTTACTTTTCTCAAAGTTGTAAAAATCCGAAGTATCGTTAGTTAGGACTCTGATATGACCAGGAGATTGGAACTAGGGAGGGTTTAACATTAAAAAATAATTTAGTTATATATATATTGCCACGAGGAAAATTAGGGAAGACCAACTTCGGGATGAGACAACAATTTATTTCAGGCAAGAACAAACTATGAATGATAAACAAAAGATAAACAAAAGAGGGAAGTGTACAGAGTATAGCAAAATATAAACATAAAAAATAATACTCTGCTAATAAAATAGTAAATACTTTGTTACGATATTTCTTTAAAAAAAAAGGCGGTATGGTAGATTAAACTAGCGAAACCGCTGGGAGGGTTCACCACTGATGAGCCAGGCCCTCCTTAATAGGATTTCGTTGCAGTAAGGACAGTAGGGGAGATGTTTTATTTGATTAAAGAAGGGAAAAAGTTCTGGATAGTGTCCTTTCGTTATATAAGCCATGTTACCATATGTGCCGCGATCAGATTACTGACTGGAGAAAAACAATAGATAGTGTCACAGTGATACTTCCACCGACATAAAACAAATCCAGCGCCGGCGACAATCTTTTGATCCCACTCAGAACACCAGGAAATCTCTCTAGTTGCATAACGCTGAGTTGTAGGCATATTTACATATATATCCAAGATAATATACATATATTCTAGGTGAATAACCCGACTTTGTACGAGTAAATGTTTGCCCAACGAATAGTTTGTTTTTATAATTAAAAACATTTTAACACTATTTTTCTTTTTTTAAAAAAAGATACAATTAAAATTATTTCTACAGCCCTCATCCTGCAATGTTTAAAAATTTAAAGAAGAAGGAAGGGTATGGCTCATCAGTGGTGAACCCTCCCAGCGGTTTCGCCAGTGTAATCTACCATAATAGTATTATTATCCCTAGTACCATGTGTATCGTAAAGACCTTTATGATAATCATGGAAGGAAGTTAACGACTGGCAAGTGTGCCAGAGCCCTATTTGGTTGCTTGGCCCTCACTGGCTAGGTTGAATTTTTGCAAAAATCAGAAACCATAAATTAAAACAATTTTTTCTTCAGAAAAAAAAAAGTGTCCAATACGGGACTTGATCCTGAGTCGTTGCTGTCGAAAACCCGACGGTTTATGTCATTCGTCCATTCGTTTATAATGATGATAGAACAATCGTTTCTTGGATTCATTCACTGTTCCCAGTACAATTTCACTTTTTGTTCCATATTCCCCTCATAAAGGCCTATTTTATTTACTGATACAGTAGAACTACCTCCCTGTAAAAGACAACACCTAGTTACAGAGTCAAATTGTATTTTAGGGAGAGGTGTTCTCTTACCGGAAAGTTGATAAATAGTAAAAGTAGCAATTTTGGTGATGAAAAAACTGTTTTTTTTAGAGAGGTGTCCTCTAACGTGAGTATCCTCTCATGTGGAGGATTAAAGAAGAAAAAAAGTTCTGGATCGTGTCCTTTCGTTATATAAGCCATGTTACATATTTGCATATGTGCAGCTATCAGATTACTGACTGGAGAAAGACAATAGACAGTGTCACAGTGATACTTCCACCGACATAAAACAAATTAAAAAATCCGGCGCCGGCGACAATCTTTTGATCCCACTCAGAACACCAGGAAATCTCTCTAGTTGCATAACGCAGAAATAAGGTATATTTACATATATATCCAAAAATATATACATATATTCTTGGTGAATAACACGACTTTGCTCGAGTATGTGTATGCTACTAATAGAAAACATATCCCTGTTCAACCAACATTTGCTTGTATCTTAGAATGGAACTGTACTGTAAAACCAAATTATATATGGAAGGGAAATTTGAAGGTTTCATCAAAGTTGTTTCTTTGAGATGAGCGCGGAGTTAATAACCATTTAAATCGAGGGATGTATTAAAGCTGAAAGAATCTAAAAAAATTGGGGGCGGGAGCAAAGTTTTTCTCCCTCCATAATTAAAGTTACCTCGAGTGGAGAAGTAAGCCATTAAAAACAACTTTTGAGGAAGTAAATAAATCGATCTCTCTGGAGTCAGAAATCAATCTCGTGCATCCAGGACTGCTTTCTTAGGCGGTCTGTGGTTAGCTTTGTGAAGTAGAGCTAGCTGCATATAGGGAAATTGCAATACCTCATTTGTGTTACACGTGTTGCGTTCATAGTATCTCTATATACCCCTAACTCCGCCCTTGCCAGTCCCAAGCCCGGATGAAAAAAGGAGGAGGGGGAGCAGTAACAAACTCTCTAAAAAACCTGGGCTCAGCTGGCCCGGCTGATAGTACCCTGTAAGGGCTCCTAATCCAGGGATACAGGATGAGTAGCGTTTGTACTCCATGTTAGGAGCGGCTGCACATGGTGTCTGTTCCTCATGTCAGAGGCGGACATTTCGTTAGGAGCTAAGTCGGTCTGCTACTGAGTAGTGCTCCCAGTCTTAATGACAAAGACATTCTACTTCACCCAGTGTGGAGATAAGAAAGAAGAAGATATATGATGCATTAGCGAGTCTACTGTTATTAGAAATTTCAACTATTTTTCTCATTATTTTATCATTGGAGTAAGGGCAGTAGAAAATTGATTTATTTCTAAAAGAATCATACGTGTCAACAATAGTTTAAATTTCTTATACCGCTGTATTCCAAGAATTATCTAATACAACTACACTACACTAAAATAACTACAAAGAGAACAATTTTTAACGCCTTGCCAAATGCTTTATTTTAATTTACTTCTCCTAAAGAAGACAAAAGATTTTTGTCGAAACGTTGAGAAAATAAAAACCTCTAACTGTCCGAAGTGTTAAGAGAAAAGCTATATATTCGGGAAGAAAGATGTCTGATAATTACAAAGATCCTTTAATACTCAAAGGGAATTTATAAACAATAAGGAAGGACAAGAGATTAACCAGATGACATTATATATACACACAAGCAGCTCACGGTTATCAGAGGTCTGAGCTATCCTAACTAACTGCGATATCCAATAAAGATACAACATATATATATAGTAGTAAATTTAAATTTTATTGCCATCTATCGTTAATATTTTACACAAATAAATTTACTGGCAATGCGTTTCTTTTAAATATCATCAAATATTATATCTACAGACCTTACTGCAATGATATGAGTTATTGAATGAGAGGGCTTGGCTCATCAGTAGTGAACCCTCTCAGCGGTTTCGCCAAATTAATCTCTAGACCGCTCTACTATTGCATTAAGGTCTGTAGATATAATATTTGATGATATTTAAAAGAAACGCATTGCCAGTAAATTTATTTGTGTAAAATATATATATATAGGCAGATATGCAAATTAGCACAGACAACATTACAACTATATACAAATTATAACAAGAGTATTACATCGTAGAAATATCCTTGAATTTCTACTTTCAACAACTACCAAATATAATAGTGTAAAGAGGTAACTTAAAACTGGGGAAACTGCTGACAGGGTTCACCACTGATGAGTCAGCCCAAACCAATATGTATATATAACATGTTGTGACTCAGTCTCTATCATTACTAGTAAAGGGGGGGGATCGATGGAAGGATGGTCTAAACCATTGGTTGTCGACCGCTACGACCTGGGTTCGATTCCCGCATTGGACACTTTTTTTTTTTTGATAAAATAAAAAAAATGCTCCAATGACCCTCGATTCTTGCAAAAGTCAAATCCCACCAACGAGTGCAAGTAACCAAATGGGGCTCTGGCATATTTGTAAGTGCAAAGTCGAACTGCTTTTCACATGTGTAGACACGGGTTCGATTCCCGCTATTTACCCACCATGATTATCATGGCCTGTACCACGTGTACAAGGGACAAACAAAAAGAAAACTGGTAAAGTTTTTGACTTGGGTGATGAACAGCGCATCGCACTGATACATAATTAATGGGAGAGGTGCCTCTTTTGGTACATATATGTGTGAACCTTGTTATAGCTCTTTATCGTTATTAAAAAAAATATATATATATATATTTTATTTTTTCATTCATTGACTGTTCTGCATTTTTGACCATATATTCAAAAAAATATCACTTTTAATTATTGTTGTTGTAAATATATATATTTAACCCTACCTATCTTTTATCCACGATTATAGAATTCATTATATAAATTCTATATTCCTGTGATATAAATAATTTTATATGTATATTTTTACTTCAAGAGATTCAAAATAAAAATCTGCTTGAAAGGTAAATAATTATTTTTATTTTTCCACGACTGCACCTCTTTTCAACAATCAAACACAAAAAATTCTAATCTATAACATATATATATACTTTTGTGTAAAATTTCTATTCTATTTATACTTCACTAGCCGAATGACCCGGGCAACGCCCGGGGGTTTACCCGATTAAATGCTTTTATTCAAATACTATTCGTTACAATTATAAATTGGTGCCGTGGATGTCATTCTTGTATAATATATAAATGAGTTTTAAAAATTGCAAAAAAAAAAAATGCATCGGCCGGGAATCGAACCCAGGCCGCCCGCGTGGCAGGCGAGCATTCTACCACTGAACCACCGATGGTTATGAGAAATAGCCATATTTGGGTATTTATTCCATTCACAAAAGCAAACGGTGACAGAATTAAGAAAGAATTGATTATGACGCTGATAACTGTATTCTATATATATACTTCATATTTTAATTTTCTTGATTTTTCTTTCTATTTTTAACACTTTTAATTGGTGAATTAGCTAAATCAAGCACTTAATTTATACTCATACATTAAGTTACGGGAAGATGGTTATTCACATGTAACAAAAAGAAGCAACTCTCCCTTTAAAAGGACAACTGTTTCGTCAATTTATCGCTTTTTTAGAGTTCAACTATATTGGACAATTCTTCTCAATATATCCGATATAGTGTAGGGAGAGGGAAAATCTTGGTTATGGTATATTTAATCAAACCGCTTCCAAAGTTTTAAGTAGAGTAAAATTACTCGTAACTGGTATGCCAATAAATTTTGAAATATATATCCAAAGAGCACAGTTTCCCACTAATGGACCATTTACTTTGTTTTAAGTTCACGAGCTAGAAGGTGTGACTGGGATAGATTTAATGTGCTTTGGAAATCTGTGTTTGGAGACACATCGAATTTCGGATATCCTCCCCCTCTCTCTCCATCCAATCGAAATCTGAAGAGGCTTTAACGGCGAGAGGGGGGACATATTGCATATTGGATTGTCCTCAACCAGACTGGGAAAACTCTAGCATTGATTCCTTGAGTCAGGCAACATCGGTTCACTCTCGGCTCAATACTTCCCTCTCTCTCCCCCAATCGTTCCGTAGCGATTTTAAGCGCTCCCTCCCTTTCAGTAATTAGTTAAGACTAATTGGCTGTGCACAGATTAATTGATCCAATTAATTATATGATTGAACGCCCGTTCGCACTCCCCTCCCAATAACACACGCAGAGGGGGATTATTAATGGCGTGGAGGAGGAAGGGGTGAGCGCAAAGCTGCTACTGCAGTGAACCAACCTCCCCCCTTTTAATAATGTATCCCTATAAGTAAGTACAACTAGCTAATTAATAACGGTAAAGGGAGAGACTGTTTTGACACTTGCTTTTGTCCTGTTGCCCATTAGAGTACAATCGTGATGTCAGCTTCAAAATAGCTTTGATTCCTTTGAACTCTTTGTACGCCGAGCTTGTTTGCCAATTAAACCTGTCTACCGTTCTATCACAGGCAACATGTCTCTGATACAATATATAAACTTATCAATCCTCAACAAGCACACTCATAGAGACAAAACTTAAGGAAGTTGTACCTTTTAGCATGTATATCGGGACAATAACTCTGAAAGATATTACAGTGACCTTTATTGAAGATACACGAGATAACCAAGTATGAACAAAATTGACTCTGTCTCCTTAAATAATAATAATAATAAATAAATAAAATAGACGACCGGCGATATCAAAGACTTTCTACTAAGTTTTGTCCATGAGTGTAGTTTGCCTGACGTTTCGACAATCCACTGTCACCCTTTACAGTAGATAAAAAGCGTTTAACCGTAAATGAAGATAAAGCTCAAACAATAAAAAAAAAAAAATCCGTCAAATTTTTTTTTTGTCTGAGCTTTATCTTTATTTAAGGTTAAACGCTTTTGCGTTGTCAACATTGCCAATTAATTGGTACACATTTTAAATATATGGAAATTTTGCCAGGGGGATATATAGATCTATAAAGGCGTCTAGTTTTGATGTCTATTTTGACTAGAAAGGTGTCTTTTTTATCTTTATAAATTTTAAAGATATAGTTATAAATAATATGAAATTGAACGTTTACTTGAGATTTATGCCGATAGATGGTGTCTTGTTATAATCTCAAATGCTCGTAAAAAAATAGGTAACATCAAGTAATAAACTAAGTTCGAATATGATCAATAAATGTCAGAAAGGACATCAGTAGAGGGGTAATCCCAAGTTTAGGAAACCAAATTGAAGCACTTCCTTCATAAATCCAGAAGTGACATGCCGTGATACTGTTTAATGTTTTTTTTTTTTTTCTACCATAAGCTCTTCTTTGAAGGGCTTTTTACCAGTAAAAAATGACTGTAAGGTGATGATGATCTGTTTTTCCAGTTTTACCTTCCTCATTTTTTCAGTTTGTCTTTAAATACTTTCAATTTACAAATATCACTGATTAGCTTTTACTTTTTTATTATTTTCATTTGTAAACTCCGTGGTAAATCCATAAATAGGACCCTTAAAATAGTTTCGAATTTTGATAACAGATGGCGCGCTAGTGCATCATAGGACTATATGTTACAGGGCTGTGCAAGAGAAGAAACATTGAGAGAAAAGAGAGCCGTTATGTAAATGGATATGTAAATAAACGATGTATGTAAATAACTAACTATACAATTATGTACCTGGGTGAATCCTGTGTAGGACATAGGTCCCCAATATAAAGGCTTGTTGTTTTATAGGACTATATGTCTTAATAGAGGTTTTGTTAGGTTAAGTAAAAGACGATTTTTTCTAAATATGATACATATCATCTACTTATATATTTGCTCAACTGGCTTGACAGTTACCGAGATGGTACATCGAGCTTAAGACAAGAGATGGCAGGCGTCACATCGTGTTTGGGATGTAATACGTACAGTACAACGTTCGATCGCGAATAACGCCAACCTTTATCAAGGTATTATAACATATTAATGTGTGTCAACAACAAACTCAGCGCCACATAACGTCAATAGAATTAAGTTTAATATTGATAAAATAAATGATTATCTATACAGGACTGGCTGAACTTTTACCGCGAACTAATGACTACAGAGAAAAATTTGAGAATTTGTAATTTACATAATGTGATTTCTCAGAACGATCCTATATTGGACTCAGAGATAACCAATGCAGACATATACAAGGAGATAGCTGGTTTGAGGAGTAACAAGGCATGCGGGCCCGATGGCATCCCCAATGAAGTACTAAAAACACTCCCTGATTCGTACATACTGCTGTTGAAACAACTCTACAATAGTGTTATGACGACTGGAAAATACCCAGCAATTTGGACTAATTCCACTATACACCCAATCTTTAAAAACGGTTATAAGAACAGCCCCTCCAACTACCGAGGTATTGCACTGATTAGCAATGTATCAAAGCTTTTCACATCAATCCTAAGATCACGACTGGAGGAATGGGTCGAAGGAAGAAGGGTTATACCCGAAAACCAAGCGGGATTTAGAAAAGAAAGATCATGTATTGACCACATATTTACACTAACTACTTTAATCCAACTATCATTAAGAAAAAAGAGGGGAAAACTATATGTCTTTTTTGTCGATCTAAGGAAGGCATTTGATACTGTACCCCACTCACTACTTTGGAAAAAACTTTACAACCTAGGCATAAGTTACCAATTCATAAGTACGATCAAAAGTTACTACGAACAAGCAACTATAGCTATCAGATGGAAGGGATCATTTACGGAAAGTATTAAGATAAACTCGGGAGTCCTCCAGGGAGAACCACTTTCCCCACTGCTATTTATATTATTTATCACGGACTTAATCGAAATTTATAATAACTCAGACCTGCCGAGTGTAAATTTGCCAGAATTTGGAGATATCCATTTATTGCTGTACGCCGACGACATAGCAATTATAGGTGAGTCCAGGATAAACCTCCAAAAGAAGATCAAAATACTGAAAGAATATCTCGATGAGAACTTAATGACACTAAATGAGTCCAAGTCAAAGATTATGGTGTTCCGTAATGGAGGTAAACCCTCAAATAAGGATAGATGGTTCTGGAATGATAAACCCATAGCAATAACTTCAAGATATACATACTTGGGATTCCCTCTGACACCAACAATAACAACTACTCACCCGGCAAATTACTTTAAAGGAAAAGCACTTACAGCAATTAACGCCACACACCCAATATTAATAAAATCAAAAGCAAAGTCAATAAATTTATCAATCAAACTCTTTGATACAATAGTGAGAGCTGTCCTGATGTATGCCGCTCCATTATGGGCAACAGAGCATAAAGACTTACTGGACAATATACAAGACATATTTATCCGTAGGTTCCTGAATCTGCCCAGATACACTCCAGGTTACCTAATCAGATTAGAAACCGGTCGTATCTCATTGAGTGTAACAGCCTTAAAATTAACCCTGAAGTATTGGCTGCGGGTGTTGAATATGAGCAGTGACAGATTGCCACGTATATGTTTTAATAGAACACGGGAACTCTCTAATGCTTCGGGCACACCCATCGGTTTCATTAAAAAGCTCACTAATCTGCTTAACGATAATGGATCCCCTGCACTTGTTTCCTGTGATGACCCTGAAACGCTGAGGAGCGCGATTACAGGGCTCTTAAAAACAGCGGCAGACCAATCTATACAAAACGACCTTACAAGAATGGATAAATCTAAGCTATACTCTCACTACAAAGACATTCACATATCTTTCATGACGGAGGGATACCTTTTAGGGGATTTTCCTTTCCCGGTTGTAAGACTACTCGCACAAGTTAGAATACTTTCAAGTTTTTTTAGAGAAAACCACACCAAGATGCTCTGCGGTGAGGACCCGACTTGTACCTTCTGTAATTCAAAACTACAAAATGAAATCACTCACTATATTTTTGATTGCTCTGCTCTGAAAGAAGAAAGAAGAACCCTTATGCTCAAAACTGGGCAACTCTGTGCTTCACTTCCATCAATAATTGACAATATGACCCAGAATAAGTATATTGCTACGGCGTTTTATGGTTTCCACAAGTCCATATCTCAGAAGAAGGCCAAGTGATACTCACTCCTCACTTTCTTACTGCTACTCTTTTTGTGTTGATTTCTTGCTTCCCTCTTTCTTCTTATTATTATTTTTTTCCTTTTCTTGTTTTTTTTTTTTTTTTCTCTCTTTTTACTCTGTATATATCGCTATTTCCGTTGTCTCACTGCTTTGTTCTTATGCATACCTCTGGTGAATCCTGTATAGGGTCAGTGACCCTAAATAAAGGCTTTTTTGTTGTTGTTGATAAAATAAATGATATTTTGATATGCCTTTTTAATTAAAGATTTATTTATGGATTGCTCTATTTTCAATATATATATATTTGCCCACACATATCTTTATTATTAAAGCTGGAGATTTTTCGCTTCACATGCGCAATTTGATTATTATATAGCATCATTTCATCCCAGTTCTTTCTACATAAACGTGTAAAGGAAAACTGTGATTTCGTACTTTATAGCAGCATCGGAACAAAATGTAGATAATCTCAATGTTTCCACAAAGTTTCCAAACACACATTAATCCGTAGTATTAATCACAGATTTTTCAAATTATTATTATCACACACGTGAGTATAGCCAATTAACATTAATTAGAGAGAAAGTTATTAATTAAAACTAATGAATCATTAAGTAGCCGAGAATCTCCTCCACGTATCCCCCAGAGCATCCACCATCTAATTACCCATAATACGCCACGGAGAGTTGTTTATTTGAAAAAGAGAAGGTCTACGAAAGCTGATGTCCTACAAAAGGTCAATAAGGGGATTGAAAAATGTGTGAAAAATGATCAAAATACATTCATGGACTTTAGGAAGTGGAAAGTCTTTGAGATCGTCTTTTTTTTTTTTTAAGGAGACAGAGGCAAATTTTGTTCACTTTAATGGCCTCCGATTTTTGCAAACCACTAGTGAGTACAGGTAAACAAACGGGGTTCTGGCACATTTGTAAGTGCAAAAGTCAAACTGCGCTTTCCACATGTGTAGACATGTGGTGCATTTACAGTAAAAGCAGTCGCTAACTACTACCCAACATGATTAGCATGGCCTGTACCACGTGTACTAGGGAAATTAACAGGCACTACTACACAAGGCACATTAGCTTCAAGGATCATTACGATTATCATAGCCTGTACGACGTGAACTAAGGATAATAACCATAAGAACACAGAGCACAACTACCATACAAGACACAACAGCTCTAAAGACAGTCCATGTATATAAAGAGAGAAATTGAAAAAGAACAAAAGAGATTTTAAGGCGATCAAATTTGCATACTAAACAACTATATGCAAAACTGACGCTAATCTTAACGAGATAAAAAAAAAATCGTGAAAAAAAAAAAGAATAAAGTTTTTGAAATAATTTTTTTCCCCTCATATTTTATAATTGCATTATAACCGCCTTATAATAATTGGGTGAGATATGCTTTTGGGGTGGACATTTATTTGCATAATTTTTGTCTTTTCTCTTTCTTTCGAGAGGGGTGGCATAAAAAAGAAAGTTTTTAAAATCTAAATTGAGACAAATACTTTTTATCTTTCTAGCAATTAGTATATTAAAAAAAAAAAAAAACACAAAAATGAAAGTGTATTAAAACCAGGTGAATAAATTAAGAAAAAATGCATATTTACCTATCTTATAACTGAAAGTCACTGATGGATTGTGCCATCTATCGGAATAAATGTCCTATTTAGACATGTATTTATTGTAGCGTCAACAGATTAATCGCGCAATTTAGAACCCTTTCAATTTTTTTTCAGAGAATACCATCTGATTTTAATGAGGGGTGAAGACTTGAAATGCACTTTCTGTGGATCAGGAATAACAATGGAGATGTTGCACTACTTATTTGATTGTGCTACTCTGTCTGAGGAAAGACGAAAACTAAATGATAAAACGGGGCAACTTTGTCCTTCATTTCCGGCACTAATTAATGAAATATCAAAGAATATAGCGGTGGCGATATTCCACAGGATTATATCCCGGAACACAGTGTTCTCCTCAACCCTTGTGAACTGGCGAATCCTGTATAGGGCATGGAGAGGCCCTAAATAAAGGCTTTGTTGTTTGTTGTATTTATTGTAACGTAGTAATTAATGACTAGACAGTGATAAATCAAAATATTATTAATTAATTGCAATTAATAGGCGACTACAATTAAAACATACAAGGTAACCCAGGTTCCTGGAGCGCCAATCCGTAGATCGCCAACTACACGGAATACAAACCAACAAACACCTTATTTACAGAATATTGAACAACAAATGGAAAATATACGAGTATTTCATAAATAGAGTTATATCTTGTGTATATATTTTCACTAACCGAATGACCCGGGCAACGTCCGGGTTTTACCCGATTAAATGCTTTTATTCAAATACTATTCGTTACAATTATAAATTGGCGCCGTGGATGTCATTGTGAAACGTCCGGCTCCAAACTTTGTGTCTTCTGCTCGAATGAATGTTTTTCTGTTAGAATTTTGTTCCTGCATACTAAAAATGAACTGGCTTCACCCGTAGTCTCTGCTTTTTGGAATTTTTCCGGATATAATTTTGTATCTGATAATCAAATATGATACAGCAATATTGTCATAATCATTTTCTGACTAAAAAAACAACAACTATTTTTGCCCAGAACCTGTTAAATGCTTATAAAAAATGGGCATATTTGGGTATTTATTCCATTCACAAAAGCAAACGGTGACAGAATTGTTGATTGATGACTCTGATACTTGTATATTTTAATTGTTTAAAAAAAAAAAAAGATATATAAAATTATTTAATTAAAAAGACATATATTGGATCAAAATATCATTTATTTTTACCAATATTTCAGTTGGCTGAATGCCAACCTTTATCAAGGTGTTATAACATATTTAATGTGTGTCAACAACAAACGTCTATTGACGTTATGTGGCGCTTGAGTTTGTTGTTGACACACATTAATGTTATAATACCTTGATAAAGGTTGGCGTTCAGCCAACTGAAATATTGGTAAAATAAATGATATTTTAATCCAATATATGCATTTTTATTAATAGGCTAATCCCTTAATATAATGTTCAAATCTAAAAGCTTGAGGGATGAGTTTCTTATGCAAATAAATTTATTTCGAGCTTTCTCGGGCAACGCCCTTCTACAGGAAAATTAAAAATAAAGTAAATTAAATTATATTACACTGATTCTGATATTTATTTTATATAGTTTGTTATGCATTTGCCTCTCGCTTAATCTCAGTGTAATATAATTTACTTTATTTTTCCTGTAGAAGGGCGTTGCCCGAAAGCTCGAAATAAATTTATTTGCAAAAGAAACTCATCCCTCAAGCTTTTAGATTTGAACATAGGTCTTTTTAATTAAAGATTTATTTATGGATTATTCTATTTTCAAAAATATATAAAATTATTTCTGCGCGTCACACAATATATTAATACAGTAATGTATTTCCCTCCATGTATGATGATACCAAAACTGGGGGATAAAAAACAGCTTCTCGGTTTACCAGTGATTTTAGCGGTTTCGACAGGTCCATATCACAAGAGGGGTAAAAAAAGGGGGGGTAAACATTCCACAAAACCAACGTTAGAAAGAGAAGATAATATATCTCCTATCGCCAAACCTCAACACACACAACAGAAGAAGAACTATCCACCAAAGAGAGAGGAAGAAAATAATTAGGAAGAAGAAGAAGTCGCAGCAGCAATAAATAATATAAAAAGAAGAAGAAGTAAGGGAGGCGCTGCTGGCATTAAAAGATAACGAGGGAAAGTTTGCTCGCGGGGACCAGCTGACGCCATGCAATTATCTACGTCACAAGGTGGTTAGACACGGCTGTTCAGTCACCTCTCAGGACTGTTTGGATTGTTCAGACACCTTCTAGGCCTGTTCAAACACCTTTTAGGCCTATTTGGATCGTTCAGACACTCTAAGAGGTCAATTTGGACGGTTCAAACACCTTTTAGGCCTGTTTGGATCGTTCAGACACTCTAAGAGATCTGTTTGGATTGTTCAGACACCTTCTAGGCCTGTTCAAACACCTTTTAGGCCTGTTCAAACACCTTTTAGGCCTATTTGGATCGTTCAGACACTCTAAGAGGTCAATTTGGACGGTTCAAACACCTTTTAGGCCTGTTTGGATCGTTCAGACACTCTAAGAGATCTGTTTCGACTGTTCAGACACCTTTTAGGCCTGTATGGAGGTCAATTTGGACTGTTCAGACACCTTTAATGTCTGTTTGGACCGTTCAGACACCCTAAGAGGTCAATTTGTATTGTCCAGACACCTTCTAGGCCTGTTTGGACTGTTCAAGCACCTTTTAGGCTTGTATGCAGGTCGATTTGGACTGTTCAGACACTTTTTAGGTCTGTTTGGATAGGTCAGACACCCAAAGAATTCAATTTGGACTGTTCAAACACCTTTTAGGTTTGTATGGAGGTCAATTTGAACTGTTCAGCACTTTTTAGGTCTGTTTGGACTGTTCAGACATCTTTTAGGTATGTTTTGACCACTCAAGACACCTTCTAGGTCTGTCTGGACGGTTCAGACACCTCTTAGGCCTAAAATTAGAATGTTCAGACACATTTTAGGCCTGTTTTGGAGGTCAATTTTGACCGTTTAGACAACTTTTAGGATACTAAAGTCACTAATAAAACGGTGTTCGAATTTATTATTTGCATGACTTGCTTTCTTCCGACGTTCAAATGTCACAAACAACTGCTCTAGTAAAAATTCCACGCAACGCCTCCACAAACAGGCGTCTATATTCCAGCCCAATAAAAAACAGGTGGAGTATACAAACCAATATAGTTTCCAATTAAAAAAAGCAAACACCAATAAAAAAAAAATAGAAGATGGAAAACTAGGATGAGTATAAAATTAGATTTAAAAAATTCCAATATTAAAACATCAAAAAGCTTCATCAAATGTGAAAAATTTTTGCAAAACGCTGTAAGTTAATTACGCCAGAATTGAAAAGGAGAGAGAGAGAGACTAAATTACACCAAATTTAGTGATGTGGAGCAGGATGATGATGATGGAATAAATTTGAACGAGATGTTGCGCACACACGTGTCCTTCTGTCTGTCTGTCTGGCTGCCTCTTAATAGGATTTCTGCGGAGACAAATTAAAACGGTCGCGATATTTGTGTCGCTTTTAATTACGAATAATTACGGTTGGTTTTGACACGCGGATTGAATTAATTGAAATGTAATTGGAATTTCTCGGTGTGTTTCTCTTCTCCTTTCTTCGAGAAAGTGAACCGAGCTTGAGAGTGATAGGGAAGTAGTCACTTAACCGTTGATTATTTGTTATTTCGATTCTTTAGTAGAAAAAAAAAGGTGAAGGCATGCCTAGCTTTTATCAAAATAGAGAAAACTATATATACAGTTAAATCTGTCTATAGCGCCCCCTCTTAGGACTCATCAAAATAGGGTGCTATAGACAGGTCACTTTTAATGTAAAATGTTTACATTTTAATGTTTAAAATCGGGCGCTATAGAAAGGAAGGCGCTATTTAGAGGGGGCGCTATAGACAGGTTTAACTGTATACATTACACTGCGTTATTCGCTTGCTAATTGAGTCGATACTATTACGTAATCTCCGAGTTCATTAGCCAATCAGCGTGAAATATTTTTTTAGCTCAATGGTTGCATCGAACAACAACGTTCTTTATTGAATACAAAGCCATAGCGCGCCATCTAGTATTGAATTTTAAAACTATTTGGACAGCGTTCTAGAGATTTTGTTATAGAACTAGCATTAACTGGTCGCATCGATGATATGGCCAAAAAATACACAGAAGAATATACACTCATGGACAAAACTTAAGAAAGTTGTACCTTTTAGCATGCATATCGGGATTCAGACAATAACTCTGAAAGATATTACAATGACCTTTATTGAAGGCACACGAGATAACTAAAAAAAACGCATGGACAAAACTTAAGGAAGTTGTACCTTTTAGCATGTATATCGGGACAATAACTCTGAAAGATATTACAGTGACCTTTATTGAAGACACACTAGATAACCAAGTGTGTATACACTCATGGACAAAAATTAAGGAAGTAGTACCTTTCAGCATGCATATCGGGACAATAACTCTGAAAGATATTACAGTGACCTTTATTGAAGACACACTAGATAACCAAGTGTGTATACACTCATGGACAAAAATTAAGGAAGTAGTACCTTTCAGCATGCATATCGGGACAATAACTCTGAAAGATATTACAGTGACCTTTATTGAAGACACACTAGATAACCAAGTGTGTATACACTCATGGACAAAAATTAAGGAAGTAGTACCTTTCAGCATGCATATCGGGACAATAACTCTGAAAGATATTACAGTGACCTTTATTGAAGACACACGAGATAACCAAGTGTGTATACACTCATGGACAAAACTTAAGGAAGTTGTACCTTTTAGCATATATATCGGGACAATAACTCTGAAAGATATTACAGTGACCTTTATTGAAGACACACGAGATAACCAAGTGTGTATACACTCATGGACAAAACTTAAGGAAGTTGTACCTTTTAGCATGTATATCGGGACAATAACTCTGAAAGATATTACAGTGACCTTTATTGAAGACACACAAGATAACCAAGTGTGTATACACTCATGGACAAAACTTAAGGAAGTTGTACCTTTTAGCATGTATATCGGGATAATAACTCTGAAAGATATTACAATGACCTTTATTGAAGACATACGAGATAACCAAGTGTGTATACACTCATGGACAAAACTTAAGGAAGTTGTACCTTTTAGCATGTATATCGGGACAATAACTCTGAAAGATATTATAATGACCTTTATTGAAGACATACGAGATAACCAAGTGTGAACAAAATTGCCTTCATAAAACCTGCGACATTGAAATACGAAACTTCCTTTAATCAATGAATTGTACACAGCTCTAATTAATTTTAAAGAGTTAATTTTATATAATCTCTCTTCCCAACATATCAAAACTTGTTAAAAGATTACAAAAAGGTGTTTCAAGATAACTGATGGTGGAGTGTAATTAACATGGTTACAACAAAACCCACACTTCTGCCTATCTCATCATTACCAAATGGCAGATTAAAAAAAAGCTGTGCCGATGGAAAACCTGAGAGAGGAGTTAATCTCGAGAAATTCTAACGGGCGTCAGAGAGATTGTGGGGAAATAAAAATTGCTAATTAACATGGTGGTGGTTTCCATTAGGCGACGATGTTGTTTGCCGCCGCCGGGGGATTGGGCCATTAAAACTTTGAGGAGAACATTGGGAGTGAGAAAGCCGCTCTTGGTGATCTAAGTTAGACCTTTTAATACTGTACAAGTTCTTACAGTACTTAGAGACTTAAGTACGGTAGGTGAAGAAAATCTTATCGATGTTGACTTATCATTCTTTAACGGCATATTTTTTTTTTTGGTATCATTATCTCTCAGGTGTGGCAAAGGCGACCATCTACAAGTATCATCTTGGGGTTTGAGTTGTGCAATGCCAACCATCACATCGACCTGACCCCGAGGTGAGAAAGAACTGGCGGTCCATCGGTGGAGGAATCTTTCTTAAAGTAGAAGCCACCAAAGAAGACACTATGTTATGTATATTGCACATACACTCATGGACAAAACTTAAGGAAGTTGTACCTTTTAGCATGTATATTGGGACAATAACTCTGTCCCAATCAGTGATCTTTATTGAAGACACACGAGATAACCAAATGTGGACAAAATTGTTTCTGTCTCCTTCAATAAACAAACGACTGGCGACATAAACGACTTTCTTGTCCTTTGTCCATGAGTGTAAATGCATATATGACCGCAAAAATGCCTGGTTAAAACGTTTTAAATTGACGTTATGTAAATTAAGCGAAATGTTTAAGCATCATCATTGCTATCATCATATCTGGGTGATACAAGAATAGAGGACAGAGTAATGATGTCGTTGCCACATTACAAGAGAAAAGAACCCAGCTAAGTCAAAACCCAGCTTGAATCTACCAGCATTGATAATACCATTTGAATGATAATGGTGATGTTATCATCTCTCGGTTTAGCTGGATTCTTGTAGCACTTAAGAATGTCGGGATAAGGCGAGGGGATTGCCCGAAAGGATGCTTGCGGCATTTTATATTTAGCAGCAGATGATGGAAGAGAGTTGGCGGCCTCTTAGGTCTGTCGGTGTTTACGACGAACAAGCCAAGGCCGTTCCTGAAAGCTTTATGATCCCAAATACACGAGGGAGATATGAGCAAGGCTACACACGATGTTACGTAATACACGGATGTGACAAAAAGAAGAAAACAAACAATAAATTGACTTTTTTTTCTTTCTTTTTTTCAATTTACAAAAGTTATTATTAAATGAAATACAGTAGAACCTCCCTGTAAAGGACACCTAATTGCAGAGCCAAAGTGTCCTTTAGGGAGAGGTGTCATCTTACCAGAGAGTTACTAAATAGTAAAAATGGTTATTTTACAAATGAAAACTATCCTTTCTAGAGAGGTGTTCTCTAGCGCGAGTGTCCTTTCATGGAGGTTCTACTGTATATGCAAATTTATACAGTTTAAACAATATGAGAGGACAGTTTTGATAACCAATTTTACTAAGTAGCAACTCTCTGGTAAGAGGACACTTCTTTGTAAAGGACACTTTGGCTCACAAGGACAATTTAATTCACATTTAGTTATCTCGTGTGTCTTCAATAAAGGTCACTGTAATATCTTTCAGAGTTATTGTCCCGATATATATGCTAAAAGGTACAACTTCCTTTTGTCCATGAGTGTATTTGATAATGACAGCCGTTTGAAATGCAACTTTATGTTGTTGTAAATTCCATCTTTGCTCTTTAGTGTGGATAAGGTAGGTTCAGTAACAAATTCCAATCCCCACAACGGGGGAAACAAAACACTAACAAGAAGGCCGATATTACCCAAAATCCTACTGAAATCCTATCTTCAAAAATTTCCCAATTTGATATTTCCAATCCCATTGGACTCGCTAAGAAATCCAATAAGGGCGTCGGTGTTAAGTCCTTTGCTCCACACGGGAGGGAAGAACATATGTAAAATTACATTTATGCTCCTCCACACTTGTCGTACTACTTCACACACACAAGTTTCGAGAATTAGGGTTAGTAGATATATGTGATAATCATAAGTGTGTTGTAACATAATTACACAAGTTACATAACTTGTGAGATGGAAAGTTGCCAAACTACCAGTTAGAGCTATAGAGTTAACACACCCAGAGGGGAGTTTAAGAAAACACATTGTGAATTGTAATGGACAATTAAATTTTAAATGCGAAAAGCATCTACAAAATGCGGGCGCATTTAACAACATCACCAAGAATAACCCTTCAAGTAGGTGGTGATGTCTTGTCCATGGAACAGATCAGATTGGTACATGCACCCTGATCATAATACCGGTCAACCAAGGTGTCTTGTCCGTATGGATATCCTCTTCTGGATTGATGTCTGCCATATAGAGTGCTGCAAGGATGGCCGGATATATATGGTCCGGAGTGAGTTGGGTGTTGTGACAGTTATTGCAGTTCCTGTAGGATCAATTCATGTCTAGGTTTATCATCATTCCTTTAAAATGTCCTGTTCTGATTCTTTAAATAATTATAACCTTCAAGTACAGATATACAGTGGTACCTCGACATACGAGCGCCTCAACATACGAGTTTTTCGAGATACGAGCCGACGAGCAAGTGATTTTTTGCTTTGAGTTACGAGCGAAATTCTAGATACGAGTTCGGTTCGGTAGTGTTGAAGATATTAATCTGTGATTTTAAATGGGAATTTTGTATGAGGAAATTTACTTCGAGATACGAGTAATTCAAGATACGAGCAAGGTTGCGGAACGAATTAAACTCGTATGTCGAGGTACCACTGTACTATATAAAGAGAAACAACAATACAATAGTTATAGCTCAGATCTGGTGGATTGAATTGACGAAATATCGCTGGGGAAGGTTCACCACTGATGAGCCAAGCCTTCCTAAATATTCAGTTCCCTATTTGTAAAAATTCGTCCTTATTAAAAAAAAAAAGGCAAAAGCACTGAATAGTTATATTTCCAACATATAGATGACGCTGTGAATCGATTACATTCTCCAGTGAGATGGAACACATTAAAAGGATGAAACGTAATATATTTCTCTAAAAGAGGATAAAACGGTTCAATGCTTGCTTCAAACCAATACAGGATTTACGCTACCACCAATAACTTTCATTATTATCATTAAAATGCGCTTAACTTTTACTTTTTTAAAATTGTTTTCATTTGCAGACTCCGTGGTAAATTCACGTATAAGATTATAGGTCTTAATAAAGTATTTTTTTTTTTGTGTGTGTGTGTGTGATTTGCTACCAACCAATTATTGGAACTACCCATGCTGAATGATAACAATCCGACGCACTATTGACACGACAAAATACCCCCAAAAAACAAGACAGAATGCTAAGTAATGGTTCTGTATCAACACTGCTATGAAAACCAGCTCTATTATTCATCCATTGTTATGCAAATATTTAATTTACATATATAGTAGCATTCTATACCTTAGCATCGCGCTAATTGACAAAATCGCCGAAGGATGGCAGTCATCCATCAAAATAGAGAGCGCAAATATACTATTTATTTCGACGCCACATTCTCCCCTAAAAAAAGGAGGTCGGTATTGGAAGATAGTAGAGATTTGTTTAAAATCTCTCAACCTGACTCGATTATATCATAAAGGGAGAGTGAGCAATTTGAAAAGGAGCCAATTCCGGCCAATTAAACGTTTTATTTGAAAATTCCATGAATATAGTTTAAAGTAAAGAAGAAATGTAATTGCTGGAAGATCAAAGAATTTAATTTTAAAATGCTATTTCCACCAATCTCTGCATTCATCTCATATATATATTCTCCTCCTTTAACTATACGCTGGTGGTATAAACAGTCAATTTTAGATAACCACGACATGGGAACGAATCCCGCAATGTACACTTTTTTTTTCTCCCTCTCTTTCAATGGCTTCAAACTTTTGCACAAGTCAAATCCGGCTAGTGAATATAAGTAACCAAACGGGGCTCTGGTACGCTTGTAAGTGCAAAAAAAAAAATCAAACTATTTTCTTACATGTGTAGTAGACATGTGGTGTAATTACAGTGGAAGGTAATCGCTAATTATCTATCAAGCCTGTAACACGGGGAATGTAGGAATATTTCTCAGAATGCCTACTGGACTAAACCCAAATTTAGCAGGATATCTACTCAACTAAACTTGAATTTTACAGGATACCTACTTTCACGTGAGAACACTACTGGACTAAACTCAGGTTTCGCAGGATACCCTACTGGAATAAACCCAAATTTCGCAGAATGCCAACTAGACTAAACCCAAATTTCCCAGGATACCTACAACTAAACTTGAATTTTGCAGGATGCCTACTTTCACGGGAGAACACTACTGGACTAAACACAGGTTTCGCAGGATACCCTACTGGAATAAACCCAAATTTCGCAGAATGCCAACTAGACTAAATCCAAAATTTCACAGGATACCTACTTGACTCAACTCAACTCAAATTTCGCAGGATACCTATTTTCACATAAAACCTACGGGACTAAACCCAGGTTTAGCAGGATACCTACTCAACTAAACCCAAATTTCTAGATATTGAACTATACACAGAAACTTCCAAAGATACCTACTGGCCGAAACTGAAATATCGCGGGGTCACGTCTACAGGGCTAGACCATTTCGTAGAACATTATTGATAGATTTGAGCGAAATTCCGTTTAGATACCTGTTGGACAAACCGATAATTTCGCTGTTGTACAAACCGATAATTTTGCTGTTATACAAACCGAGAATTTCGCTGCTGGACAAACCGAGAATTTCGCATAACACCTGTTGGACAAACCGAAAATTTCGCAAGACACCTGTTGAACAACCCAAAATTTCGCGCTATTCGTGACTAGATCGAAATTTAAACGATATGTACAAGACTAAAACCTAAATTTGACAGGAGCTGCTGGGACACTTTTTCGAACTTTCGATGGATAGCTTCGGTCCTATACCGAAATGTAACTGCAAGAGAGAACAACTCTCTCAATTAATTATGTTTTTACTAATTAAATTAAACTCCATATTTTATGCAGCGCGGCTGAATTTATAATTAGATTATCATTTGATTGAGTACCGTTCGAAATTCAAAGTAGATTTAATTACTAAAAGTTTGTTTTCCTTGACAACACTTTTTTTTTAAAGAAAAGGTCAGTTTATAAGTCCCCTCTCTTTGAAAACTGAGTTTTTTTTCAAAAACCTTCACTCAATTACTTAACTCAATAGGGAGAAGTGGTTACTGGATACACAAAAGAGGTCGCAAGATCAACTTTCTCAAATTTGTTTACAATAAAGCTATTTGAGAGAGATGACGACTTCCTCGAAAGCTTTTCAGAAAAAATAACCTTTTTTTATGCGATAAAAAATAAACATGAATAGATGATGCTATTTAAAATACGATAACTTAAATTACGTAAAAAGGCATCTAAAGTTGCTAATGGCTTGCTCCATCTATTGGAATAAATATCAATTAATCGTTGATATATATATTCCGGTTCAAAATCACTTTATTAGGTATCACTCAACAAGAACAACCTAGTTCATGATAATTGAAACAATGAATATATGTGATGGTTATTCACATATTAAACAAAATGTTAACGTGGGATTCAATCCCGGTTCTTGACTGTCGGGAAACGAGGGTGTTACCCACTCGTACATGTGGAAATATGATGAGGTGGGCAGAGAAATAATCACACCACAAGTTAGAAGAGGAACCCAGGTAACCAGAGAGAGAGGGATAGACGGGCGTCCGTTCGAGTCGAACACAAACACCAACTGTCTTAAAAGTCCCAACGTGTTGACGGACGGGCCCCATTTGCCGCCCCTTGGAATGTCGCTGCTGTCTCAAGTGACCGGACTTTACATCCCGTCTCTCTCTGGGGCTGGCTCTAGGTTTGCTTTATTATTCCTGGAATAGTATTAGAGAATTAGCCAAATATATATTTATATATTCCTTGTTCCAAAATCACTTTATTAGGTACCGCTTACAAGAGCAACCTAGTTCATGATAATTGAAACAGTGAATAAAATGTGAAGGTTATTCACATATTAAACAAGATGTTAACGTGGGATTCAATCCCAGTTCATGGCTGTCGGGAATCGAGGGTGTTACCCTCTCGTCCACCGACTTGTTTTTTATATATATATATTCCAGAATTAGCCAAACAAATATATATATATTCAAATAAACGATTAGTTGATATTTATTCCGATAGATGGCGCAGGCAATTAGCAACTTTAGAGTTACAAGATGAGGAGATGCACTTTATCAACCTAATCCCAGTACAATTTCACTTTTTTTTATATAAATTTATTTTTACCTATAATCTTTCTTGTAATTTCGATCAAACTGGTCGAGCTTTCAAGACAAAAGGATCTTCTTCAAGGCCCTAATACGAACGATACTTTATCGATTTAGAGAAACGATTCGTGAAGTGTTTATAGTTCTCATGTTAAACAGAGAGAATAATTTAAAATATTTCTAATTTTCAATATATATAATCTGTGTGATCTAATTTTCTAATTATCGGAAATGTTTCGTTATACATTTTGTCCGTAATACACACATGCCGGAGTCTTATAAGAAAAAACAAAAAAGACAGAAGGAGAGAAAATTAAAAAACGAAGAGAGAGAGAGATGAAGGAAGAAAAAAACAAAACAACCAAGAAGGCGGCCGCCTATCTAATTTATTTGTTTCAATTTTGCGGATGGAGAAAAAGAACGGGGGGGGGTGAATGAAATTGTATATAGAGGGCAAAATTAAGAAACAGCACGGAGAATTTTCTCCTGGCTAGGCCTAATTGAATTTAAAGACCAAGAGACCCTGCTAGGAAATCCATTTCCGGGAGAAAAGTGCGTGACAAATAATCCTTTTGTCGTCTCGTTCTTGGATACATTGGGTCAATCTGGGAGACCACACACAGCCGTTTCTAGTGATACAGGCGTGTAAAGAAGGTCTTTTGTTACCTGACAAAATCGCGCCATCTGTATTTAGAATTTTTAACTATTTAGTGCGCCTATGCAACTTAAAGTTATAGAGTTATAACAACTCTACTATATGCTTCTCCAATCTGGTCAGATGAACAAGAGTTAGTATTGAATAAAATCCAAGATACCTTTTAAAAAAAAATCCTATTGCCCTTACAATAATGTATAATACAAAATACAATAATACAAAAATATTTGGAGGGCCTGGCTCATCAGTAATGAATCCTTCCAGCAGTTTCGCCAAGAAAGAATGTATTGTTTAAATGTGCCATTTTTCTGGTTAATTACATGAAAGGATATAGAAATTGTTACACCCAGAAAGAGTTGGAATTTGAAAGAAAAATATTGAAAGAAAAAAAAAGTGTGATATTTAGCTTAATTTATTTTCATTCGGCGTGTAATAAATTAGAAAAATACACTCATGGACTAAATTTAAGAAAGTGGAAAGTCTTTGATATCTCTGGTCGTCAGTTGTTTTGAAGGAGACAAAGGAAATTTTGTTCACACTTGGTTATATGTCTTCAATGAAGGTCACTGTAATATCTTTCAGGGTTATTGTCTGAATCCCGATATACATGCTAAAAGGTACAACTTCCTTAAGTTTTTCCATGATGATATTTGGATTGAAATTGTTTAAAAAAAATAATAAATTCACAAAATGATGAACCTTCATCGACAATCGATCGTTTAAAACGTCAAAAGTACAATAAACTTTTATGTAAAAAAAAAAAAAAAGGTTGATGTAAGTCTTCTACATGAATTAAATATAGTGTCACACACATGTACAACACGATAACAATGTTAAAAAACACACATCGGTAGCAAAGTCCGCGGCGTAATAAGTATTTCATTAAAAAAAAATCGCCCTTGCTCAGAAGTCCTCCTCTACGTGGGGAGAAGCAGTACAAGTAAGGGACTGCCCTGTAGTACGGTGTCGTGAGCCCCGAGCCGCTACAGTAACCGTGAACAGGGAACTCTGAAATGTGGCTGACTAACGGGGCAATGGCATTCCATGGAACAACAAAATCAGAAACTGACTATCCATGCTACTACGTCCAAAGAAGCCGACACGCCTGCAGTCCGGGGAACCAGTGGGCAATAATGGACAAGACACAATAAAAAAAAAATCGCCAACCCATTAACTAAGCACAGAAACTTTCACCAAATTTAATCAATTAGCTAAAATAAAGAGAAAGAATATGTCCAACTGCAGCAACAACAAAACCGTCGATAAAGGGAAAAAATTTGCATAAATCGATGACACTTCGACAAAATTGTGCCGGTCGGTCAACTGGCGCTCAATATCAATAAAACTGATTACATGGGGGGGACATCACAACTTATCACTGGAACAACAAACACTAACTTTTGGTTTTTTCCCTCTTTTTCTCTAATCATTGTCATGTAAAGGAAAAATAAAAACAGAAAATAGATCCTTTAAATTAAATTAAAATAATTCTATACACAATATATATATATATACATATTATATTTTAAAAAATAAAATAGATAAGATTTTTGTTGTTTTGGATCATCTTGGTTGCAGTCGTGGCATAAATATTGAATAATAGTCTTGATAAAATATAATGTCTTGATTAGAGGTTTCTTTAATTGAGCTAAGTGATATATATGAAAAACATAATTTGATTAAAGTACTGCCTGGATTAAGGCGTAAGAATAAATTAAACAAAATATTATTTACATAATTACAAAGTTTTGGGTCGACCATCGGGGAAGAGAAAATATCTTTATTTTACGGGGCTGCTAACCAAAATGAATGATTTTTGAGCCCCGATGGACGCATAAAGCGGAATATATATTTTAATATAACATTTTTAATAATATATTTTTTTCATTGAAAATATGCAAAATTGCAAAGCTACACTCATGGACAAAACTTTTATATTTACGTTTATTAACATAACGTTTTATATAATAACAATGAAATATATTTTTGATACACAATGATTGAAGAAACATTAGATAAACAAGTGTGAACAAAATATATCCTGTCTTCTTTAAAAAAAATAATTAAAAAAAGAGACGACCAGCGACATCAAAGACTTCCCACTTCTTTTTGTCCACGAATTCCTTTCAAAGGGTTATTACTTGGCCGAGTTGAGGTTGAAAAAAATAAATAAATTTTGTATTAATTACAGTTTTGCATATACAGTCCTATATATTCAAATATTAATTTATTCTATTATAAGTTCTTATTTTTATTCCTAAACGAAAGCTCGTTTAAATAAAACTAAAAAAAGAATAATAAAAAACACACACACAAGAAACTCTTCCCCACGTTTTCATTCTTCCTTTCATAATCTATACTGCTACAGGTGATAATATTCAACTTAAGAAAAATCAAGTATTATATTAAACCAAGGATTTTCTGTTTAGAAAATTTTCAATTCAAAAGCACCTAATGGTAAAAAATGAACAAAAATCATCGTTAAAGATAAACCCGTCACAAATCATATTATTGAATATTAAATCCATTCCCCACAACAGAAATCACAAAACATAGCACAGAATTGCCGGAGATATACTTCAACTACCAAATTAAACAAACTAAAAACACAAGAACAAAACTAGCTACAAGTTTACATAACAAATCCAATATGCAACTAGAGGGGGATATGTGTAACTAAAGAGAGGATCAAAAACACAACTTATCAAACACGGAAAACCTATTTTCATAAAAAAAAAAAAAAAGCAAATAAAAAAAAGTGTAACAAAACAAATCTCTAAAAAAAAGGAAACCAAGAATCGATGACTTAAAAATAATCGCAATTGAAACTACGCTACGACACTAGGAGTTGACGACAAAGAGAGGTCTGTGCGCATGCTCAATACAAGGTACAATTAAGGTAAAGGTTGACGGTGATTGGATGAACAACAACAGCAGGGGGGGGGGGGGGGGGGGGGGGGGGGGGGGGGGGGGGGGAGGAGGAAAAAATGGTGAGATTAAATATTGATCCCTCGAACATGATCAAATTAAGCCGAGAAGCAAACAAAACGATGACAAACAAAGGTGTCGTCTGACTGACACTTACCATTTCGGTTCTCACTATCAGCTGGTTTCATCTGGATTGGATGGTGCATCTGGACACAACAGCCTGCGTCATTTGTCTGTTTGGTGGAGGGTTATATGTAAATAGATCATCTTGGGAAGTAACCTGATTGAAGAGGTAAACCCCTCGGTATTAGAACTGATTCGTCTAAAATTTGCATACAACAGCCTGTGTTAGTCCTCATTTGTCTGTTTTCTGGAGGGTTATATGTAAATAAATCATCTTGGGAAGTAACCTGATTGAAGAGGTAAACGCCTCAGTCTTAGAACTGATTCGTCTAAAATTTGCATACAACAATCTGTGTTAGTCCTCATTTGTCTGTTTGGTGGAGGGTTATATGTAAATAGATCATCTTGGGAAGTAACCTGATTGAAGAGGTAAACGCCTCGGTATTAGAACTGATTCATCTAAAATTTGCATACAACAGCCTGCGTTAGTCTTCATTTGTCTGTTTGGTGGAGGGTTATATTTAAATATATGGATAGATCATCTTGGGAAGTAACCTGATTGAAGAGGTAAACCCTCAGTCTTAGAACTGTTTCGTCTAAAATTTGCATACAAAAGCCTGCGTTAGTCCTCATTGGTCTGTTTGGTGGAGGGTTATATGTAAATAGATGGATAGATCATCTTGGGAAGTAACCTGATTGAAGAGGTAAACGCCTCAGTCTTAGAACGTCTAAAATTTGCATACAACAGCCTGCGTTAGTCCTATTTGTCTGTTTGGTGGAGAGTTACGTATACGTTCTGTAATGGAATGATGAACCAAAATATATTGTTTTGAATGCATTTTAAAGGGAGAGGTGTCTCTTTTGGTACATATATATACATATGATTTGATGGAAACGTTTTAAACTTATATCTTTACAAGCTTATATCTACTTTTTTAAAAGTGACAAAGAAGAGCATCTAGGTAAAGAAGACATGACAGTGAAGAGTTTGAGTAAAGAATTTCCTTATTAAGCCCACTAATTAACGGGGCAGACATTCCTCTAAGAAAGGATTAATAGGATTCTGAAGGAGACAAGAGAAGCGGGAAAAACTTGGGCTGGATGGCAGGCAGCGTTGCCAGGTCGATACAGAGGGCCCCCACCGCTATTTGTTCATTAATATTTCATAGAGTATTGGTTAGCTATTCAGAGACTGGCCCCACTGCCTTTTGTTTTATTTTTTTCTGCGAATATTTCGTGGCACAGAATGGATACGGTGGCCCTCCTCCATCAATTTGTGCGACGTGGCCGCCGCTGTGATTGCCGAGAGAGATTTACTGCTGGATCCACTCACTAGTTATACCAATATCATAACTATTTCTCCTGACAACACTCATGAAATGAGTTAACTTTTATTATCTCCCTTTATTATAGACATTTAAAAAAATATCCTATTTAAATTGAATTATTTAATACGGGTTCTTAAATAAGAGACACTTCGGCCAGAAAAATAATTTACATATGTATATATATATATGTAAATGTAATGTATATGCAAATATATGCATTTTTCTTGACGAGGACAAAAGGTTTTTGGTCGAAACGTCGACAAAATAAAACCTTTACTGTCCGAAGTGTCTTCTTATATTTAAGAACTGAGAATGACGGCCAGACAACCTCTGTCTTCAAGATATTTAATACAAAGATAGCACGCCATCTGTTAGTGAAAAATGAAACTATTTAACGCTTAATATTTTATTTTTTATGAATGAAGACCACCGGGTCTTATACAGATTTACCACAGAAAGGAAGCTTCCTATACTCCAGGCAGCGCAGAACCCAACATTATGAATGAGAGAAAAATACATAAATAAAACAACCTTTTGATGTTCTTTCTGAGAGGAAACATTTTTTGGAAGGAAATGACTCATTGGTGGGGAAACCTCCTAGCGGTTTCGACAGTTTATTCTAGTAAACTAAATATTGAAATCAGTGTAGACATGTGGTGCACTTACAGAATAGGCAGTCGTCAACTTCTACCCACCATGATTATCATGGCCTGTACCAAGAGTGTACTAGGGATAATTTGAAAAATATTGATATCACGGAAAGAAAACAGTAAGAACTTTCGTAAAGATAGAGGCTGCCTGGCCGGCATTCATAGATCTTAAGGCCGAATTTTATCTTTAATTTTAAGAAGTAAGAACTTTATTATTTTGCAAAAGATACACACACAGCTACACTCATCTCATGGACAAAACTTAAAAAATGGAAGGTCTTTGATTTCTCGTCGTCCCGGTCGTCTATTTTTTTTTTTTTTTAAGGAGACAGAGGTAATTTTGTGTACACTTGGTTATTTCGTGTGTCTTCAATAAAGGTCACTGTAATATCTTTCAGAGTTATTGTCCCAATATACACGCTAAAAGGTACAACTTCCTTAAGTTTTGTCCATGAGTGTATATTGGTTATCTCGTATGTCTTCAATAAAGGTCACTGTAATATCTTTCAGAGTTATTGTCCCAATATACATGCTAAAAGGTACAACTTCCTGTAACCATGAGTGTATACACACTTGGTTATCTCGTGTGTCTTCAATAAAGGTCACTGTAATATCTTTCAGAGTTATTGTCCCGATATACATGTTAAAAGGTACAACTTCCTTAAGTTTTGTCCATGAGTGTATACACACTTGGTTATCTCTTGTGTCTTCAATAAGGTCACTGTGATATCTTTCAGAGTTATTGTCCCGATATATATGATAAAAGGTACAACTTCCTTAAGTTTTGTCAACATCAGTTTACATCAAACAATCTATTTTATTTTCGACACCGAGAGAAAATGTCTTCGACACACACAAATCACAAGAGATAAATTGAAAATGACATCATTCTCAAATCTCATTTTTGAAGGGGACAGATCAAAAAATGATAAATTTGTGACAAGAAACATAAGAACAGTAAAATCGTATAAAGATTAAAAGATGTAAATATTTTTGTCCCATTTGAAGTAGATAATTCCAATATCAAAGCTCTCCAATAATTATTTTCGACCCAACTTAATACTTATTTGGAGAAAGGGATGACAATCAAATGGGGCAGTAAAGTCGATTAAAAAGATAAGGGTTTATTATTTAAAGGAGAGATGGTTGACATTTTCCTTATCCGTGCTCCTTCCAATGATAAGACCAAATATCTCTGGGACGGTACAAATTACCTGTGTAAGGAAAGGACAAGATGAAATTGAGAAATGGATTTCTTCTTCTTTCCCCCATTTTTCAATTTAATTTACATAGATTGTTCTATTTTCTCCGACTGTTTGGACTGAATGCTGATTGGTTGTTTGTTTGTCCGTCTTTGATTGGTTGATTGACCTTAGAATTAATACCCTTTTCCCCACTTTTTAAAATCTTTTTTTTTTTGGCATGGGTTGTTATGGTGTTATAGGACCATGGAAAACTAGTTCCCCATTGGTATATCCCACACACTATAAAAAGGTGTATTATGCTCTAACTTAGAATTCTACAAGTTTCTATTCTCTTGCTAGAAAAGTGCTGGCATGCGCTCTGTGTAAAAATGAAGTAAAAAAATTTAGAATCTTGAGTGGAACCATTCTTCTTCTTCTTTTTTTTTTTTTTTTTTGCTTATCCCTAGTACACGTGGTACAGGCCATGATAATCATGGTGGATAATTAGCGACTGCTTTTACTGTAAGCGCACCACATGTCTACACACTATATCAAATAAATCACTATATCAAATAAATCACTAAATCAATCACATGTCTACACATGTGAAAAGCAGTTAGACTTTGCACTTACAAATGTGCCAGAGCCCCGTTTGGTTACTTGCACTCGCTGGTGGGGTTGGACTTATGCAAGAATCGGGAGCCATTGGAGCATTTTTTTTTTTTTTTTTACACAGAAAAAAAGTGTCCAATGCGGGAATCGAACCCGGGTCGTAGTGGTCGAAACCAAACGGTTTAACCAGCCTTCCACCGAACCATTCTTCTTAATATAACAATACCAAAAAGAGGAGAGAACAAGGTGTTAAAGTTATATTCCTCTCAAAAAAAAAAAAAAAAAAAAAACATACAACCATCAAAATGATTTGCATAACGATGCTTTTTTTTCCGCGCCGCGCGCGTTAAACAGCAGAGAAAACTACAAATATTCGGTTTTAAAATAGAACAAATGTGATATATTTTACTGGGATCAGGTTAACAACTGAACTAACACATCAACTTTCAGTTGCACGATGCCTTTCTCTTAAAAATAAAATCGTTTTTAAAATACCCAAATTTGAGACAGTGCTGCTACTTTTGATAATCGAAATTGTATCCAAAAATAAAAGTCACTAAAACTCCTATTTGGAAGTGTCGATTCATTGAAGAAGATTTCTTAATATCCATATACAACAAGCTTATAATATGTAAATAGGTTCGTTAAAGAGCCTTAGTTCGAAAGCTCGATTTGTCTAAAGCGCATAATATATAAATATTGAAAATTCATCTTTAAACTATAAATAGATTCGATTCTAATCGGCTATATACAACTGGAGCTCAAGAGAATA
>CP092880.1:71679772-71855829 GCA_030710605.1 Cordylochernes scorpioides
AACCTGGGTTCAGCTGGCCCGGCTGATAGTACCCTGTAAGGGCTCCTAATCCAGGGATACAGGATGAGCAGCGTTTGTACTCCATGTTAGGAGGGGCTGCACATAGGGTCTGTTCCTTATGTCAGAGGCGGCCATTTCCTTTGGAGCTAAGTCGGCCTACCACTGAGTAGTGCTCCCAGTCTTGATGACAAAGGCATTCTACTTCATCCAGTGTGGAGATAAGAAAGAAGAAGATATATGATGCATTAGCGAGTCTACTGTTATAATAAATTTCAACTATTTTATCATTGCAGTAAGGGCAGTAGAAATTTGATTTATTTTTTAAAGAATCATACGTGTCAACAATAGTTTAAATTTCTTATACCGCTGTATTCCAAGAATTATCTACTACAACTACACTACACTAAAATAACTACAATAAGAACAATTTTTAACGCCTTGCGAAATGCTTTATTTTTATTTACTTCTCCTGACGAAGACAAAAGATTTTTGTCGAAACGTTGAGAAAATAAAAAAACTAACTGTACGAAGTGTCTATTTTTTATAAAGATAACTACACTGTTAAGAGAAAAGCTATATATTCGGGGAAGAAAGATGTCTGACAATTACTAAGGTCCTTTAATACTTAAAGGGAATTTATAAACAATATGGAAGGACAAGAGATTAAAGAAATTAAACTAGATAAAAGTATATATATACACACACAAGTAGCTCACGGCTATCAGCGGTCTGACCTATCCTGACCCTAACTAACTGCGATATCTATATAATAAAGATACAACATATATATAGGCAGATATGCAAATTAGCACAGACAACATTACAACTATATGCAAATTATAACAAGAGTATTACATCGTAGAAATATCCTAGATTTTCCACTTTCAACAACTACCAAATATAATAGTGTAAAGAGGTGACTTAAAACTGGGGAAACTGCTGAGAGGGTTCACCCACTGATGAGTCAGGCCCTACCAATATGTACATATAACATGTTGTGACTCAGTCTCTATCATTACTAGTAAAGTGGGGGGGTCGATGGAAGGATGGTCTAAACCATTGGTTGTCAACCGCTACGACCTGGGTTCGATTCCCGCATTGGACACTTTTTTCTGATTAAATAAAAAAAGCTCAAATGACCCTCGATTCTTGCAAAAGTCAAAACCCCACCAACGAGTGCAAGTAACCAAATGGGGTTCTGACACATTTGTAAGTGCCAAGTCGAACTGTTTTTCATATGTGTAGACATGTGATGCACTTACAGTAAAAGCAGTCGCTAACTACCCACCATGATTATCATGGCCTGTACCACATGTACAAGGGACAAACAAAAAGAAAACTGGTAAAGTTTTTGACTTGGGTGATGAACAGCGCATTGTTCTGGTTTTAAAGGGAGAGGTGCCTCTTTTGGTTCATATATGCGTGAACCTTGTTATAGCTCTTTATTGTTATTAAAAATATATATATACTTTTGTGTAAAATTTCTATTCTATTTATACTTCACTAGCCGAATGACCCGGGCAACGCCCGGGGGTTTACCCGATTAAATGCTTTTATTCAAATACTATTCGTTACAATTATAAATTGGCGCCGTGGATGTCATTCTTGTATAATATATAAATGAGTTTTAAAAATTGTAAAAAAAAAAAAAAAAAATGCATCGGCCGGGAATTGAACCCGGGCCGCCCGCGTGGCAGGCGAGCATTCTACCACTGAACCACCGATGGTTATGAGAAATGGCCATATTTGGGTATTTATTCCATTCACAAAAGCAAACGGTGACAGAATTAAGAAAGAATTGATTATGACGCTGATAACTGTATTCTATATATATACTTCATATTTTAATTTTCTCGATTTTCTTTCTATTTTTAACATTTTAAATCGGTGAATTATCTAAAATCAAGCACTTAATTTATACTCATACATTAAGTTACGGGAAGATGGTTATTCACATGTAACAAAAAGAAGAAACTCTCCCTTTAAAAGGGGTTTCGTCAATTTAATCTACAGCGTTTTTTAGAGTTCAACTATTTTGGACAATTCTTCTCAATATATCCAACATAATGTAGGGAGAGGGAAAAATCTTGGTTATGGTATATTTAATCAAACCGCTGGCAAAGTTTTAAGTAGAGTATAATTACTCGTAACTGGTATGCCAATAAAGTTTGAAATATATATCCAAAGAGTACAGTTTCCCACTAATGGACCATTTACTTTGTTTAAGTTCACGAGCCAGAAGGTGTGACTGGGATAGATTTAATGTGCTTTGGAAATCTGTGTTTGGAGACACATCGAATTTCGGATATCCTCCCTCTCTCTCCATCCAATCGAAATCTGAAGAGGCTTTAACGGCGAGAGGGGGGACATATTGCATATTGGATTGTCCTCAACCAGACTGGGAAAACTCTAGCATTGATTCCTTGAGTCAGGCAACATCGGTTCACTCTCGGCTCAATACTTCCCTCTCTCTCCCCCAATCGTTCCGTAGCGATTTTAAGCGCTCCCTCCCTTTCAGTAATTAGTTAAGACTAATTGGCTGTGCACAGATTAATTGATCCAATTAATTATATGATTGAACGCCCGTTCGCACTCCCCTCCCAATAACACACGCAGAGGGGGGATTATTAATGGCGTGGAGGAGGAAGGGGTGAGCGCAAAGCTGCTACTGCAGTGAACCAACCTCCCCCCTTTTAATAACGTATCCCTATAAGTAAGTACAACTAGCTAATTAATAACGGTAAAGGGAGAGACTGTTTTGACACTTGCTTTTGTCCTGTTGCCCATTAGAGTACAATCGTGATGTCAGCTTCAAAATAGCTTTGATTCCTTTGAACTCTTTGTACGCCGAGCTTGTTTGTCAATTAGACCTGTCTACCGTTCTATCACATGTCTTTGATACAATATATAAAACCCATCAATCCTCAACATGTACACTCATGGACACAGAACTTAAGGAAGTTGTACCTTTTAGCATGTATATCGGGACAATAACTCTGAAATATATTACAGTGACCTTTATTGAAGATACACGAGATAACCAAGTATGAACAAAATTGACTCTGTCTCCTTAAAAAAAAAATAATAATAAATAAATAAAATAGACGACCGGCGATATCAAAGACTTTCCACTAAGTTTTGTCCATGAGTGTAGTTTGCCTGACGTTTCGACAATCCACTGTCACCCTTTACAGTAGATAAAAAACGTTTAAACCGTAAATGAAAATAAAGCTCAAACAAAAAAAAAAAAAAATTCCGTCTAATTTTGTATTTTTTTTTTGTCTGAGCTTTATCTTGATTTAAGGTTAAACGCTTTTGCGTTGTTAACATTGCCAATCAATTGGTACACATTTTAAATATATGGAAATTTTGCCAGGAGGATTAATAGATCTATAAAGGCGACTAGTTTTGATGTCTATTTTGACTAGAAAGGTGTCTTTTTTTTTATCTTTATAAATTTTAAAGATATAGTTATAAATAATATGAAATTGAACGTTTACTTGAGATTTATGCCGATAGATGGTGTCTTGTTATAATCTCAAATGCTCGTAAAAAAATACGTAACATCAAGTAATAAACCAAGTTCGAATATGATCAATAAATGTCAGAAAGGACATCAGTAATCCCAAGTTTAGGAAACCAAATTGAAGCACTTCCTTCATAAATCCAGAAGTGACATGCCGTGATACTGTTTAATGTTTTTTTTTTTTTTCTACCATAAGCTCTTCTTTGAAGGGCTTTTTACCGGTAAAAAAAAAAAAAGACTGTAAGGTGATGATGATCTGTTTTTTCCAGTTTTACCTTCCTCATTTTTTCAGTTTGTCTTTAAATACTTTCAATTTACAAATATCACAGATTAGCTTTTACTTTTTTTTTTTTATTCTTTTCATTTGTAAACTCCGTGGTAAATCCATATAGAGGACCCTTAAAATAGTTTCGAATTTTGATAACAGATGGCGCGCTAGTGCATCATAGGACTATATGTTACAGGGCTGTGCAAGAGAAGAAACATTGAGAGAAAAGAGAGACATATGTAAATGGATATGTAAATAAACGATGTATGTAAATAACTAACTATACAATTATGTACCTGGGTGAATCCTGTGTAGGACATAGGTCTCCAATATAAAGGCTTGTTGTTTTATAGGACTATATGTCTTAATAGAGGTTTTGTTAGGTTGAGTAAAAGACGATTTTTTCTAAATATGATACATATCATCTACTTATATATTTGCCTTATTCTGTCTGTTTGTCTGAAGCTCACGGATAGAATGCGCGCTCATTGCCTGCAAGGGAACACGTGTCCTCCCTGCCCCCCTCTAGACAACCCTGTTATTCAAAAACCATACATCCAATCGCCATGAAATTCTGGGATATTATTAGGTATATCCCCGGAAAGGTTTTCGAAAAATAATTTCTTGAATATCCTTAGAGTTATTTGCAGAATTGTAGATATAACTCGCAAGCAGCGCCGCCAGACGGTGATAGGCCTAAGCTTGCTGCTCCACCCCTGTTGACCTTGGGTCGGCGTGTGAGTCACAGCATGATGCAACAAAAAACACTCTCTCTGGGAATTGCGGCGTCAACAACCTGTAAGTTTGTGCCTCTCTCATAAACCTGTCTATACAGACCACCCTGTCTATAGCGACCACTCTAGACAACCCTGTTATCAGCTGTGTGATACATCCACCTGTCTATACAGACCACCCTGTTAATAGCGACCACCCAAGTCAACGTTTTTAGAATATATTCGCACTCGGGTAAACCCCGGGCGTTGCCCGGGCCATTCGTCTAGTACATATATATTTGCTCAACTGGCTTGACAGTCACCGAGATGGTACATGGAGCTCAAGACAGAGATGGCTGGTGTCGTGTTTGGGATGTAATACGTACAGTACAACGTTCGATCACGAATAATATATATATATATATTAATTAAAAAGGTATATATTGTAACACGAAATCATTTATTTAACCAATATTTAAGTTGGCTGAACGCCAACCTTTATCAAGGTATTATAACACATTAATGTGTGTCAACAACAAACTCAGCGCCACATAACGTCAATAGAATTAAGTTTAATATTGATAAAATAAATGATATTTTGATCCAATATATGCTTTTTTAATTAAAGATTTATATATGGATTGCTCTATTTTCAATATATATATATTTGCCCACACATATCTTTATTATCAAAGCTGGAGAGTTTTTCGCTTTACATAAACGCAATTTGACTATTGTATAGCATAATTTCAACATCCCAGTTCTTTCTACATAAGCGCGTACAGGAAAAAAAAAAATCTCTGATTTCGTACTCTATAACAGCATCGGAACAAAATGTAGATAATCTCAATGTTTCCACAAAGTTTCCAAACACACATTAATCCGTAGTATTAATCACAGATTTTTCAAATTATTATTATCACACACGTGAGTATAGCCAATTAACATTAATTAGAGAGAAAGTTATTAATTAAAACTAATGAATCATTAAGTAGCCGAGAATCTCCTCCACGTATCCCCCAGAGCATCCACCATCTAATTACCCATAATACGCCACGGAGAGTTATTTACTTGAAAAAGAGGTCTACGAAAGCTGATGTCCTACAAAAGGTCAATAAGGGGATTGAAAAATGTGTGAAAAATGATCAAAATACATTCACGGATTTAAGGAAGTGGAAAGTCTTTGAGATCGTCTTTTTATTTATTATTTTATTTTGAAGGAGACAGAGGCAAATTTTGTTCACTTTAATGGCCCCCGATTTTTGCAAACCACTAGTGAGTACAGGTAAACAAACGGTGCTCTGACACACTTGAAAGTGCAAAAGTCAAACTGCGCTTTCCACATGTGTAGACATGGGGTGCAATTTACAGTAAAAGCAGTCACTAACTACTACCATTATGATTATCATGGCCTGTACTACGTGTACTAGGGAAATTAACAGGCACTACTACTACAAAAGGCACAATAGCTTCAAAGATCATTATGATTATCATAGCCTGTACGACGTGAACTAAGGATAATAACTATAAGAACACAGAGCACAACTACCATACAAGACACAACAGCTCTAAAGACAGTCCATGTATATAAAGAGAGAGAAATTGAAAAAGAACAAAAGAGATTTTAAGGCGATCAAATTTGCATACTAAACAACTATATGCAAAACTGACGCTAATCTTAACGAGATAAAAAAAAATCGTGAAAAAAAGAATAAAGTTTTTGAAATAATTTTTTTTCCCCTCATATTTTATAATTGCATTATAACCGCCTTATAATAATTGGGTGAGATATGCTTTTGGGGTGGAAATTTATTTGCATAATTTTTGTCTTTTCTCTTTCGAGAGAGAGAGGGGTGGCATAAAAAAGAAAGTTTTTAAAATCTAAATTGAGACAAATACTTTTTATCTTTCTAGCAATTAGTATATTTAAAAAAAAATAACACAAAAATGAAAGTGTATTAGAACCAGGTGAATAAATTAAGAAAAAATGCATATTTACCTATCGTATAACTGAAAGTCACTGATGGATTGCGCCATCTATCGGAATAAATGTCCTATTTAGACATGTATTTATTGTAGCGTCATCAGATTAATCGCGCAATTTAGAACCATTTCAATTTTTTTCAGAGAATACCATCTGATTTTAATGAGGGGTGAAGACTATAAATGTACTTTCTGTGGATCAGGAATAACAATGGAGATGTTGCACTACTTATTTGATTGTGCTACTCTGTCTGAGGAAAGACGAAAACTAAATGAAAAAAACGTGGCAACTTTGTCCTTCATTTCCGGCACTAATTAATGAAATATCAAAGAATTCTATATACAGTTACGAGCGTCATTCCTCATCAGTCATCTCTGTCACCGTTTGCTTTTTATTTGGAACGGCGCCCTCCTATTGGTTGGCTACGGTCACGCCACCTTTGCCCCCCCCCCCCCCCCACTCGCCATTTAACTATTGTGTTGGAGCGGGTCGCTCCCTAAATAAATGCATATATTAGATAATAACCAAATGGAATCCTCTCTTTCTTTTTCCCAGTAAGAGACGCCTACGGAAGCCAACAGTACATAGACAGATAAAGCACATAGGCTATAGTTATTAACTAACATATGCAATTAATTAAGGCGCCAATTTATAATTGTAACAAATAGTATTTGAATCAAAACATTCAATCGGGTAAAACACGGGCGTTGCCCGGGTCATTCGGCTAGTAGGTATATAGCGGTGGCGATATTCCACAGGATTATATCCCGGAACACAGTGTTCTCCTCATCCCTTGTGAACTGGCGAATCCTGTATAGGGCGAGAGGCCCTAAATAAAGACTTTGTTGTTTGTTGTATTTATTGTATAGCGTAGTAATTAATGACTAGACAGTGATAAATCAAAATATTATTAATTAATTGCAATTAATTAATAGGCGACTACAATTAAAACATACAAGGTAACCCAGGTTCCTGGAGCGCCAATCCATAGATCGCCAACTACACGGAATACAATTCAACTAACATATTAGTTACAGAATATCGAACAACATATGGAACATATACGAGTATTTTATAAATAGAGTTATATCTTGTGTATATATTTTCACTAACCGAATGACCCGGGCAACGTCCGGGTTTTACCCGATTAAATGCTTTTATTCAAATACTATTCGTTACAATTATAAATTGGCGCCGTGGATGTCATTCTTGTGAAACGTCCCGCTCCAAACTTTGTGTCTTCTGCTCGAATGAATGTTTTTCTGTTAGAATTTTGTTCCTGCATACTAAAAATGAACTGGCTTCACCCGTAGTCTCTGCTTTTTGGAATTTTTCCGGATATAATTTTGTATCTGATAATCAAATATGATACAGCAATATTGTCATAATCATTTTCTGACTAAAAAAACAACAACTATTTTTGGCCAGAACCTGTTAAATGCTTATAAAAAATGGCCATATTTGGGTATTTATTCCATTCACAAAAGCAAACGGTGACAGAATTGTTGATTGATGACTCTGATACTTGTATATTTTAATTGTTTAAAAAAAAATAAGATATATAAAATTATTTAATTTAAAAAAAGACATATATTGGATCAAAATATCATTTATTTTTACCAATATTTCAGTTGGCTGAATGCCAACCTTTATCAAGGTATTATAACATATTTAATGTGTGTCAACAACAAACGTCTATTGACGTTATGTGACACTGAGTTTGTTGTTGACATTAAATATGTTACAATACCTTGATAAAGGTTGGCGTTCAGCCAACTGAAATATTGGTAAACTAAATGATATTTTGATCCAATATATGTCTTTTTATTAATAGGCTAATCCCTTAATATAATGTTCAAATCTAAAAGCTTGAGGGATGAGTTTCTTTTGCAAATAAATTTATTTCGAGCTTTCGGGCAACGCCCTTCTACAGGAAAATTAAAAATAAAGTAAATTAAATTATATTACACTGATTCTGATATTTATTTTATATAGTTTGTTATGCATTTGCCTCTCGCTTAATCTCAGTGTAATATAATTTACTTTATTTTTCCTGTAGAAGGGCGTTGCCCGAAAGCTCGAAATAAATTTATTTGGAAAAGAAACTCATCCCTCAAGCTTTTAGATTTGAACATAGGTCTTTTTAATTAAAGATTTATTTATGGATTGCTCTATTTTCAAAAATATATAAAATTATTTCTGCGCGTCACACAATATATTAATACAGTAATGTATTTCCCTCCACGTATGGTGATACAAAAACTGGGTGGGATAAAAACCGCTTCTCGGTTTACCAGTGATTTTAGCGGTTTCGACAGATCCATATCACAAGAGGGGTAAAAAAAAGGGGAGGTAAACATCCCACAAAACCAACGTTAGAAAGAGAAGATAATATATCTCCTATCGCCAAACCTCAACACACACAACAGAAGAAGAACTATCCACCAAAGAGAGAGGAAGAAAATAATTAGGAAGAAGAAGAAGTCGCAGCAGCAATAAATAATATAAAAAGAAGAAGAAGGAAAGGAGGCGCTGCTGGCATTAAAAGATAACGAGGGAAAGTTTGCTCGCGGGGACCAGCTGACGCCATGCAATTATCTACGTCACAAGGTGGTTAGACACGGCTGTTCAGTCACCTCACAGGACTGTTTGGATTGTTCAGACACCTTCTAGGCCTGTTCAAACACCTTTTAGGCCTATTTGGATCGTTCAGACACTCTAAGAGGTCAATTTGGACGGTTCAAACACCTTTTAGGCCTGTTTGGATCGTTCAGACACTCTAAGAGATCTGTTTGGATTGTTCAGACACCTTCTAGGCCTGTTCAAACACCTTTTAGGCCTATTTGGATCGTTCAGACACTCTAAGAGGTCAATTTGGACGGTTCAAACACCTTTTAGGCCTGTTTGGATCGTTCAGACACTCTAAGAGATCTGTTTGGATTGTTCAGACACCTTCTAGGCCTGTTCAAACACCTTTTAGGCCTATTTGGATCGTTCAGACACTTTAAGAGGTCAATTTGGACGGTTCAAACACCTTTTAGGCCTGTTTGGATCGTTCAGACACTCTAAGATATCTGTTTGGACTGTTTAGACACCTTTTAGGCCTGTATGGAGGTCAATTTGGACTGTTCAGACACCTTTAATGTCTGTTTGGACCGTTCAGACACCCTAAGAGGTCAATTTGTATTGTCCAGACACCTTCTAGGCCTGTTTGGACTGTTCAAGCACCTTTTAGGCTTGTATGGAGGTCGATTTGGACTGTTCAGACACTTTTTAGGTCTGTTTGGATAGCTCAGACACCCAAAGAGTTCAATTTGGACTGTTCAAACACCTTTTAGGTTTGTATGGAGGTCAATTTGAACTGTTCAGCACTTTTTAGGTCTGTTTGGACTGTTCAGACATCTTTTAGGTATGTTTTGACCACTCGAGACACCTTCTAGGTCTGTCTAGACGGTTCAGACACCTCTTAGGCCTAATTGGAGGCAAAATTAGAATGTTCAGACACATTTTAGGCCTGTTTTGGAGGTCAATTTTGACCGTTCAGACAACTTTTAGGATACTCAGGGGACTAATAAAACGGTGTTCGAATTTATTATTTGCATGACTTGCTTTCTTCCGACGTTCAAATGTCACAAACAACTGCTCTAGTAAAAATTCCACGCAACGCCTCCACAAACAGGCGTCTATATTCCATCCCAATAAAAAAAACAGGTGGAGTATACGAACCAATATAGTTTCCAATTAAAAAAAAAGCAAACACCAATAAAAAAAAAATAGAAGATGGAAAACTAGGATGGGTATAAAATTAGATTTAAAAAATTCCAATATTAAAACATCAAAAAGCTTCATCAAATGTGAAAAATTTTTGCAAAACGCTGTAAGTTAATTACGCCAGAATTGAAAAGGAGAGAGAGAGACCAAATTACACCAAATTTAGTGATGTGGAGCAGGATGATGATGATGGAATAAATTTGAACGAGATGTTGCGCACACACGTGTCCTTCTGTCTGTCTGTCTGGCTGCCTCTTAATAGGATTTCTGCGGAGACAAATTAAAACGGTCGCGATATTTGTGTCGCTTTTAATTACGAATAATTACGGTTGGTTTTGACACGCGGATTGAATTAATTGAAATGTAATTGGAATTTCTCGGTGTGTTTCTCTTCTCCTTTCTTCGAGAAAGTGAACCGAGCTTGAGAGTGATAGGGAAGTAGTCACTTAACCGCTGATTATTTATTATTTCGATTCTTTAGTAGAAAAAAAAAAAAAGGTGAAGGCATGCCTAGCTTTTATCAAAATAAAGAAAACTATATATACAGTTAAATCTGTCTATAGCGCCCCCTCTTAGGACTCATCAAAATAGGGTGCTATAGACAGGTCACTTTTAATGTAAAATGTTTACATTTTAATGTTTAAAATCGGGCGCTATAGAGAGGAAGGCGCTATTTAGAGGGGGCGCTATAGACAGGTTTAACTGTATACATTACACTGCGGTATTCGCTTGCTAATTGAGTCGATACTATTACGTGATCTCAGAGTTCATTAGCCAATCAGCGTGAAATATTTTTTTAGCTCGTTCTTTATTGAATACAAAGCCATAGCGCGCCATCTAGTATTGAATTTTGAAACTATTTGGACAGCGTTCTAGATTTTGTTATAGAACTAGCATTAACTGGTCGCATCGCTGATATGGCCAAAAAATACACAGAAGAATATACTACACTCATGGACAAAACTTAAGAAAGTTGTTTTGTTCAAATCAATAAGCTTGAGGGATAAGTCTCTTTTAAATACATTTATTTCAAGCTTTCGGGCTCAACCGCCCTTCGACAGGAAAAATTATATTAGCTACTAAAGTTTTCGGATCTAATCTATATTTACATTTGTAAGACGCCCGTGTCTCGAGTGTAATGCGAGGCTTGCCGCGGAAAGTTGTACCTTTTAGCATGTATATCGGGATTCAGACAATAACTCTGAAAGATATTACAATGACCTTTATTGAAGACACACGAGATAACCAAATACACTCATGGACAAAACTTAAGGAAGTTGTACATTTTAGCATGTATATCGGGATAATAACTCTGAAAGATATTACAATGACCTTTATTGAAGACACGAGATAACCAAATACACTCATGGACAAAACTTAAGGAAGTTGTACATTTTAGCATGCATATCGGGATTCAGACAATAACTCTGAAAGATATTACAATGACCTTTATTGAAGACACGAGATGACCAAATACACTCAGTGACAAAACTTAAGAAAGTTGTACATTTTAGCATGTATATCGGGATTCAGACAATAACTCTGAAAGGTGACCTTTATTGAAGACATACGAGATAATCAAGCGTGAATAGCCTCTGTCTCCTTCATAAAACCTGCGACATCGAAATACGAAACTTCCTTAAATCAATGAATTGTACACAGCTCTAATTAATTTTAAAGAGTTAATTTTATATCTCTTCCCAACATATCAAAACTTGTTAAAAGATTACAAAAAGGTGTTTCTAGATAACTGAAGGTATGATGGTGGAGTGTAATTAACATGGTTACAACAAAACCCACACTTCTGCCTATCTCATCATTACCAAATGGCAGATAAAAAAAGCTGTGCCGATGGAAAACCTGAGAGGAGTTAATCTCGAGAAATTCTAACGGGCGTCAGAGAGATTGTGGGGAAATAAAAATTGCTAATTAACATGGTGGTGGTTTCCATTAGGCGACGATGTTGTTTGCCGCCGCCGGGGGATTGGGCCATTAAAACTTTGAGGAGAACATTGGGAGTGAGAAAGCCGCTAGTGGTGATCTAAGTTAGACCTTTTAATACTGTACAAGTTCTTACAGTACTTAGAGACTTAAGTACGGTAGGTGAAGAAAAGCTTATCGATGTTGACTTATCATTCTTTAAAGGCATATTTTTTTGTATCATTATCTCTCAGGTGTGGCAAAGGCGACCATCTACAAGTATCATCTTGGGGTTTGAGGTGTGCAATGCCAACCATCTCATCGACCTGACCCCGAGGTGAGAAAGAACTCTGGCGGTCCATCGGTGGCGGAATCTTTCTTAAAGGAGAAGTCATCAAAAAAGACACTATGTTATGTATATTGCACATACACTCATGGACAAAACTTAAGGAAGTTGTACCTTTTAGCATGTATATCGGGACAATAACTCTGAAAGATATTACAGTGATCTTTATTGAAGACACACGAGATAACACACACACACACACACACACACACACAAAGCCTTTATTAAGACATTAGTCTTATACAGATTCTCCGTACAAGGTGCAATAACAGGAAAAGAGCAGCACAGGAAACCAGTAGTTCCGCAACTATATACAATTATTAGTAATAACACGATGGCCCCTCGATGTTTCGTCATCATTCTGAGGTGTAAGAACAATAGCTTCCAAGTTCTCTTTTCTCCCTCTTTACACCTACTGCCTTGTAAAAATTATATAGGGCCTGAGCAACTAGTCTGCTTGTTTGGGCACTGGTTAACATCATTTGGATTGACCTAAGCACACGAGATAACCAAATGTGTACAAAATTGTTTCTGTCTCCTTCAATAAACAAACGACTGGCGACATAAACGACTTTCTTGTCCTTTGTCCATGAGTGTATATTCATATATGACCGCAAAAAAAGCCTGGTTAAAACGTTTTAAATTGACGTTATGTAAATTAAGCGAAATGTTTAAGCATCAATATTGCTATCATCATATCTGGGTGATACAAGAATAGAGGACAGAGCAATGATGTCGTTGCCACATTACAAGAGAAAGGAACCCAGCTAAGTTGAAAAACCAGCTTGAATCTACCAGCATTGATAATACCATTTGAATGATAATGGTGATGTTATCATCTCTCGGTTTAGCTGGATTCTTGTAGCATTTAAGAATGTCGGGATAAGGCGAGGGGATTGCCCGAAAGGATGCTTGCGGCATTTTATATTTAGCAGCAGATGATGGAAGAGAGTTGGCGGCCTCTTAGGTCTGTCGGTGTTTACGACGAACAAGCCAAGGCCGTTCCTGAAAGCTTTATGATCCCAAATACACGAGGGAGATATGAGCAAGGCTACACACGATGTTACGTAATACACGGATGTGACAAAAGGAAAAACAAACAAACAATAAATTGACTTTTTTTTTTTTCAAATTACAAAAAGGATTATTAAATAAAATACAGTAGAACCTCCCTGTAAAGGACACCTAATTGCAGAGCCAAAGCGTCCTTTAGGGAGAGGTGTCATCTTACCAGAGGGTTACTAAATAGTAAAAATGGTTATTTTACAAATGAAAACTATCCTTTCTAGAGAGGTGTTCTCTAGCGCGAGTGTCCTCTCATGGAGGTTCTACTGTATATGCAAATTTATACAATTTAAACTATAAGAGAGGACAGTTTTGATAACCAATATCACAATTTTACTAAGTAGCAACTCTCTGGTAAGAGGACACTTCTTTGTAAAGGACACTTTGGCTCACAAGGGCAATTTTGTTCACATTTAGTTATCTCGTGTGTCTTCAATAAAGGTCACTGTAATATCTTTCAGAGTTATTGTCCCGATATACCTGCTGAAATGTAAAACATCTTCAAGTTTTGTCCATGAGTGTATTTGATAATGACAGCCGTCTAAAATGCAACTTTATGTTGTTGCAAATTCCATCTTTGCTCTTTAGTGTGGATAAGGTAGGTTCAGTAACAAAGTCCAATCCCCACAACGGGGGGAACAAAACGCTAACAAGAAGGCCGATATTACCCAAAATCCTACTGAAATCCTATCTCCAGAAATTTCCCAATTTGATATTTCCAATCCCATTGGACTCGCTAAGAAATCCAATAAGGGCGTCGGTGTTAAGTCCTTTGCTCCACACGGGAGGGAAGAACATGTGTAAAATTACATTTATGCCCTTCCACACTTGTCGTACTACTTGACACACACAAGTTTCGAGAATTAGGGTTAGTAAATATATGTGATAATCATAAGCGAGTGTGTTGTAACATAATTACACAAGTTACATAACTTGAGAGATGGAAAGTTGCCAAACTACCAGTTAGAGCTATAGAGTTAACACAACACACCCAGAGGGGAGTTTAAGTAAACACATTGTGAATTGTAATGGACAATTAAATTATAAATGCGAAGAGCATCTACAAAATGCGGGCGCATTTAACAACATCACCAAGAATAACCCTTCAAGTAGGTGGTGATGTCTTGTCCATGGAGCAGATCAGATTGGTACATGCACCCTGATCACAATACCGGCCAACCAAGGTGTCTTGTCCGTATGGATATCTTCTTCTGGATTGATGTCTGCCATATAGAGGGCTGCAAGGATGGCCGGGTATATATGGTCCGGAGTGAGTTGGGTGTTGTGACAGTTATTGCAGTTCCTGTAGGATCAATTCATGCCTAGGTTTATCTTCATTCCTTTAAAATGTCCTGTTCAAGTACAGATATACAGTGGTACCTCGACATACGAGCGCCTCAACATACGAGTTTTTCGAGATACGAGCCGACGAGCAAGTGATTTTTTGCTTTGAGTTACGAGCGAAATTCGAGATACGAGTTCGGTTCGGTAGTGTTGAAGATATTAATCTGTGATTTTAAATGGGAATTTTGTATGGGGAAATTTGCTTCGAGATACGAGTAATTCAAGATACGAGCAAGGTTGCGGAACGAATTAAACTCGTATGTCGAGGTACCACTGTACTATATAAAGAGAAACAACAATACAATAGTTATAGCTCAGATCTGGTGGATTGAATTGACGAAATATCGCTGGGGAAGGTTCACCACTGATGAGCCAAGCCTTCCTAAATATTCAGTTCCCTATTTGTAAAAATTCGTCCTTATTAAAAAAAAAAAAGGCAAAAGCACTGAATAGTTATATTTCCAACATGTAGATGACGCTGTGAATCGATCACATTCTCCGGTGTGATGGAACACACATTAAAAGGATGAAACGTAATATATTTATCTAAAAGAGGATAAAAAGGTTCAATGTTTGCTTCAAACCAAAACAGGATTTACGCTACCAACAATAAATTTCATTATTATCATTAAAATGCGCTTAACTTTTACTTTTTAAAATTGGTTTCACTTTCAGAGTACACCCATACCTCGCTTTGGGTCGGGGTTACGTTCCAAAAAAAAACACGACGCAAAGTGAAAATATGTGAAGGCGCAATCAAAAACAAAGGTGTTGCCATATTTTAGGGGAAAAAAAATAGAGACTCGAATCCAAAACAACGCAACTTCGAAAATCTAACGACGCACAGTGAAAATCAGTAAAAATTAAGCAGCGACGCAACTTCGAAAAAAACGCAAAACGAAACGACGCAAAGCGAGGTATTGGTGTACGTGGTAAATCCACGCATAAAACTATATATCTTAATAAAGTCTTTTTTGTGTGTGCATGATTTGCTACCAACCCATGCTGAATGATAACAATCCGACGCACTATTGACATAGCAAAATACGCCAAAAAACACGACAGAATGCTAAGTAATGGTTCTGTATCAACACTGCTATGAAAACCAGCTCTATTATTCCTGCATTGTTATGCAAATATTTAATTTACATATATAGTAGCATTCTAAGCCTAGCTAATTGACAAAATCGCCGAAGGATGGCAGTCATCCATCAAAATAGAGAGCGCAAATACTATTTATTTCGACGCCACATTCTCCCCTAAAAAAAAAGGAGGTCGGTATTGAAAGATAGTAGAGATTTGTTTAAAATCTCTCAACCTGACTCGATTATATCATAAAGGGAGAGTGAGCAATTTGAAAAGGAGCCAATTCCGGCCAATTAAACGTTTTATTTGAAAATTCCATGAATATAGTTTAAAGTAAAGAAGAAATGTAATTGCTTGGAAGATCAAAGAATTTAATTTTAAAATGCTATTTCCACCAATCTCTGCATTCACCTCTTACATATATTCTCCTCCTTTAACTCTACGCTGGTGTTGGGCGAGTAGAATATACAGTCGATTTTTAGATAACCACGACATGGGAACGAATCCCGCAATGTACACTTTTTTTTCTCTCTCTCTTTCAATTGCTTCAAACTTTTGCACAAGTCAAATCCCGCTAGTAAATATAACTATCCAAAGGGGCTCTGGTACACTTGTAAGTGCAAAAAAACTACTTTCTTACTGTAGTAGATATGTATTTACAGTGGAAGGTAATCGCTAATTAGCCTGTAACACGGGGAATGTAGGAATATTTCTCAGAATGCCTACTGGACTAAACCCATTTCGCAGGATATCTACTCAACTAAACTTAAATTTTACAGGATGCCTACTTTCACGGGAGAACACTACTGGACTAAACTCAGGTTTCGCAGGATACCCTACTTGAATAAACCCAAATTTCGCAGAAGGCCAACTAAACTAAACCCAAATTTCGCAGAATACCTACAACTAAACTTAAAATTTGCAGGATACCTACTTTTACATGAAACCTACGGGACTAAACCCAGGTTTAGCAGAAAACCTACTCAACTAAACCCAAATTTCGCAGGATACCAACTAGACTCCAATTTCTAGATACTGAACTATACACCGAAACTTCCAAAGATACCTACTGGACGAAACTGAAATATCGCGGGGTCACGTCTACAGGGATAGACCAACATTTCGTATAACATTCTTGATAGATTTAAGCGAAATTCCGTTTAGATACCTGTTGGACAAACCGAGAATTTCGCTTTGGACAAACCGAGAATTTTGCTGTTGGACAAACCTAGAATTTCGCTGTTGGACAAACCGAGAATTTCGCTTTGGACAAACCGAGAATTTTGCTGTTGGACAAACCTAGAATTTCGCTGTTGGACAAACCGAGAATTTCGCTTTTGGACAAACCTAGAATTTCGCTGTTGGACAAACCGAGAATTTCGCTTTTGGACAAACCGAAAATTTCGTAAGACACCTGTTGAACAAACCAAAATTTCGCGCTATTCGTGACTAGATCGAAATTTAAACGATATGTACAACAAGACTAAAACCTAAGTTTGACAGGAGCTGCTGGGACACTTTTTCGAACTTTCGATGGATAGCTTCGGTGCTATACCGAAATGTAACCGCAAGAGAGAACAACTATCTCAATTAATTATGTTTTTACTAATTAAATTAAACTCCATATTTTATGCAGCGCGGCTGAATTTATAATTAGATTATCATTTGATTGAGTACCGTTCGAAATTCAAAGTGGATTTAATTACTAAAAGTTTGTTTTCCTTGACGACAATATATTTTTTTTTTTAAGAAAAGGTCAGTTTATAAGTCCCCTCTCTTTGAAAACTGAGTTTTTTTCAAACCTTCTTTCAATTACTTAACTCAATAAGGAGAAGTGGTTACTGGATACACAAAAGAGGTCGCAAGATCAACTTTCTCAAATTTGTTTACAATAAAGCTATTTGAGAGAGATGACGACTTCCTCGAAAGCTTTTCAGAAAAAACAACCCTTTTTTTTATGCGATTAAAGGTAAAGACTCTTCTAGTAAGGTATATCAATTAAGAAAGATCAGAAGATGAGCTTCTTTTATTGTATGAATGCTACGAGCTTTCGGGCAAAAGCCCTTCGACAGGCAAAAATATAACTATACTAAGAAAGATAACGATTTATATATGTTAATCTTAACAGAAGACCGTTTTTTGAGAAAAGTAAATAATAAATCTGCAGTCTGAAACTACGAGACGGCGCGTGGTTTGGGCTATTGAAATAAACATGTGGGAGGTTTAAATGTAGTTTGTGTAGGCTGCGGGGATGTCAATTTTTCTATTTATGCTGTGTGGCCTGGATGAAACTATGGATTCCAGAACCAATCTCTGGTGTAGGTTGGAGATATTTTTGTAGTGAATGGTTGGGTTAGCAGTGTCAAAGGAATGGCCAGAAGATGCAATGTGTTGGAAAATAAGGGAACGGGTATCTCGGTTGGTGATGTTGCGTGTGTGTTCGGACATTCTGATGGCGATGGTTCTACCGGTCTCTCCCACTATGCGATAAAAATAAACATGAATAGATGATGCTATTTAAAATACGATAACTTAAAATACGTAAAAAGCCATCTAAAGTTGCTAATGGCTTGCTCCATCTGTTGGTATAAATATCAATTAACCGTTGATTTAAATATATATATATTCCTGTTTCATAATCACTTTATTAGGTACCACTCAACAAGAACAACCTAGTTCATGATAATTGAAACAGTGAATAATATATGAAGGTTATTCACATATTAAACAAATTTTAACAAGGGATTCAATCCCGGTTCATGACTGTCGGGAATCGAGCGTGTTACCCACTCATCCACCTATATGTACCATTGCTTATGTACCATGTATTGGTTATAGAATCCAGTAAGTGGGTGTCTTTAAGAAAATTATGGACATATGATTCTAGAACTGATGAGTATATATAGGTAGCTAAATATTGTAGTTATAACAATAAAGGTCACCTCTCCTGTCAAAATAGACGTTAAAACTAAAACACCATCTATTGACAGTCTCTGCAAACTGGCGGACTCGAGTCGGTGACAAAGCCACAACACCAGCTTTGGTAAACTGAAAAGAGTCGACCTAGAGATATTTTGGGGCTTGTCAGTCTAGGGCGGACTTTATTTCATGAGGTCCACAAGGGATCAAATTAAACAATTAAATCTGCCGTGTTTAGCTGGTAGAGTCGCTTATTTTTTATAGATCAATTTCCTACCTGCAAAATTTCCAAATATAAAGATTTTATACAACGAGCCATTACTCTTCCTCAAACTCTCTCTCTCTCTCTCACCAACATTTTAAATAACATTATCAGTCATATACACTCATGGACAAAACTTAAGGAAGTTGTACCTTTTAGCATGTATATCGGGACAATAACTCTGAAAGATATTACAGTGACCTTTATTGAAGACACACGAGATAACCAAGTGTGTATACACTCATGGACAAAACTTAAGGAAGTTGTACCTTTTAGCATGTATATCGGGACAATAACTCTGAAAGATATTACAGTGACCTTTATTGAAGACACACGAGATAACCAAGTGTGTATACACTCATGGACAAAACTTAAGGAAGTTGTACCATTTAGCATGTATATCGGGACAATAACTCTGAAAGATATTACAGTGACCTTTATTGAAGACATACGAGATAACCAAATGTGAACAAAATTGCCTATGTCTCCTTTAAATAATAATAATTTTGAAAAATAATTAAAAAAAAAAAAACAGAAGACCGGCGACATTAAAAACTTTCCACTTCCATAAGTTTTTATCTAAGAGTGTATATTATCGCTGAAAAACAGAGAGAATAATTTGAAATATTTCTAATTTTCAATAATCTGTGTCATCTAATTTTCTAATTATAGGAAATGTTTCGTTATACATTTTGTCCGTAATACACACATGCCAGAGTCTTATAAGAAAAAACAAAAAAGACAGAAGGAGAGAAAATTAAAAAACGAAGAGAGAGAGAGAGATGAAGGAAGAGGAAGAAAAAAACAAAACAACCAAGAAGGCGGCGGCCTATCTAATTTATTTGTTTCAATTTTGCGGATGGAAAAGAAGAAGGAGGGGGGGGGGGGGGGGGGGGGGGTGAATGAAATTGTATATAGAGGGCAAAATTAAGAAACAGCACGGAGAATTTTCTCCTGGCTAGGCCTAATTGAATTTAAAGACCAAGAGACCCTCCTAGGAAATCCATTTCCGGGAGAAAAGTGCGTGACAAATAACACTGGTCAACAAGATTTTTGCACAAGAGAACCTGATTATGTTTCTAGTGTAACTTTTCATGCTGAACTCAAAAATCTAATCAGAAATTTCCCATCACGTATGGTTTTTTGCGTGACGGTCTTTTTTTAGTATTGGGATAAATACAGTAAAAAATGCAAACAATGTCACGTAACTGGTTTATCAAAAAATATTTTTCTTTGTCCACAAAGAAATAGCATCTTATCTACATGTCCTGAATCCAAATATACCATTAGTTTTTTTCTATTACGCAATATTTCTGAGATACACCTACTTGAAATTTGGAAATCTTGTTAATATATAGGCATATATGAACGAAACATTTATTTATTGAAAAGCGGTGACAGTGGATTTTCTTCTATACTTTGCTTGTGGTAGATCCCTCTTGAGTGTCCAGCAGTAGTCGGCAAGCATAACGGGACTCCATTTACCTTGGTACCGCTTCTCCATGCTTGATATATCTTGATGAAACCTCTCACTATGCTCATCGCTAACTGCGCCAAGATTGTCTGGAAAGAAATCTAGATGTGAATGCAGGAAATGGATCTTGAGGGACATGTTACATCCCAGTGCCTTGTAGGAAAGCAACAGATCATTAACTATGTCTCGGTAATTTTCAACCTCGACACTTCCTAAGAAGTTTTTGCAAACGTTTCTAAAGGAATTCCTGCTGCTGCTTCAACTTCATTCAAACTATTTTGAAAATTTCCATCCTGCTGCAATTCTCGAATCTGAGGTCCAACGAAAATGCCTTCTTTAATCTTCGCTTCACTTATACTAGAAATTTTTTGTTTTAGGTAGACAAATCCACTGGCATTTCGATCCATTGCCTTGACAAAGTTTTTCATTAATCCCAGTTTAATATGTAATGGTGGTAAGTAAATATTTTCTGAATCGATCAGGGGTAGATTTGCAATATTTTTATATCCTGGAGTAAAGATTTTACGGTTTTGCCAGATTTTTTTAATGTAATGCCTTTCCCTATCTCTGCTATCCCACTCACATAGAAAACAACAAAATTTTGTATATCCAAGCTGTAATCCACGCAAGAGAGCAACGACTTTCAAATCGCTGCATATTTTCCAACCGTATATTTCGTATTCTATCTTTTTCAAAAGCAGTTTCATGTTTTCGTAAGTCTCTTTCATGTTGGATGCATGTATTTATCCCAATACTAAAAGAAGACCGTCAGGCAAAAACCATGGGTGATGGGAAATTTCTGATTAGATTTTTGAGTTCAGCATGAAAAGTTACACTAGAAACACCATCAGTTTCTCTTGTGCAAAAAAAAAAGTTTTTTTTTGTAGACCTGTGTAATCCTTTTGTCGTCTCGTTCTTGGATACATTGGGTCAATCTGGGAGACCACACACAGCCGTTTCCAGTGATACAGGCGTGTAAAGAAGGTCTCTTGTTACTTGACAAAATCGCGCCATCTGTATTTAGAATTTTTAACTATTTAGTGCGCCTATGCAACTTAAAGTTATAGAGTTATAAAAACTCTACTATATGCTTCTCCAATCTGGTCAGATGAACAAGAGTTAGTATTGAATAAAATCCAAGATACCTTTAAAAAAAAATCCTATTGCCCTTACAATAATGTATAATACAAAATACAATAATACAAAAATATTTGGAGGGCCTGGCTCATCAGTAATGAATCCTTCCAGCGGTTTTGCAAAGAAAGAATGTATTGTTTAAATGTGCCATTTTTCTGGTTAATTGCATGAAAGGATATAGAAAGTGTTACACCCAGAAAGAGTTGGAATTTGAAAGAAAATAATTGAAAGAAAAAAAAGTGTGATATTTAGCTTAATTTATTTTCATGCGGAGGCGTGTAATAAATTAGAAAAATACACTCATGGACAAAACTTAAGAAAGTGGAAACTCTCTGGTCGTCAGTTGTTTTGAAGAAGACAAAGGAAATTTTGTTAACCCTTGGTTATATGTCTTCAATAAAGGTCACTGTGATATCTTTCAGAGTTATTGTCTGAATCCCAATATACATGGTAAAAGATAAACTTCCTTAAGTTTTGTCTATGAGGGTATTTGGATTGAAAATGTTTTTAAAAAAAAAAATTCACAAAATGTTGAACCTTCATCGACAATCGATCGTTTAAACGTCAAAAGTACAATAAACTTTTATGTAAAAAAAGGTTGATGTAAGTCTTCAACATGAATTAAATATAGTGTCACATACATGTACAACACGTTATAACAATGTTAAAAACACACATCCGTAGCAAAGTCCGCGGCGTAATAAGTATTTCATAAAAAAAATCGCCCTTGCCCATAAGTCCTCCTTTACGTGGGGAGAAGCAGTACAAGTAAGGGATTGCCCTGTAGTACGGTGTCGTGAGCCGCTACGGTAACCGTGAACAGGGAACTCTGAAATGTGGCTGACTAACGGGGCAATGGTACCCTTCCTTTCCGTGAAGCAACAAAATCAGAAATTGACGCTCCATGCTACTACGTCCAAAGAAGCCGACACGCTGGAGCCTGCAGTCTGGGAAACCAGTGGGCAATAATGGACAAGACACCACCATAAAAAAAAATCGCCAACCCATTAACTAAGCACAAAAACTTTCACCAAATTTAATCAATTAGCTAAAAAAGAGAAAGAATATGTCCAACTACAGCAACAACAAAACCGTCGATAAAGGGAAAAAATTTGCATAAATCGATGACACTTCGACAAAATTGTGCCGGTCGGTCAACTGGCGCTCAATATCAATAAAACTGATTACCTGGGGGGGACATCACAACTTATCACTGGAACAACAAACACTAACTTTTGCTTTTTTCCCTCTCTATTTTTTTCTAATCATTGTCGTGTAAAGGAAAAATAAAAACAGAAAATCGATCCTTTAAATAATTAAATTAAAATAATTCTATACACAATATATATATACATATAAAGAGACAAGGGTCGCCTCTCCCGTCAAAATAGACGTCTAAAACAGACGCCATCTATTGACCGTCGCCGCAACTAGCGGCCTCGGGTCGGTGACAAAGCCACAACACCAGCTTTGGCAAACTGAAAAGCGTCCACCTGGAGACCATGGTTTCGGGCTGATGGCCCTCGTCAGTCCAGGGCGGACTTTATTCCATGAGATCCACACGGGATCTAATGGAATCTTGACAATCTGCCAAAGAGGTGTTTTGCTAGCAAAGTGGCTGGGCCATATCTATGGCCAAAATATAGATGTCCATATATTTATTTATCCTATATTTTGGCCATAGATATGGCCCAGCCACTTTGCTAGCAAAACACCTCTTTGGCAGATTGTCAAGATTCCATTAGATCCCGTGTGGATCTCATGGAATAAAGTCCGCCCTGGACTGACGAGGGCCATCAGCCCGAAACCATGGTCTCCAGGTGGACGCTTTTCAGTTTGCCAAAGCTGGTGTTGTGGTTTTGTCACCGACCCGAGGCCGCTAGTTGCGGCGACGGTCAATAGATGGCGTCTGTTTTAGACGTCTATTTTGACGGGAGAGGCGACCCTTGTCTCTTTAGATCATTTTCCTCCCGGCAAAATTTCCATCTATATATACATATATATTTTCATTGAAAATATGCAAAATTGCAAAGATACACTCATGGACAAAAAATTTATATTTACGTTTATTAACATAACGTTTTATGTAATAACAATGAAATATATTTTTGATACACAGTGATTGAAGACACATTAGATAAACAAGTGTGAACAAAATATATCCTGTCTTCTTAAAAAATAATAATACTAATAAAAATAGACGACCGACGACATCAAAGACTTTCCACTTCTTTAAGTTTTGTCCACGGGTTCCTTTCAAAGGGTTACTTGGCCGAGTTGAGGTTGAAAGAAAATAAATTTTGTATTAATTACAGTTTTGCATATACAGTCCTATATATTAAAATATTAATTAATTCTCTTATACGTTCCTATTTTTATTCCTAAACGAAAGTTCGTTTAAATAAAAATATTTTTAAAACACAAGAAACTATTTTCCTCACGATTTCATTCCTCTTCTGATAATCTATACTGGCTTCAGGTGATAATATTAAACTTAAGAAAAATCAAGTATTAAATTACACCAAGGATTTTCTGTTCAAAAAGATATCAATCCAAAAATGTCTAATGGTAAATAATGACAAAAATCATCGTTAAAAATAAACTCGTCACAAATCATATTATTGAATATTAAATCCATTCCCCGCAACGGAAATCACAAAACATAGCACAGAATTGTTGGAGATATACTTCAACTATCCAAATTAAACAAACTAAAAACATAAGGACAAAACTAGCTACAAGTTTACATAACAAATCCAATATGCAACTAGAGGGGGATGTGTGTAACTAAAGAGAGGACCAAAAACACAACTTATCAAACACGGAAAACATATTTTCATTAAAAAAAAAAAAAAATAGCGAATAAAAAAAAGTGTAACAAAACAAATCTCTAAAAAAATGAAACCAAGAATCGATGACTTAAAAATAATCGCAATTGAAACTACGCTACGACACTAGGAGTTGACGACAAAGAGAGGTCTGTGCGCATGCTCAATACAAGGTACAATTAAGGTAAAGGTTGACGGTGATTGGATGAACAACAACAGCAGGGGGGGGGAGAGGAAAAAATGGTGAGATTAAATATTGATCCCTCGAACATGATCAAATTAAGCCGAGAAGCAAACAAAACGATGACAAACAAAGGTGCCGTCTGGCTGACACTTACCATTTCTGTTCTCACTATCAGCTGGTTTCATCTGGATTGGATGGTGCATCTGGACACAACAGCCTGCGTCATTTGTCTGTTTGGTGGAGGGTTATATGTAAATATATCATCTTGGGAAGAAACCTGATTGAAGAGGTAAACCCCTCAGTCTTAGAACTGATTCGTCTAAAATTTGCATACAACAGCCTGCGTTAGTCCTCATTGGTCTGTTTGGTGGAGGGTTATATGTAAATAGATCATCTTGGGAAGTAACCTGATTGAAGAGGTAAACCCCTCGGTATTAGAACTGATTCGTCTAAAATTTGCATACAACAGTCTGTGTTAGTCCTCATTTGTCTGTTTGGTGGAGGGTTATATGTAAATAGATCATCTTGGGAAGTAACCTGATTGAAGAGGTAAACGCCTCGGTATTAGAACTGATTCATCTAAAATTTGCATACAACAGCCTGCGTTAGTCTTCATTTGTCTGTTTGGTGGAGGGTTATATGTAAATATATGGATAGATCATCTTGGGAAGTAACCTGATTGAAGAGGTAAACCCTCAGTCTTAGAACTGTTTCGTCTAAAATTTGCATACAACAGCCTGCGTTAGTCCTCATTGGTCTGTTTGGTGGAGGGTTATATGCAAATAGATGGATAGATCATCTTGGGAAGTAACCTGATTGAAGAGGTAAACGCCTCAGTCTTAGAACGTCTAAAATTTGCATACAACAGCCTGCGTTAGTCCTATTTGTCTGTTTGGTGGAGAGTTACGTATACGTTCTGTAATGGAATGATGAACCAAAATATATTGTTTTGAATGCATTTTAAAGGGAGAGGTGTCTCTTTTGGTACATATATATACATATGATTTGATGGAAACGTTTTAAACTTATATCTCTACACAAGCTTATATCTACTTTTTTAAAAAGTGACAAAGAAGAGCATCTAGGTAAAGAAGACATGACAGTGAAGAGTTTGAGTAAAGAATTTCCTTATTAAGCCCACTAATTAACGGGGCAGACATTCCTCTAAGAAAGGATTAATAGGATTCTGAAGGAGACAAGAGAAGCGGAAAAACTTGGGCTGGATGGCAGGCAGCGTTGCCAGGTCGATACAGAGGGCCCCCACCGCTATTTGTTCATTAATATTTCATAGAGTATTGGTTAGCTATTCAGAGACTGGCCCCACTGCCTTTTGTTTTATTTTTTTTTTCTGCGAATATTTCGTGGCACAGAATGGATACGGTGGCCCTCCATCAATTTGTGCGACGTGGCCGCCGCTGTGATTGCCGAGAGAGATTTACTGCTGGATCCAGTTAGAAACATTCACTAGTTATACCAGTTTCATAACTATTTCTCCTGACAACACTCATGAAAAAAGTTAACTTTTATTATCTCCCTTTATTATAAACATTTGTTTTTTTTTTTTTAATATTAAATTTAAATTAAATTATTAAAATAAGAGACACTTCGGTCAGAAAAATAATTTACATATGTATATATATGTAAATGTAATGTATATGCAAATATATGCATTTTTCTTGACGAGGACAAAAGGTTTTTGGTCGAAACGTCGAGAAAAATAAAACCTTTACTGTCCGAAGTGTCTCTTATATTTAAGAACTGAGAATGACGGCCGGACAACCTCTATCTTCAAGATATTTAATACAAAAATAGCACGCCATCTGTTAGTGAAAAATGAAACTATTTAGCGCTTAATATTTTATTTTTATGAATGAAGACCACCGGGTCTTATACAGATTTACCACAGAAAGGAGGCTTTCTATACTCCAGGCAGCGCAGAACCCAACATTATGAATGAGAGAAAAATACATAAATAAATAAAACAACCTTTTGATGTTTTTTCTGATAGGAAAATTTTTTGGAAGGAAATGACTCATTGGTGGTGAAACCCCCTAGCGGTTTCGTCAATTTATTCTAGTAAACTAATATTGAAATCAGTGTAGACATGTGGTGTACTTACAGAATAGGCAGTCGTCAACTACTACCTGTAATGATTATCATGGCCTGTACCACGTGTACTAGGGATAATTTGAAAAATATTGATATCACGGAAAGAAAACAGTAAGAACTTTCTTAAAATAGAGGAGGCTGCCTGGCCGGCATTCACAGATCTTAAGGTCAATTATCTTTAATTTTAAGAAGTAAGAACTTTATTATTTTGCAAAAGATACACACACAGCTACACTCATCTCATGGACAAAACTTAAAAAATGGAAGGTCTTTGATTTCGCCGGTCGTCTATTTTTTTTTTTTTTTTTTTTTTTAAAGGAGACAGAGGTAATTTTGTGTACACTTGGTTATCTCATGTGTCTTCAATAAAGGTCACTGTAATATCTTTCAGAGTTATTGTCCCGATATACATGCTAAAAGGTACAACTTCCTTAAGTTTTGTCCATGAGTGTATACACACTTGGTTATCTCGTGTGTTTTCAATAAAGGTCACTGTAATATCTTTCAGAGTTATTGTCCCGATATACATGCTAAAAGGTACAACTTCCTTAAGTTTTGTCCATGAGTGTATACACACTTGGTTATCTCGTGTGTTTTCAATAAAGGTCACTGTAATATCTTTCAGAGTTATTGTCCCGATATACATGCTAAAAGGTACAACTTCCTGTAACCATGAGTTTACATCTATTTTATTTTCAACATCGAGAGAAAGTGTCTTCGATACACAAATCACAGGAGATAAATTGAAAATGGCATCAATCTCAAATCTTACTTTTGAAGGAAACAGATCAAAAAAATGATAAATTTCTGACAAGAAACATAAGAACAGTATAATCTTATAAAGATTAAAAGATGTAAATATATTTGTCCCATTTGAAGTAGATAATTCCAATATCAAAGCTCTCCAATAATTATCTTCGACCCAACTTAATACTTTTTTTTAGAAAGGGACGACAATCAAATGGGGCAGTAAAGTCGATTAAAAAGATAAGGGTTTATTATTTAAAGGAGCGATGGTTGACATTTACCTTATCCGTGCTCCTTCCAATGATAAGACCAAATATCTCTGGGACGGTACAAATTACGTGTGTAAGGAAAGGACAAGATGAAATTGAGAAATGGATTTCTTCTTCTTTCCCCCATTTTTCAATTTAATTTACATAGATCGTCCTATTTTCTCCGACTGTTTGGACTGAATGCTGATTGGTTGTTTGTTTGTCCGTCTTTGATTGGTTGATTGACCTTAGAATTAATACCCTTTTCCCCACTTTTTAAAATCTTTTTTTGGTGGCATGGGTTGTTATGGTGTTATAGGACCATGGAAAACTAGTTACCCATTGATATATCCCACACACAATAAAAAGGTGTATTATGCTCTAACTTAGAATTCTACAAGTTTCTATTCTCTTGCTAGAAAAGTGCTGGCATGCGCTCTGTGTAAAAATGAAGAAAAAAAAATTAGAATCTTGAGTGGAACCATTCTTCTTCTTTTTTTTTTTTTTTTTGGCTTATCCCTAGTACACGTGGTACAGGCCATGATAATCATGGTGGATAATTAGCGACTGCTTTTACTGTAAGCGCACCACATGTCTACACATGTGAAAAGCAGTTCGACTTTGCACTTACAAATATGCCAGAGCCCCGTTTGGTTACTTGCACTCGCTGGTGGGGTTGGACTTATGCAAGAATCGGGAGCCATTGGAGCATTTTTTTTTTTTTTAACAGAAAAAAGTGTCCAATGCAGGAATCGAACCCGGGTCGTAGTGGTCGAAACCAAACGGTTTAACCAGCCTTCCACCGAACCATTCTTCTTAATATAACAATACCAAAAAGAGGAGAGAACTTGGTGTTGAAGTTACATTCCTCTAAAAAAAAAATACAACCATCAAAATGATTTGCATAACGATGCTTTTTTTTTCCGCGCCGCGCGCGTTAAACAGCAGAGAAAACTACAAATATTCGGTTTTAAAATAGAACAAAGGTGAAATATTGTACTGTGATCAGGTTAACAACTGAACTAACACATCAGCTTTCAGTTGCACGATGCCTTTCTCTTAAAAAATAAAATAATTTTTAAAATGCCCAAATTTGAGACAGTGTTGGTACTTTTTGATAATCGAAATTGTATCCAAAAATAAAAGTCACTAAAACTTCTATTTGGAAGTGTCGATTCATTGAAGAAGATTCCTTAATATCCATATACAACAAGCTTATAATATGTAAATAGGTTCGTTAAAGAGCCTTAGCTCGAAAGCTCGATTTTTCTAAAGCTCATGATATATAAATATAATTATTGAAAATTCATCTTTAAACTATAAATAGATTCGATTCTAATCGGTTATATATATCTGGGAGCTCAAGAGAATAGAGCTCCCAGAATAGGACCAATTAGAAGTGGTCCGACTCGAGGTTTATCCCTAAAAGCTAAGGTAGGTTCTTCCCGTGACATAAAAACTGCTGCCGTAAAGAGGTAATGACTCAGTTACGACCTCTACCAGGCCTTTTTAAGTGGACTCTACGTCTGTAACCTTGGTGAGGAAATTCCTTCTTTATATATTTACATAGAATTAACATAATGCTTTTAACTTAGTGTTTACGGAAGAGCAATTGCTCAAAGCATATTATATATTTATAATTATACTAGACGAATGGCCCGGGCAACGCCCGGGGTTTACCCGAGTGCGAATATATTTTAAAAACGTTGTCTTGGGTGGTCGCTATTGACAGGGTGGTCTGTATAGACAGGTGGATGTATCACACAGCTGATAACAGGGTTGTCTAGAGTGGTCGCTATAGACAGGGTGGTCTGTATAGACAGGTTTATGAGAGAGGCACAAACTTACAGGTTGTTGACGCCGCAATCCCCAAAGAGAGTGTTTTTTGTTGCATCATGCTGTGACTCACACGACGACCCAAGGTCAACAGGGGTGGAGCAGCAAGCTTAGGCCTATCACCGTCTGGCGGCGCTGCTTGCGAGTTATATCTACAATTCTGCAAATAACTCTAAGGATATTCAAGAAATTATTTTTCGAAAACCTTTCCGGGGATATACCTAATAATATCCCAGAATTTCATGGCGATTGGATGTATGGTTTTTGAATAACAGGGTTGTCTAGAGGGGGGCAGGGAGGACACGTGTTCCCTTGCAGCCAATGAGCGCGCATTCTATCCGTGAGCTTCAGACAAATAGATAAACAGACAGAATAAGGCAAATATATAAGTAGATGTAATTCTGCTGTCCTCAAAGCTTATGTCCATAGTTCATCTAAAATACCCATTTCACGAGTCTAGCATCAGTATCACTATAAAAGGAAGTTCTAAAAATGCAATATAACAGCGGCATGGTAGATTAAACTGGCGAAACCGCTGGGAGGGTTCACCACTGATGAGCCAGGCCCTCCCATTAATTTTTCCATTACAGTAAGGGCAGTAGAAATTGTTTGATTTTTAAGAGAATCATACGCATCTATAATAGTTTCGAATTTTCATAACAGATGGCCCGCTAATGCATCATAATACATAGAATTAACATAATGCTTTTAACTTACTGTTTACGGAAGAGTAATTTCTCAAAGCATATTATATATTTATAATTATATGTATTTATATTGTGTCCCCTCAAAGCTTATGTCCATAGTTAATTCAAAATTCCCTTTTCCAAGAGGTCAGCTTCAGTATAGGTATAAAAGCAAAACAGAAAAAAATACGATATTAGAGCGGCATGGTAGATTAAACTTACGAAACTGCTAGGAGGGTTTACCATTGATGAGCCAGGCCCTCCTATTAATTTTTCATTGCAATAAAGGAAATAGAAAATTGTTTTAAAAATAGAATCATACGCGTCAAAAAATGGTTTAAATTCCTGATAAATATAGAATTGATTTTCGCGCGCGCGGTTGGCGATTAATGATCCGAGTAAAAAAAAAAAAAGATATTTGTATATAATAAACTTAAATCAACGTTTAGTTGATATTTATTACACTAGATGGCGCTCTGCTAATAATTTGCATATACCATGCTAGTGAACTAGGGCAGCGATTCTTTCTAACAGCTATAGTCGAGTCGCCGTTTCGCCCGGATTGGCTAAATATTATGGATATGTAGGCGAAGCAATAAACATTAAAAAAAAATGTATTTATGCAAATATAGATAATTCGTTACAACACAAAAGATCAATAAATAAATAAAGATGAAGACGGGGGTTCTAATTAACGCTAATTATCACTTTACAACAGAATACGCAACAAAAAAAGTAATCAGAAAAACCTATTAACTAGAAATAGGACCACACCAAAGTTGCATATGCACACCCAACTAAAGTTGCATATCCATATGCAACGTTGCTGATTGGTTGGTTGATTCTCCGCAGTCAGCAATTGAAACCAAGAAGTTTGACACTTTACAATATCGGAAAAAGTTTTCTCTACAACCTTCCTTCATTTTTTTTTTCTTTTTCTCTCTCTCTCTCTAACCCACAAGCCTCCTCCTTCCAATCAAACTCTTGAATAAACCCATTTGTCTGGCAGATCAATGCGCTCATGCCCAGGGAATAATTACTCCAACTTCCGCCCTCTTGGAAAGATCGATAATGGCTTTCAAATCGATTATGGAAAGCATATGTTTCTATATTCTCTTCTTGAACTGCACGCTCTACTGACTTTTCCACTCATCTACCTTTCCCCTCTTTACCTTTTTTTTTTTGGGGACTCCTCTCAATTTTTTACCTTTTTTTCCTTCCATTCTTTATTTTTGGTATTTTTTCCCTCCCTCAATGACGGCCGGTGGTGTCTAATGATTTTCAATTAGCCGAGGCAATAAATGGTCCCAACACAGTCCTCCTCCAGCCAGATGCTTGTTTGCTGCCATTTCGATATAATTGCTAATAAAGATGTAAGTTGTTTCTTTATTTTCCAGCTTTTTTTTTTAATTCTTTCTTTTTTTTTTTTTTTTATTGTTAGTGGAGGTGTTGTTTCCTGGAAATAAAATGGTTCGAAATTGTTTCCCTCTTTTTTTTTTTCTTTCTTTTCTTCTCCCTTCCCCCCCTCTCCACATCAAACTTTTATTATTTTATTTTTAGTTTTGAGGTTTTTATTGTATTTTTGGAACTAACCAATAATGGCATTCTTTCTCTCCCCCTTTTTTTGCCATCCATATATATATCTATTTATACTTTTTATCATTAAATAAAAATGTGTTGATGGAAATATTGCCGGGATCTATAAAAGTCATCTCTCCCGTCAAAATAGACGCTAAAACTGTGCGCCATCCATGTCATCGTCAGTCCATGACGAAGGTTATTAGCCCGAAAGCAGGGTTTTCTAAAGCTGGTGTTGTTGGCCTTGTCACCGACCCGAGTCCGCAGAAACGGCCGATAGATGTCGCTGTATTTCTGAGATAATTCGTTTCTCTCACAGAGTTCTGATGATGGTATAAAGTTAACGAGACGCCTACTTATTTACATACCATAACTTAGTATTATGCAAATTTTTCTTCTTATTAATTTAAAGCTATCATTGTAACGTTATAAACAAACTGATTTGCATAACACGTCACTTTGCAAACTGTTCCTCCCTATTTATATGAAGAAATGTTCTTATCTTTGGTTTGGGTGGACAAACTCCGGAATGTTGTATCTTTTAGTGGTTTCTTGAACCTCCAAAAAGGTCTAATCGAGAACTCCTTTGTTTGGAATTTGTAAAACTCATTTGCTGATTGGGTGTTTATTTAATAATGGGAGGGCCTAGCTTATATTGCAGCGGTACGGAAGATTAAACTGGCGAAACCGCTAGGAGGGTCCACCACTGATGAGCCAGGCATATCCTGACCTCTCACATGAGGTTTTTAGATGGCAGAGAGAGAGAGCGCCATCTAGTGGAATACAAATCAACTAAAATTTTATTTGGCCACCTTATTTTCTTGATAAATTAAGAAAAGCCAACCACGGACGCGTTTCGGACTGTTGGTCCTCGTCAGCATGGTGCAGGCTATACCTCTTTCTATTTTAAAAAAATATTTGTTCATATATACCTCCATACCTTTATATATAAATAATATATATAAAGATAATGGAGTGAGTGGAGATATGATCCAAAAGTCCAAGTTCTCGAAGATCCACGAGTTCCAGTAGTGTAAAAGTACGCAGAACATCTCTACAGGAAGCAAGATAAATGACGGCGACGAACGAAGCAAACCAAACTTCTAGGTAAACCCAGGCTCTATTTCCAGCAAACATATACCAGATACCTCCTCGCGCTATTTGGGGGTGTACTATTGTTGGGAACGTTTCGGTACAGCAAACACTGCCGGCGTCTAAATACGATAAGACTGACAGATAAAAGGATACTTTTTTTTTAAACGATTTTTTTGACGCCTAGACGTGAAACAAAGAACCCTTTAGTTCACTAGGATTATCTTACACCCACACCTTCATTTATGATCCAGCTCTTGCTGTTCAAATTTATCATGATGTCAGGTTACTTGTGTTCTCCTCCTGTAGTGGCTTGTAGGACTTAGATGCAATGGAAGCAATTTACTACACTTTATAAAGTTACGTTTATTGTAGGTTCAAACCGTGGTTCTGTTTGCCTCTATGGCAACAGTGTGAGACAGCTCTCAACTGAACACACATAAAGAAAACTAATCAAGTAAAAAAAAGTCGTTATTTTCTACGATATAGAAGAATACGTAGCAATCAGTTGGTCCGTAACGAAATGTTTTAACTTAAGGAAATTTTTATGATGGTCTCAAGAATTTTCATGGTATACTTGAGCAAGGACATAGGACATAATCTTATCTGTAGCCTTCCTATTGTAGCAGCTCTGGTGCCGAAAGAACCATGCTAATCTTATCTGTATCCTTCCTATTGTACAAGTATCGCAGGGACCGCGCTAATCTTCTGTGTATCCATTTAACTGTAGTACCACCAAGTTATACGCAGTTAGAAAAGGAGGAGAAAGTAGAACTAACAGAAGAATCCAGCCACACACCTCACAAGATTACCATGCAAGAATCAGTCACAAAAACGTCCCGAGCGGAATTCCATCCAACCACGTTCTAGCTCACCAAACGTCATCGATTATCAATCAACGAACAAACAAAACTGCGGCGGTTTTACCGGCGAAGAATTCCGTACATTTTAACCCTTTTGTTTAAAACTGGCCCGGAATAAATAACCAAAGTAAGCGCACACATTTCCAATTACTTCCCTATCTTCTTTTTCTGTTTAATTCGCCAGTTTCTCAATCAATACACCAGAGATGGAGATTTGTAAAAGAAAAGACACACCAGACAACACACATAGGTAATTTAGAGTCTAACGAACCTTTGTTGACTGGTTGTTGCCCCCCGCGATGAACCGAGCTAATTGAATTAAAAACGGTATAAAAAATGGAAAAAGGGGGGAGGGAGGTAGATAATCCATAACCAATCTCAGCGTTCGATCCCCGATTCGATCGTATGAGGGGAGAATATTTAATGGTCTGTACCGAGAGTTCGCAGGAAAGCTGTTGTTATAAATGTCATTCTGAAATGGAATTAGTTTCTCTTGTACGATATATTGGAGGTATATTCAATAACCTAACTCACAGAAGTAATATGTCGGCGTATATAAGTGAGAAGACACAGAAAAGGTTTTTATTTAAAGCCTGCCAACCTATATTGACGAAGGCCATATGTCGAAAACTGGTGTTATGCAACTTTGTTGTCCATCTATATTTTGATCATTAAATTAGTTTATTCACAAATTCTGAAATTTTCGCTTATCCCTTGTGGATCTCAAGAAATCAAAGCTCGACCTGGATTGATGGGCTTAACTAGAAACAAGTCTTCAGGAGGGCTTTCTGAATTTACCAAAACTGGTTACTTTGTCCATCTATATATTTTGGCCATTAAATTCGCCTATTCACCAACTAAACAACTCTTTGGCAAATTCTGAAAATTCCGTACATCCCTTGTAGATCTCATGAAATCAAAGCTCGTCTTGGACTGACGAATTTAACTCGAAACCAGTCTTCAGGAGGGTTTTCTGAATTTGCCAAAACTGGTTGCTTTGTCCATCTATATTTTTATCAATGAATTGGCCTATCCACTTTACCAGCTAAACATTTCTTCGAAACATTCTGAAACATTCATGAAACCCTTGTGGATATATAATGAAATTAAATCCCGCACTATCTCTTCTTGAAATGATTTCTTCTTCTCACAAGCTCAATATCGCATATAAAATATATTCAGAATATATATCAACTATTATGGAAACGTATGAAGAACAAACATACACCCTTTTGTTCTTTAGTTATGGACATTACTCATAGACAAAACTTAAGGAAGTTGTACCTTTTAACATGTATATCGGACAATAACTCGGAAAGATATTACAGTGACCTTTATTGAAGACACACGAGATAACCAAGTGTGTATACACTCATGGACAAAACTTGAGGAAGTTGTACCTTTTAGCATGTATATATCGGGACAATAACTCTGAAAGATATTACAGTGACCTTTATTGAAGACACACGAGATAACCAAGTGTGTATACACTCATGGACAAAACTCAAGGAAGTTGTACCTTTTAGCATGTATATCGGGACAATAACTCTGAAAGATATTACAGTGACCTTTATTGAAGACACACGAAATAACCAAGTGTGTATACACTCATGGACAAAACTTAAGGAAGTTGTACCTTTTACTATGTATATATCAGGACAATAACTCTGAAAGATATTACAGTGACCTTTATTGAAGACACACGAGATAACCAAGTGTGTATACACTCATGGACAAAACTTAAGGAAGTTGTACCTTTTACTATGTATATATCAGGACAATAACTCTGAAATATATTACAGTAACCTTTATTGAAGACACACGAGATAACCAAGTGTGTATACACTCATGGGCAAAACTTAAGGAAGTTGTACCTTTTAGCATGTATATCGGGACAATAACTCTGAAATATATTACAGTGACCTTTATTGAAGACACACGAGCTAAGCAAGTGTGAACAAAATTGTGTCTTCTTCAATAAAACAGACGACATCAAAGACTTTCCACTTCCTTAAGTTTTGTTCATGAGTGTAGATTGTCATTTTAATAAATAAATTCTACTAAAAAAAAAGAGAGATCAATGAACGCCCCTTTTCTGTCTCTCAGATTCAAATACACACCTGTGTGCCATTCATCTCCTAACTAATCCAAAAGAGAAAAATCTTTACACGAATGAATACATCCACTATATAATAGATGAGAATCTTCTGAATATTCATTGAAATTATTCTCATGATAAACAACTCATCTACAAAAACTTGTTGCATTATTTTAACATCAACTATTAGACATGTTTGGATCCATTACATATGGCCCAAGTTCATCTCAACGATCCAGTAATACCATTTGGAACGATAAGTTTGTTGAATTATGCATTGGGATAGCTCGATTTATGAATACAGCTACTGTACTACCTGACCTGGAAAAGCCGGCATAAATCAATAAGCAAAATTATCGCTTTAAATGGTATTGATATCTTCGACCGCCCGCGATATAGGTTAGATTCTTCTTCTTCATATAATTCCAACTATGTTTTTGCGAATGTATTTTGAGTTTGTGTTGAATCTTCATTGAGCCTTGTCTCTATTTCATCCTCAAACTTTGGTCCGGGTCTTTCTTTGTCTTCCAAATCAAAATTGCTACTTTTAAACCGTGCAAACCTCACTTCTGACACGTTCGTTCAGCTAGAGCATCGTCATCATAAACTTTCATTAAAATACGATGACTCTCAGCAGTTTTTTTCTCTTTAGATATGATAAAGTAAATCTTCCCACATTATTTGGTACAAAAGTTGACATTTAAGAAGCAAACAGAAACTAGGTTGTTTATACATCAGAGAAATAATGGTTACTGAAATAGGAAGCCTTATGATGACGTTTCAAAATAATAGTGTTGCTAGGTGAAACAATGGAATAATAAACTAGTAGCGCCATCTTTATCAAAACCAGACGAACTTATTTGAACTTCCATTCACTATAATAACTTTAAATATCTGAATAATTTAATGATATAACTGAAAATCGAACGTTTCATAGCACAATTTAAACTTTTCTGGATATATTTTTACTGAAAATTGCTCAAAACGTTGGAAACCTGATTGCCTCACAACTTGTGATTTATACAAAAGTATAATACAAGATGAAATTACACATTTAACAGTCTACTGCCCTCTCATGATAGAATACAGATAAGAATTTCTGGGCGATTCTCTTATGCTCCAACCTAACTTCTCCAGAATTAAGAGAAAATGAAGAGCGAGAGAGAGATCTAGTTGTGTCCCGCAGGTAATAAAAGTCGTCAAGTAAGCGTTAACACAACTGCTGACAATCAGCAAACAATCCCCGCAAAATGAAATCCGTACAATATTGGTCAACCTGGCATCCATCTATCCAATAGTGCCGCGGGTGGAAACAAACAAAAGAATAGACGCGATGTCTTTTTAAGTCATCAGCAAGATAGACCATCCAGTTTACCATCTTACAGATTCCAGAAGTTTGACTGGAAAATGTGTAAAAAACACTGTGTTTTTAGATAAGACTTGAGAATACATAGAATTAGAGAGAAGTACTTTACATAGAATTAACTAACCCCAAACACCCATTAACTTGCCACAAGTAAATCTCCATAAGAACTTGGCATATCCTCAAAAAAGATAAAAACCTAATAAAGCGAGCGTAGTCAAATCAATCAAAATATTCAAAAAGGTCTTTCAACCATCTCGAAAAGCAGAAAGATAAAAAAAAAAAGAAGCTAGAAATAAACGAGAAGAAACTAAACGACAAAACGTCAGAAACATACATCAAGTCTCCCAAACAACAATGTTGAGTTGAACAGCTTTTCTCTCATGAAGAAGAAGCAAAAGTGATCCTGGACGACTTTATGTAAAAAAAAAGGAAAAGGAGAAGGGGGGGTAAAACGTTTGAATGATAAACGTTTAGAGAGAGAGAGACGAAGAAAACACAATGTCATTTGAATAATGGTGGTCGCTTAGCAACGATAGGTACCTAGTATCGATTGTTTGGCGACAGATACGGCAGGGATGTGATTAATGATTGCCAACATGGAGATAAGAAAGCGACAAAGGTTAGCAAAGCATTGTGAGAAACCTAAGGAAGCAAGGAAGCCACGCGGGATACAACGAAAGAACATTTTTTCGGCGACACGGGGTAGAAACAAATTTTTTACTTGATCGCAACTGTGATTGGAAGATTTAGAAAAAAAGGTGTGGAAGGGGAAAAAAATGGTAAAAACGATAATGTTTCTTAATATGTTATGGGGAAGTTAGTCGAACACTCTTTAGGAACCTCTTTTTTGCTAGCCCTGGATATTTTTGCTAACGTTAGATACGTTTTTTATATGGTAAAAGTATGTTCGGATTAATAAAAAAATGGTTTTCAAACTGTAGTCAACAACGACAAAAATCTGTAGATGAAATCTATAAACGTTTTAAACCTTACTTTATATATTTACACTCATGGACAAAACTTAAGGAAGTAAAAGAAGTTTCTTTTCGTTCTTTTATATTATAGCAATATATATGGATTGAATTCAAAGTCCACAAATAAAACTATGGGAAATTTATCTTGCGTACAGCTCAAAAATACCAAACTGTGTATAACCCGGACTTACTGTAGCATACACAATCCGGGTCATTCTGGAATCTTTTTCCTCAATGCTGTGGGTGGTGATAGTTCTAAGACGCTTATCTTATCTAAGTACGTAAGAAGCTTTATCAGAGAAGGTGCTACACAGAATGACAAGTTAAAACCCGAGTCAATAAGATAAAAAATCCGGGATAAACTCTTTGTCAGGAAGTTTCCTCAGTCCCTCTCCTATTCAGCTCAAAACTACATTTTATTAGGTACCACTCAAAAATAACAACAAACCAGCTCATCATAACACTCGTGGACAAAACTAAAGGAAGTGGAAAGTCTTTGATGTCGCTGGTCGTAATTTTTTTTCACACTTGGTTATCTCGTGTGTCTTCAATAAAGGTCACTGTAATATCTTTCAGAGTTATTGTCCCGATATACATACTAAAAGGTACACAACTTCCTTAAGTTTTGTCCATGAGTGTATACACACTTGGTTATCTCGTGTGTCTTCAATAAAGGTCACTGTAATATATTTCAGAGTTATTGTCCTGATATACATGCTAAAAGGTACAACTTCCTTAAGTTTTGTCTATGAGTGTATATTGGTTATCTCGTGTGGCTTCAATAAAGGTCACTGTAATATCTTTCAGAGTTATTGTCCCGATATACATGCTAAAAGGTACAACTTCCTTAAGTTTTGTCCATGAGTGTATAATGAAGAATATATACAGGTTCATATCATTTGCCATGTCTTCATGTAGCTACAAGGTTGGTGTATTGTGGTACGTACGGGTTCCTAGTTTCTGGATGTTGTTCCTTCTTCTCATAGGGCTGTTCTGACCACCGTGTTTTTATTTCTTTCGTTTTTTCTTACTTCATTTTGTTTCCTTTAATAGAGTAATTGGCTTGATTTGCAATTCCTTTTCTTGTTTGCAATTGCACAAGCTTCTTGGAAGGATATTCCAGAATATATATTTAAAAAAAATAGTTCCACTATCAGGAGACGCCCTTCTCTTAATTTACACCAATTTTAGAATAATAATAATAATAAAAAACGATTAGTTTATATTTATTCCGATAGATGGCGCAAGCCATCAGAAACTTTTAGATTCACAATCAGGAGATGCCCTTCTCTTAGAGAGAAACTTATCCTCGGAGATTTATATTTGATCAATCTAATTGATACAGAGGATTGTATTTCTAATCCCAGTATAATTTCACTTACAATTTTTTCACACTTTATTTTAGCTCGTTTTATTGGCTTTAAATTTCCCTCGAGTATAGAATCACTTCAACTACCACAAACTTCCATCGAAATATTTAGAAATTAGGTTAGTGTGTGTGGGATTAATGTATAAAACAAAACAAAAACACATTAATAAGTCGGAGATTTTCCATTATCATCCATTCAATATTTAACGAATCACCAACTTTGAAGTGAACAATCAACATTTTAAAAGAGAATTTGCACAAATGATTAGTATCGAAGAAATTGTAAAGATAATTGGTCTAAGAGATGGTTGAGTGTAATGAAGTATTTGAATGATTGCGCCAGTTGGGGTTTAATGAACCAGTTCGGGTATTCTCCTGGATTTCTCAGAGAAACACACCATTGTTGGATATGGTTAACTACAGATTTTAACGAGTTTCGGATTTACCCTGTTGCATATTTACCGAATTTCGGATTTAATATGTTGCATATTTACCGAGCTAAGGATTTACCGCGTTTCGAATTTACCGTGTTGTCATTTTTCGAGTTTCATATTGACCTGTTGCATATTTTCCGAATTTCAAATTTACCTTGTTGCATATTTTCCGAATTTCAAATTTACCTTTTTGCATATTTTGCGAGTTACATATTCACAGTGTTTCATATTTACCGTGATGCATATTTACCGAGTTTTGGATTTATCAGGTTGCATATTTACCGGAGTTCGGACTTACTAGGCTACGGATAATTGTTCCGTTAAAAATCGCAACATTTATATCTACAACGTTATAAATTGAAATTGTTTCCGATAGACGGTGCTAAATATCATTCCAACATTTAATTCTAAGATCAGGAAATCGGCACAACTTTCAATAGAACCAATATTACACGAGAGAAAAAGAAAAAACTATTCAGAGTAGAATATAAAGGTATTTTAGAGCACTGGTAAGTCCCTATAAAGAAGGAAACAATAATTGTGTAAGATGGGTTCTAAATAGCCAATAGCGTGCGTGCAGGAGGAGGGGTATTGGAAAGGACGTAATCTGATTGGCTGCTGAGTGGGCTGTGATTTCTCCAAGGGACAGTGGGGCCAGATTAAAACGGGAGGTCAATATTCTGTGTCATGGAAGGAAAAAACAATTTGGATCCCACCTTGCGTGACCCTGGTTCTGATTTTGTTCGAGAACCACTCGGAGATATCTCTGTGCCATTTCTTACATTCTCTCTAAAACGACCTTGTAGTAAAAACTTAGCATCAAATTATTTTACATAATAGCTGTACCCAATATAATTACATATTTTTCCCTACTTGGTAGCCATGTAGAAGACACATTGGGCAACACACATGTACTCCCATTTTTGTCATTGTATTATGAGGTGTATTGTAGAAATACAATTATTAAAGAGAAGTACCATTAAAATATTGTCATAATATTAAAATATATTTCTATATAAAAACTTATTTTGAAAATAGAGCAATCCATAAATAAATCTTTAATTAAAAAGGCATATATTGGATCAAAATATCCTTTATTTTACCAATATTTCAGTTGGCTGAACGCCAACCTTTATCAAGGTGTTATAACATTTTAAAGTGTAAGGACACACTTTAAAAAAAAAAGTTATACTACCTTGATAAAGGTTGGCATTCAGCCAACTGAAATATTGGTAAAATAAAGGATATTTTGATCCAATATATGCCTTTTTAATTAAATAAAACCTTATGTATTCATGTACAATATTTTAATAATTTTATTTACTTTATTTTCCTTTTGACTTATGCAAATCCACGTATGAAACCGTTTGTTTTAAATGTAAATATTGTTTACTGTTTTTCCTTTGCAGACTCCGCAGTGAATCCATATGCTGTAGATAAGAACTATGGCTTAATAAAGACTTTTATCTCCAGAGATTCCAGACTGCCTCGGGGTCTACACGTTGGATGCAAAGACACATTAAGGAACTTTTAGGAACTTATTAAGGAATTTAAATAGACCTGACGACATCAGCTGGATGTCCACAATGAGACAATAAGTCTGAAGACCAACCCGGACAGTTGGCGGCATCTGATCAGCTGAATGTCCACCGCAACAACTGGACAGTAAGTCTGAAGTTTGACCCGGACAGTTGGTGACATCTGATCAGCTGGATGTCAACAATGAGACAATAAGTCTGAAGATTGACCCGGACAGTGTTGGTGACATCAGCTGGATGTCCACCGCAACAACTGAACACTAAGCCCTTCAGACTTCACTAGCCCGGACAGTTGGCGACATCTGATCAGCTGGATGACAACAATGAGACAATAAGTCTGAAGATTGACCCGGACAGTGTTGGTGACATCAGCTGGATGTCCACCGCAACAACTGAACACTAAGCCCTTCAGACTTCACTAGCCCGGACAGTTGGCGACATCTGATCAGCTGGATGACAACAATGAGAAAATAAGTCTGAAGACTAACCCGGACAGTGTGTTGGTGACATCAGCTGGATGTCCACCACAACAACTGAACACTAAGCTCTTCAGGCTTCACTAGCCCGGACAGTTGGCGACATCTGATCAGCTGGATGACAACAATGAGAAAATAAGTCTGAAGACAAACCCGGACAGTTGACTTTAAGTGGCTTCAGGAGTCTGCGCATTGAATGACTTTTGTGGGTAAACCTTTCGGTAGGTAATATAGTGCAGCAATACAAATTGGACACGATAAAAGCGATCGACAAAAGTTTTTATAACAAAAATTAAATAATCATTTCTAGGAACTAAACAATTTCCCCCATTTTTTCAAACATGTCACAAGTCGCGTCTACATTGTTGATGAAGCGATTAATGATCGGAATTCAGAAATTGAATGTATAATCTTGGAGATTACAAATTTCCTATTTCTACTGTTCTTGTCATTTATAACATAACATTTCTGTGGAGGGAGAAACACGTGGCTAATTGCAGCCATGCACCGAGATGGTTCTATGTAGACGAAAGCCGTGGTGATGAATCGAAGAGCCGTTGAGGTGGAGCTAATGGCCGCCCGAGGGGGCGGGTGGGGTGGCGATGAATGAACCAGATTGTAAGGGGGGGGGGGACCACCTTCCATCTATCATCCTTCGACGTGTTTGTGGAACCATTTTGTTTATTTTTTTAAAATAATGTTTTAGAGACATCATTGGAATTTTTCCAATTTATACGTTTTCCCTTTCATTAATTATTTAAAACAATTTGAAATATTTGCTATAACGGAAACTTAGTGCCAATTTGATCTAAAACTCGAGATCGAGAATTTCCAGGTTTACCAATCACTTGCCAGAAAAATCTCGGGTCAGGGAAGAAGCTCTGAAGACATCATTGTGGGAATTTATATCAAAAATAAACACATACTGGACAATGTTGAAGAGAAAACTAATTGGATTTCGGTTACTTAAAATGAACCCAAGCATAGATTCATTGCTGACTTGTATAACCTTCACGTATCTACCTCCTAACGAACTCCAACTAGAGAATATATATATCACCATTATATTCTTTATTATCCAACTTTATAGACAATAGTTCAGTAGCTCTAAATCTATATAACTTCCATAAAAATGCTGTAAAAAAGAAAGACTTAACCGAACATTCAAACATACCAAAAATTTCTGTTTGATGAGAAAGACAGAACCAACATCCAATTATTTGTTTAGGCAGATACGATAAGTTAACAATGATAAAACGGTGTTTACCTTACAACCCTGAACACGAGGATTTCCTGGGAAATCTCTTAAAGATTTCTTAAAAAAATACATGGCCCACCTGTGCTGTGTGAGAGCTTAAATGGTCTTGTTTCATATGTAAATACCTGTTTTCTTTCCTCTTTTCGCTCTCCACTTCTCCCATCCATATTTCCAAATTTTTTTTTTTTTTTCTCTTTTTTTGATTTTTTTTTTTTATTCTTCTTATTTTTTATTCTTTCTTATAATCTGTATATATTTACCAAATGTATATAATCTTTCCCCATTTTTTATTTCCCACTTTCATAGGTTTCTCCGTTTTGTAACCCCAAGGAGAATCCTCTGTAAGACCTGTGTGTCTTAATAAAGGCTTTTGTGTGTGTGTGTGTGTGTTTTAGAGACATCCCTCCTCTTTTTAACATCTGTAGTTTAAAGTGTAACGGTGTCCATTCGCTGATGTTGTTGGGGAGATCTCGGTACTAGTTCCATTGTTTACTAGCCCTAACTTGAATCCCTTTTAATATTTGTACCTTAAAACATGACTGTCAATTCGCTGATGTTGTGTCCTATTAAAGAGGATTGTTGGGGATATCTCGGGACGAATTCCCTTGTTTTACTAACCTTAAACTGAATCTTCCTTTAAACATTTGCGCTGTTGTTGATTATTAAAATAGGAGACAAAACCTACCTGCAATAGCTTTCCTTTTAATAGTGTAAACCGGTAAGCTTTCGAGTCCACTCGATTCTTTCTCAGTCTTGATAAAATTGAATAAACAATAAATGAAACAGAGAGGGGAAAAATTATAAACAGGGCTAATTATTTCTCTCTCCACTACAACCTTTCTTTAATTGCAAAGTTTCGGTGTGAAACCCGCCGTGATCCATTTAATTCTTCTCCAATGATATTATATTCGAAATAGAATTTATTTATAACAGTCTTTTGGAGATTGATTTGCATAACATTTCAAGACGAAGGGTAATAGGTAGGTAGGTGTTCAAAAAGGTGTGAGAGAGAGGAAAAAAAGGATAATATATGGACGTTCTAAAAGTAAAACGACCTATTTTTTTTCTTTTATTTAAAAAGCGAAGCTTTCGAGGGTTAACTCTTCTTCCGGTTTGAGAAAGAGCTAACAGTCGAAAGCTTGTCGAACTTTAAATATAAAAAATAAACCTATTATAAAATTCGATACTTTTTAATTACAGATGGCACGCTAATGCATCATAATATAATTAATGATTCTCAAGTATATATTAGATTTTGTAAAAAAAAAGACAAAGCTTATTGGGTATGAAGCCAACATGGAGAGAGTCAAATCCAACCAATCCATCAACTAGCTACAGAAATATTCTTCCACTTTCCTTCTCAGAACGTATCGGATCATGTACAGGTTTTTTACTACCAAGGGGGATAATAACATATCCCGGATGTGTTTTTCTTTCTCGGAGGCCTTGAGACAACGTCGTGTGCTGTCAAGGTGATTTAGGTCACCTTACTTTTAGTCACAACAATTTTTTAGACAGTTGTGCTTGCAATGTTTTACAAAAACTCGCATAGTTGAGAAAATTTTTAAATATATATATATGAGTGTCAAAAGGCGATACATTGTTACAGTTTATTTGGCAATGTGTTAATCTCTATAGATCTAGTATATACAGTTAAACCTGTCTATAGCGCCCCCTCTTGGGACTCACCAAAATAGGGTGCTATAGACAGGTCACTTTTAATGTGAAATTTTCAAAATCGGACGCTATAGAGAGGAAGGCGCTATTTAGAGGGGGTGTTATAGACAGGTTTAACCGTATATAAAAAAGCCAAAGTCCTTCTGTAAGCTTGGAAGTGATTGGCACGAGAACGGCGAGCTTTGAATTTTATTTGACTCTCAATCAAATCCACCAATAAAATATGGCTAAGTTATAAGGAATATTATCAACATATATAGTCACGACCGTCTTTCCTCATCGCTGTCACGGATGCGCGCGCATCATCATTATGATCATTATCATTATCTAATGATAATAATAATAATTATTATTATTATATTATTATTATTATTTTATTATTAATATATAGTCACGACCGTCTTTCCTCAATTCCTCATCGCTGTCACGGATGCGCGCGCATCATCATTATGATCATTATCTTCTATAGAAGCTTCTATCTTTATAATTATGTATATTTACAAAAAGTCAATTCGCTCGCGCCTCTAGCGGTGAAAATGAGGGGTAATACCAGCTGACTGATGTAAAGTTTGGAGCGGGACGTTTCACAAGAGTGACATCCACGGCTCCAATTTATAATTGTAACAAATAGTATTTGAATAAAAACATTCAATCGGGTAAAACACGGGCGTTGCCCGGGCCATTCGTCTAGTATATATATGTCACAATTTATAAACGTTATTTATCACCTAACCTACGAAACATTCCATTTTTTTCCCTCACTTCCATATCTCCAATGTATTGTAAATAATCTAACCTTATCCATCTGTAACAAATGAAGGAACAAAAGTTCATTGTTCCTGGGTGAGAAAAACAGGGAGGAGTGCATATATATAGTAGAACCTTCCTGTAAAGGACAACACCTAATTGCAGAGCCAAAGTATCCTTTAGGTAGAGGTGTCCTCTTACCGGAGAGTTGCTATATAGTAAAAAAAAAATAATTTTTGGTTATTAAATTTGGTTTCCTCTAGCACGAGTGTCCTTTCATGGAGGTTTTACTGTATATAAAAAATAACCAGCAAAGATGCAAATATTCATGAGTTTTTAGTGGACAAAGACTATTATGAGGAAGATATAACAAAACTCAACAAGAACTACGATAGGAAAAAGCCATACAATTATCGTTATGCATAAATTACCCAACACAACATGCAAATAAAAAAAAATGGTACACTACCATACCATTTACAGTTGAAAGGAGCGAGGAAGAAGAAAAAAAGTCAAAGTACCATTTTAAATCTTGCAATTAAGAGTTATCAGGAATGGCGAGAGAGGGAAAAGAAACATTGACAGAGAGATCCCCGCGGTAGAAAGCAGTTAACGACCCCCACCATAACTTACAGTACCTGCGACAACTTGATCCCGAAATTAAAATTCTGGTGTTGGGCATTGGGAGGATTTTGGCAGGCTGCACTTAGGGGGAAGGTTTGCTGTGGGGAGATTCAAACCTGGTGGAGACTTCTTGTGGACACTTCAAAAATATTTGTTTGAAACGGTCTTATATTTTACATTTATTACCTTATATATTCGTTTAATGATGATATTATGATTCTCTCTAGCATCATCATCATTACTACTAATATACACCTATCCCCCTATTTACACGGTACTTGTTTTACACGTTTTCACTTTTACACGGTTTTCCAAATAAGTTTTTTGTTTTTATCGCACTATACTAAATGCTACTGTGATTGAACACATGCGCTGTGTACACATCTCACGAGGAATCCCGAGCTTATATGTGCTGACTACATATTTTAACCTGTCAATGCATTTTATTTTTTATTTCTGTGTACACTAATCCCCCGATTTACACGTTTTTCTCAGGAACGTATCTACCGTGTAAATCGGGGGATAGGTGTACTGCGTAATTAATTAAAATCTCAATAATTAGACACTTAATAATAATATTTAAAAAAACAGCTTCCGAGGAAAAACAAGAAACTCATCTTTTTTTTTTTTTAATTCCTATTTACACATTTCTCTTCAGAGGAATCTATGATAAAGAAGAAACACGCTGCAAATTTTTGTCCTTTTTTTTTAATCATTCCATTAGAATCTTCATGAGAGGACACTTCTCTACAAAGGACAGTTTATATCACCAAAATAACCATTTTTTACTGAAATGTTGTCCTTTATACAGAGAGGTAGTTTTACTGTATTACTGGAGCCGGCTTATTTCTTGTTATAAAATATGGACTAAGCTTTCGAACCATAAGTTCGTTCTCAGGCTAATAGACCACACTATCTGAACAAACTTTATTCTATCTTGAAAGGGTTACCCCGTATATTTCAATAAAAGAAACAGTGCTGCGGAATCTCTCGATTGAGAAAAGAATTCTTTTGTAAGAAAGAAGGCAATGGTATTTCTAAGAAATACTATAAAATCCCAAAACACATGACTCCCAAGACAGGTTTTACTATAAACTCCAAAGATATGAATCTCCCAAGGCAGGTTTCATTGTAAACTCCCAAGATACATGACTCCCAAAACAGGTTTTAATCTAAACTCCACAAACAGGTTTTACTATAAACTCCCATAAGACATTTTTCACTGTAAACTTCCAAGAAACATGACTCCCAAGACAGATGTAACTTCTAAGACAGGTTTCACTATAAACTCCCAAGATACATGACTCCCAAGAAAGGCTTTAATGTAAACTCCCAAAGCATGAGACTTCCAAGACACAGGTAACTTCTAAGACAAGTTTTACTATAAACTCTCAAGGCAGGTTTCACTGTAAACTCCCAAGATACATGACTCCCAAGAAAGGCTTTAATGTAAAATTCCAAACCATGAGACTTCCAAGACACAGGTAACTTCTAAGACAAGTTTTACTATAAACTCTCAAGACAGGTTTCACTGTAAACTCCCAAGATACATAACTCCCAAGAAAGGCTTTACTGTAAAATTCCAAAGCATGAGACTCCTAAGTCACAGGTAACTTCTAAGACAAGTTTTACTATAAACTCCCAAAACAGATTTAAACGTAAACTCCCAAGACACGGATTTCCCCTATAATTATCAGTCGGGGATATAAAGGAAGATACAAACCTCGTTACAAACCATACATAGTTAGTTAGCTGTATCACAATTAGAACCTCAAGTGGACGCCGGTCGTCCTTACAAGATTTCCTAAGATCGGACGACATTAAGTATCCAATTAAGACAAATTAATGAACAGCCCGTAATTAGTGCGTCCTTCCGTCACTGAAAATGGGAATTAGTCCTTTGATCAAGACGGATAACAACTTTCTTTAGTTTCCCCTCCATAACAGTAAATATAACAACAACAATGGGATCTTGACGATAGAGGTTGCCTGTGACCGGTGTTCATTGTCCTTTAAAAGAAACGTTTCGACCAGAAATATCTTTTGTTCTCGTAAGGGGGGAAAAAACATTTATCAAGGCGTTATGAAAATGTAAATACAGTGGACCCTCGGTTTACGAGCACCTTGGAGTACGAGCTTTTCGCAGTACGAGCAAAATTTTTTGAAAAATTTTACCTCGGATTACGAGTGAAATTTCGCATTACGAGCAACTCGTGATGGTTGCCCGTAATTCACTGGGATCCCTCCCTTCAGATCAGATTCGGGAAATATGTAAAATGTGGGAAACTGTGCAATTGTTCGTAGCAAGAAGAATTGTCCTAGTTTCAATTATTGAAAATAAGAAATTAGTTTCGCACTACGAGCGTTTTGGAGTACGAGCATGGCTCTGGAACGGATTATGCTCGCAAACCGAGGGTCCACTGTAGACATATTGTTATATTAACATTGTATCAAAATTAATTCGTAAATACACAACTCTGAAATAATGTTATACCCAAAATTAACAGAAAATAATAAAATTAAATATATTTTTAATGGACAAAACATAAGGAAATGGAAAGTCTTTGGTCGTCCGTTTTAATTTTGAAGGAGACAAAATTTTGTTCACACTTGGTTATCTCGTGTGTCTTCAATAAAAGTTACTGTAATATATTTCAGAGTTATTGTCCCGATATACATGCTAAAAGATACAACTTCCTTAAGTTTTGTCCATGAGTGTATATTAAAAAAGGAAGAAGAAGAAAGTGAACCTCCTAAGATTCGGGGGAAAAAAACAACGAACTTTAATATAAAATTTCGTTGCTAATGCAACAACCTCTAAGCTAAAACCACATTGCACACTGATCAGGTAATAAACTCAATGCTGATTGGCTAAGTTACGGTCACATGATAAAAACAACCAATCAGGGTACGAATAAAACGGAACATTAAAACGCATACTATATATATTAGATAGGGAGGAAGAGAGAGATGCAGGTTTGAAGGGAAGAAGGAGGGGAGGGAGGAAGGAAGCATCTCAATCAACCTCAAGATATGCAAATCAATTCCTTGAAGTCTACTTGTAATTGCCTCTAATTAATTTGTGAGGATCCGATGTGGAGGTTGGAGAATTAAGGAGAGAGAAAGAAAAAAAAACTTAAAAAAAAAAAAAGTGGGGGGCGAGGGATAGAAGTTAATAATGTAGATGATTAATGGTGGGCAGGAACAAATTAGGTAGAGGGGGGGGGGGGGGATACCTCACTATAACTATTAATCAACTCCCGAAACTCAAATCCCTTCCTAGATAGATCGTCGGTGCATTCAAAGATATTAATTAAAAAGTGTTAAATAGCCTTTTCTCATAGCTAAGATTGGCCGAAGAGTAATTGGAGTAGCTTACTGACTTGATAACGAGAAATTGATATAAGTTATTTTTTTCTCAGAATGTGCTAAATTCGAGCATCAATCTCTTAAAGAAAGAGAGATAGAGATGTCTTATTCGACAAAAGAAAGAATACCTCAAATTTACATAATAGTTCTCAAACAAAACAAGAATAATCAACTCTCTAAGCCAGCCATATCTACATACAGCAATTTGAAACGGAAAATGATCATCTACTCAAATATCTCCCAATGCTGGCTATATAAACGGCTCATTGCATAGCTAAGAATCCTTTTCGTTTTTTCCCCCCAAGAAAACAAACAGTAAAAACCTAGGTAAAGGAGACCTCTAGATTGTGCAAAATTCAGAAAATGTAAAAAGAAAAGCTGAACAGGAACATGATATGCTCATGGACATTAAAATTTTGATCTAATCTCTATTCCATTTATATCCCACCAAGTATGTGAGAATAACTCCTTCAAAACAGATAACTACAATAACATAGTACAAACAAATGGAAGTTGTGCCTTTTAGAATGTACAGTTGAACCTGTCTATAGCTCCCCCTCTAAATAGCGCCTCCCTCTCTATAGCGCCCGATTTTAAATGCGTAGTACGATGTGATTTACATTAAAAGTGACCTGTCTATAGCACCCCCTCTCTATAGCACCCTATTTTGGTGAGTCCCAAGAGGGGGCGCTATAGATAGGTTCAACTGTATATAAGCGCCTACAGTGCGCGTATCAATTTTACATATTCAATAAATAAAAGTTGCAAAGAGTGTTAGGAGTTTAACCGAATGCTATTCACGAACGTAAGTAAATGGCTATTGCTATTTGAGTGTTAATGGAGTTTTACAAAAATTTACTTGCACGAATCGATAAGTATTAGAACGTTTTTTTTTTTTTATAATAAGGAAAAAAAAAGTCTAATGCGGGATTCGAACACAAGTCTTGGCTGTCTGAAATCAACGGTTTGTACCACTCGTCCACCGACTCTTTAACTACAATCCCCAAACTCATCATTGGCTGCAATTAGCTCATCCATTGATGAACTCTACTCATCCCCAACAACACAGACACCATCTAAAATCTCAAGCTCTACTCGCTTAATGACATATTGATGGGATTGAATGAAATAAGACAACTGCAGAAAACTAAGAGCTGTACAAACAGTTTGGAAGTTCGCTCTGATAATCGCGGTACCGCATATGCAGTGAGAAAGTTGCATAGCCCTTCTAAAAGTATTCTTTCAAGTTTTTTCCACGTAATCCACCCAACATAATATCTGCTATTTCACCTTAGATGAAATAATTATAACCCTTTTCCCCCCAATTCATACGCACGTACACCAAAAAATCTCCACCCATCCCTTTTTGCATATTCACTTCCCCACCTTGTTATTAAAAATAAATGGAAAATTGATGCCGTGAACTTCATACGCCCATTTTTTTTTCTTGCCAAAAGTTACAATTTTAAATTAAAGAGAAAGGCATCTTCTGATCGTGTAATTAAAAGTTGCTGATGGCTTACGCCATCTGTCGGAATAAACATCAAACATTTTCCTTTTTTTTATTATTAATCCAGAATACGGTATAAAATGTAATTCCATTATATAAACAGTGATAAATCCCTACCTATCATTATTATCATATTCTGTACTTCCATAGTATAAACAGTGGCAAATCCCTATCTGGAATGATTATCATGGCTTCTAGGTGTACTTGGGAGAAGTAAAAAAAAAAAAAAAAGGTGCATTGAGGAAGTAACCCAATCACACCGCCCTACAGGCTTGTTAGGGATTAAGAGATGATTGGTTCCCTTCGCTAAATTAGTGATGGCGTCAGGTTACGTCATATTTTTTTTTGTATCCTGTCGACCTCTCTATTTATTATTTTGTCTTCCATCCACTCGCTGTCATTCCTTTGAAACCCGAGTATCTGACGTTAACGAATAGAAGGGAAGTAGTTCTAAAGATTTCTTCTTTTACCACTGTGAGGTAATTAGAGTATTATTTGGTGTGTTACTGATATTGGCTCTTGTGTTGTGTGCCTCCCCCCGCCCTCCTCCCTCTTTTTATTTTTTTTATTCATCTATTTTTTGTTTTTCGGTAAAAAGTAAAAAGATACTGTAGTGTAAGTCTCCCATGAGTGGCCATAGTTTAAAAATAATGGCAAAACCTGGTCTCTGATGGCGCTAGTTGTCTATATTTTGAAGGAGACAGAGGTTGTTTGCACTTGGTTATCTCGTGTGTCTTCAATAAAGGTCACTGTAATATCTTTCAGAGTTATTGTCCGATATACATACTAAAAGGTACAACCTCCTTAAGTTTTGTCCATGAGTGTGTATTTCATTTTATTTCTAATCAATGCATTTTTCAAAAATTCACTCAGGCTATATTTTAAAATGTCAACGTATGTAACTAGGTAAAACTCTATTATGGTTTAAAACTGGTTGTCATTACCGGGATAATGTTGTAGTAATTTATAAGGTTTAACTTAACGTACGAGTTACGGTGCTTGGTAGACGTGTGATATAAACCGTCGATTTCCGACAGCAACGACCCAGGATCGAATCCCTCTTTGTACACTTTTTTTATGAATTAAAAAAATGCTCCAATGGCCCTCGATTCTTGCAAAATTCTAACCTCAATGAATGAAAAACGAGGCTATGCATACGTGCAAGTGTAAAATCGAAATTTTTTAAACATGTGTAGACATGTGGTGTACTTTAGTAATAACAGTTGCTAAATACTACCAACCATGATTATCATGACCTGTACCACGTGTACTAGGGATAATAATAATAATAAAGATATTTTTGAAGTATATAAATGGGTATTAAAGCTGTAATGGAAACACCCAAAGTTGGAATAGATCTATCTACTTTTATACACAGAGAGATATTTTATAAAATAAATCCTATATAGAGATCTCAAGCCAACAACAAATTATTTAAATACAGTTTATTTGAAATATTTACAACTGATGTAGTCACAAACTATTTAATTGTACCGCCGTTTGTTGTCTTTTAACTTGACTCCGTCCCTCATCTTGTTATAGGCCAGAGCAAAGGTCACGTTATCTTGGAACGATTCAGTTACGTCCTCTTCAACTGTCTTGAAAGATTTTTTAGCTTTCGCGACCTGTTTGTTATTTGGCTTCCTAGCTGCTTGTTTAGCTTGCTTCACTTTTTTCTTGAGTTTCATTAATTCCTCCTTTTCCTCTTCTTTCAGTAGTTCACGTATAAACTGTTCTCTTTCCATTTCACTTATCTTCGGCACGTTAACATCCAGTTCTGTTCCTTTCTTTCCTTTACTGTTCTTGCTGTTCCATATTATGTAGACGTAGATTGCCACAACTATCGCTACAATCAACAAGCCTTGCATTAGGTCCCTCATCTTGTATGTTTGTAAATATTCTCTGTTGATATACAATTATGGTATTGTTGATGGGTATAAGAACGGTTTTAGATGACAATGTATTAAACTATATATTTTTTTTCAATGGTTAGCATTATATAAATTAATCTGTAATAATTAAATTATATTATTTTTAAATATATAATTAATTAAAATTTAAAATAATTCAAAATTGAAAAGTTTTTAAAAAATGTTTTGATACAACATATAGGTAACCCAGGCTCCTGGAGCGTATCCAAGTTTTGATATAATTAAATTGATATTTAATGTAAATATATCCTTTTTTTATTGTCACACAAGTAGCATAACATTGAAGTGTATACACTCATGAACAAAACTTGAGGAAGTTGTACCTTCTAGTATGTATATCGGGATTCAGGCAATAACTAGAAAGATATTACAGTGACCTTTATTGAAGACACACGAGATAACCAAGTGTCTATACACTCATGGACAAAACTTAAGGAAGTTGTACCGTTTAGTATGTATATCGGGACAATAACTCTGAAAGATATTACAGTGACCTTTATTGAAGACACACGAGATAACCAAGTGTGTATACACTCATGGACAAAACTTAAGGAAGTTGTACCTTTTAGTATGTATATCGGGACAATAACTCTGAAATATATTACAGTGACCTTTAATGAAGACACACGAGACAACAAAGTGTCTATACACTCATGGACAAAACTTAAGGAAGTTGTACCGTTTAGTATGTATATCGGGACAATAACTCTGAAATATATTACAGTGACCTTTATTGAAGACACACGAGACAACAAAGTGTCTATACACTCATGGACAAAACTTAAGGAAGTTGTACCTTTTAGTATGTATATCGGGACAATAACTCTGAAAGATATTAAAGTGACCTTTATTGAAGACACACGAGATAACCAAGTGTGTATACATTCATGGACAAAACTTAAGGAAGTTGTATCTTTTAGCATGTATATCGGGACAATAACACTGAAAGATATTACAGTGACCTTTATTGAAGACACACGAGATAACCAAGTGTGTATACATTCATGGACAAAACTTAAGGAAGTTGTATCTTTTAGCATGTATATCGGGACAATAACACTGAAAGATATTACAGTGACCTTTATTGAAGACACGAGATAACCAAGTGTGTATACATTCATGGACAAAACTTTAAAAAAAGTATCTTATAGCATGTATATCGGGACAATAACTCTGAAAGATATTACAGTGACCTTTATTGAAGACACACGAGATAACCAAGTGTGTATACATTCATGGACAAAACTTAAAAAAAAGTATCTTTTAGCATGTATATCGGGACAATAACTCTGAAAGATATTAAAGTGACCTTTAGACACACGAGATAACCAAGTGTGTATACACTCATGGACAAAACTTAAGGAAGTTGTACCTTTTAGCAGGTATATCGGGACAATAACTCTGAAAGATATTACAGTGACCTTTAGACACACGAGATAACCAAGTGTGTATACACTCATGGACAAAACTTAAGGAAGTTGTACCTTTTAGCAGGTATATCGGGACAATAACTCTGAAAGATATTACAGTGACCTTTAGACACACGAGATAACCAAGTGTGTATACACTCATGGACAAAACTTAAGGAAGTTGTACCTTTTAGCAGGTATATCGGGACAATAACTCTGAAAGATATTACAGTGACCTTTAGACACACGAGATAACCAAGTGTGTATACACTCATGGACAAAACTTAAGGAAGTTGTACCTTTTAGCAGGTATATCGGGACAATAACTCTGAAAGATATTACAGTGACCTTTAGACACACGAGATAACCAAGTGTGTATACACTCATAGACAAAACTTAAGGAAGTTGTACCTTTTAGCATGTATATCGGGACAATAACTCTGAAAGATATTACAGTGACCTTTAGACACACGAGATAACCAAGTGTGTATACACTCATGGACAAAACTTAAGGGAGTTGTACCTTTTAGCAGGTATATCGGGACAATAACTCTGAAAGATATTACAGTGACCTTTAGACACACGAGATAACCAAGTGTGTATACACTCATGGACAAAACTTAAGGAAGTTGTACCTTTTAGCATGTATATTGGGACAATAACTCTGAAAGATATTACAGTGACCTTTAGACACACGAGATAACCAAGTGTGTATACACTCATGGACAAAACTTAAGGAAGTTGTACCTTTTAGCAGGTATATCGGGACAATAACTCTGAAAGATATTACAGTGACCTTTAGACACACGAGATAACCAAGTGTGTATACACTCATGGACAAAACTTAAGGAAGTTGTACCTTTTAGCATGTATATCGGAACAATAACTCTGAAAGATATTACAGTGACCTTTAGACACACGAGATAACCAAGTGTGTATACACTCATGGACAAAACTTAAGGAAGTTGTACCTTTTAGCATGTATATTGGGACAATAACTCTGAAAGATATTACAGTGACCTTTAGACACACGAGATAACCAAGTGTGTATACACTCATGGACAAAACTTAAGGAAGTTGTACCTTTTAGCATGTATATTGGGACAATAACTCTGAAAGATATTACAGTGACCTTTAGACACACGAGATAACCAAGTGTGTATACACTCATGGACAAAATTTAAGGAAGTTGTACCTTTTAGCATGTATATCGGGACAATAACTCTGAAAGATATTACAGTGACCTTTAGACACACGAGATAACCAAGTGTGTATACACTCATGGACAAAACTTAAGGAAGTTGTACCTTTTAGCATGTATATCGGGACAATAACTCTGAAAGATATTACAGTGACCTTTAGACACACGAGATAACCAAGTGTGTATACACTCATGGACAAAACTTAAGGAAGTTGTACCTTTTAGCATGTATATTGGGACAATAACTCTGAAAGATATTACAGTGACCTTTAGACACACGAGATAACCAAGTGTGTATACACTCATGGACAAAACTTAAGGAAGTTGTACCTTTTAGCATGTATATTGGGACAATAACTCTGAAAGATATTACAGTGACCTTTAGACACACGAGATAACCAAGTGTGTATACACTCATGGACAACACTTAAGGAAGTTGTACCTTTTAGCATGTATATCGGGACAATAACTCTGAAAGATATTACAGTGACCTTTAGACACACGAGATAACCAAGTGTGTATACACTCATGGACAAAACTTAAGGAAGTTGTACCTTTTAGCATGTATATTGGGACAATAACTCTGAAAGATATTATATTCAGATCGAAGGTTCAAATTTTTTCTAAATAAATTTGAAACTATTTAAAATTTGTAAAATAATAATTAATTAATTAATTAATTTTAAACTAATAATTTACTTAACACTATCAACATTTATCAATAGTATGACATAACCTATAAACTCAGTTTCTCAACTTTTGTGTCAATCTAACAATTAATCAATCAATCATAGTTTACGATAATGAAATATCAGTGTACAATTATTTACCTTTATTGTTGTAGTTGTTGTAAATGACGAATCTAAGCACTCCACATTTTCACTACAGACACAGCTGACGATACTTTAACCACACGTGTGAACTTGTATTATGACGCTTTCTTGTTTTTCCAACGCCAAGAACGTTCGAGAAAGACAAAGACAGAGACAAGCATGCGCCGATTCAATGCGCCTAATTCTCTAGCGCTGCGCGCGCAGCACTCTCGTTCGGTGACTCATCGTAACGTTACCGGGCGTTACACTTTTTCATAAGTGACTCCCAGCCGCAACCTAATTTAAGACGTTGTCACGTCAAAAAACTTGAAAGAATACTGTTATAAGGGCTATGCAACTTTCGCTCACTGCGCATGCGGTACCGCGATTATCTGAGCGAACTTCCAAACTGTTTGTACATCTCTTAGTTTTCTGCAGTTGTCTTATTTCATTCAATCCCATCAATATGTCATTAAGCGAGTGGAGCTTGAGATTTTAGATGGTGTTGGGGATGAGTAGAGTTCATCAATGGATGAGCTAATTGCAGCCAACGATGAGTTTGGGGATTGTAGTTCGAGAATCGGTGGATGAGTGGTACAAACCATCGATTTCAGACATCCAAGACCCCGGTTCGAATCCCGCATTAGACTTTTTTTTCTTCTTCTTATTCAAAAAAAAAAAAAAAAAAAACGCTCTAATACTTATCGATTCGTGCAAGTAAATTTTTGTAAAACTCCATTAACACTCAAATAGCCATTTACTTACGTTCGTGGATAGCATTCGGTTAAACTCCTAACACTCTATGCAACTTTTATTTATTGAATATGCAAAATTGATACGCGCACTATAGGCGCTTTTTTTTTAAATATCATCACTCCAATTTATAGTGTGAACGATACATTTTGTAATGTAATCTATCTTAAAATTAAATGTTATGCTACTTGTGTGACAATAAAAAAAAAGGATATATTTACATTAAATATCAATTTAATTATATCAAAACTTGGATACGCTCCAGAAGCCTGGGTTACCTATATGTTGTATCAAAACATAATTTTTTTTTTTTTACAATTTTAAATTATTTTAAATTTTAATTAATTATATTCAAAAAGATTATATTTTAAAATAATATAATTTAATTATTACACACACAGATTAATTTATATAATGCTAATCATTGAAAAAATATATAGTGAAATACATTGTCATCTAAAACGGTTCTTGTACCCATCAACAATACCATAATTGTATATCAACAGAGAATATTTACATACATACAAGATGAGGGACCCAATGCAAGACTTGTTGATAGTAGAGATAGTTGTGGCAATCTACGTCTACATAATATGGAACAGCAAGAACAGTAAAGGAAAGAAAGGAACAGAACAGGATGTTAACGTGTCGAAGATAAGTGAAATGGAAAGAGTACGGTTTATTGTGGAACTACTGAAAGAAGAGGAAAAGGAGAAATTAATGAAACTCAAGAAAAAAGTGAAGCAAGCTAAACAAGCAGCTAAGAAGCCAAATAACAAACAGGTCGCGAAAGCTGAAATATCTTCCGAGACAGTTGAAGAGGACGTAACTGAATCATTCCAAGATAACGTGACCTTCGCTCTGGCCTATAACAAGATGAGGGACGGAGTCAAGTTAGAAGACAACAAACGGCGGTGGTTCAATTAAATAGTTTGTGACTCCCTCAGTAGTAAATATTTCAAATAAACTGTATTTAAATAATTTGTTGTTGGCTTGAGAACTCTATATAGGATTTATTTTATAAAATATCTCTCTCTGTGTATAAAAGTAGATAGATCTATTCCAACTTTGGGTGTTTCCATTACAGCTTTAATACCCATTTATATACTTCAAAAATATCTTTATTATTATTATTATCCCTAGTACACGTGGTACAGCCCATGATAATCATGGTGGGTAGTATTTAGCGACTGTTTTTACTAAAGTACACCACATGTCTACACATGTTGAAAAAATTTCGATTTTACACTTGCACGTATGCATAGCCTCGTTTTTCATTCATTGAGGTTAGAATTTTGCAAGAATCGAGGGCCATTGGAGCATTTTTTTAATTCAGAAAAAAAGTGTACAAAGAGGGAATCGATCCTGGGTCCTGGATGTCGGGAATCGAGGGTTTACATCACACGTCCACCAAGCACCGTAACTCGTACGTTAAGTTAAACCTTATAAATTACTACAACATTATCCCGGTCTAGGTATATAATGACAACCAGTTTTAAACCATAATAGAGTTTTACCTAGTTACATACGTTGACATTTTAAAATATTGCCTAAGCGAATTTTTAAAACAAAGCATTGGTTAGAAATAAAATGAAATACACTCATGGACAAAACTTAGTATGTATATCGGGATTCAGGCAATAACTCTGAAAGATATTACAGTGACCTTTATTGAAGACACATGAGACAACCAAGTGTCTATACACTCATGAACAAAACTTAAGGAAGTTGTACCTTTTAGCATGTATATCGGGACAATAACTCTGAAAGATATTACAGTGACCTTTATTGAAGACACACGAGATAACCAAGTGTGTATACACCCATGGACAAAACTTAAGGAAGTTATACCTTTTAGTATGTATATCGGGACAATAACTCTGAAAGATATTACAGTGACCTTTAGACACACGAGATAACCAAGTGTGTATACACTCATGGACAAAACTTAAGGAAGTTGTACCTTTTAGCAGGTATATCGGGACAATAACTCTGAAAGATATTACAGTGACCTTTAGACACACGAGATAACCAAGTGTGTATACACTCATGGACGAAACTTAAGGAAGTTGTACCTTTTAGCATGTATATTGGGACAATAACTCTGAAAGATATTACAGTGACCTTTAGACACACGAGATAACCAAGTGTGTATACACTCATGGACAAAACTTAAGGAAGTTGTACCTTTTAGCAGGTATATCGGGACAATAACTCTGAAAGATATTACAGTGACCTTTAGACACACGAGATAACCAAGTGTGTATACACTCATGGACAAAACTTAAGGAAGTTGTACCTTTTAGCAGGTATATCGGGACAATAACTCTGAAAGATATTACAGTGACCTTTAGACACACGAGATAACCAAGTGTGTATACACTCATGGACAAAACTTAAGGAAGTTGTACCTTTTAGCAGGTATATCGGGACAATAACTCTGAAAGATATTACAGTGACCTTTAGACACACGGGATAACCAAGTGTCTATACACTCATGGACAAAACTTGAGGAAGTTGTACCTTCTAGTATGTATATCGGGATTCAGGCAATAACTAGAAAGATATTACAGTGACCTTTATTGAAGACATAAGAGATAACCAAGTGTGTATACACTCATGGACAAAACTTGAGGAAGTTGTACCTTATAGCATGTATATTGGGACAATAACTCTGAAAGATATTACAGTGACCTTTAGACACACGAGATAACCAAGTGTGTATACACTCATGGACAAAACTTAAGGAAGTTGTACCTTTTAGCATGTATATTGGGACAATAACTCTGAAAGATATTACAGTGACCTTTAGACACACGAGATAACCAAGTGTGTATACACTCATGGACAAAACTTAAGGAAGTTGTACCTTTTAGCATGTATATTGGAACAATAACTCTGAAAGATATTACAGTGACCTTTAGACACACGAGATAACCAAGTGTGTATACACTCATGGACAAAACTTAAGGAAGTTGTACCTTTTAGCAGGTACAGTAAAACCCCTCTATAGTGAACCCCAATGGGACAGAGCTTTTGGTTCACTATAGCCACGGTTCACTATAGCCACGGTTTGGCTATTTTTTTTTACTTTTCAAAAATTTTAGACCGTATAATTAAAAAACAGCCATACACACAAGAAGAGGCTGCCTCTTAATAGTGGTCACTTCATTTTAATTCCCTTAATTGACTAATTTCCTTATATTAATACTGAATAATAATAGAAATCATTAGATAATAGGTTCTTCTTATGATTAACATACATGTACCTCTATGTCTAAGTTAAAAATCAAGACAAATCCTAGGCAAAGTTTTATTAAATATATATTCAAAGATATGAAATGATTTTAAAACATCATTATCACATTATATAATACAATTTTTACTTGAAAAAATGGCTCTAATACCTTGTTGTTTCAAAGCATTCTTCCAAGCATTGCACCATTCAAATAAAGTTAGTGTTTTTCTTCCATTTCATGTTTCCCCATATTCTTCTACGTCTAGATTTCGTTTTTTTTTTTTTTTTTAACCTGCCATGCAAAACATTGCTGACTTTAAAATCACCATAGTTAATGGCATAAAAATAATTTTTGTTTCATCACGGGACCGTTTATTTGGACTTTTTTTTTAGCCCTAAAACGTACGATCGCGATCGCGGCAAAAGTTGAAGTTGATTCCTCTTTGTAACAATTTTTAATAACTTTATATTTTATCTTTTATAATAGAAAAGTTATATTCTCTTATTTTAATATGTTCTTAACATTTTGCCTATGTTGTTTCACTTTGAAAAGTTCTGAAAATGGCCTTTTTTTTTTTTAAATCAAATAATGCTTTTGTTTTTAAAATGCCTTTGTTTTCTTCATTTTGGAAGCCATTTGCATTTTTTATATTTCAAATTTAATGGATGCAAAGATATTCTAATTAATAAAAAGTATAATGTGTAAAAATTTATACAACATACAGCAAAAATAAAGTGCAAAAATCAAACAAACAATGCCGCTAAATTTATTGTTTTGAAATCGCGATCCGCGAGCTTTAAACATGCTCAAAATTTTGTATTTTAATTTTTTTTTTAAATTACAATTCTAAGTTCGTTATAAGCATAGTATTTTTAATAGATTTTATCATTTTGGGACCCGAAATAGGTTCGTTATAGGGGTAGTTCGTTATTCTAAAAATCGCAAAGTTCGTTATAACGATGGTATTTTCAATGGAATGGAATTGGGAATCGGCGTGGGTTCGTTATAAGGGAAGGTTCGTTATATCCAGGGTTCGTTATAGCGGGGTTTTACTGTATATCGGGACAATAACTCTGAAAGATATTACAGTGACCTTTAGACACACGAGATAACCAAGTGTGTATACACTCATGGACAAAACTTAAGGAAGTTGTACCTTTTAGCAGGTATATCGGGACAATAACTCTGAAAGATATTACAGTGACCTTTAGACACACGAGATAACCAAGTGTGTATACACTCATGGACAAAACTTAAGGAAGTTGTACCTTTTAGCAGGTATATCGGGACAATAACTCTGAAAGATATTACAGTGACCTTTAGACACACGAGATAACCAAGTGTGTATACACTCATGGACAAAACTTAAGGAAGTTGTACCTTTTAGCAGGTATATCGGGAAAATAACTCTGAAAGATATTACAGTGACCTTTAGACACACGAGATAACCAAGTGTGTATACACTCATGGACAAAACTTAAGGAAGTTGTACCTTTTAGCATGTATATCGGGACAATAACTCTGAAAGATATTACAGTGACCTTTAGACACACGAGATAACCAAGTGTGTATAAACTCATGGACAAAACTTAAGGAAGTTGTACCTTTTAGCAGGTATATCGGGACAATAACTCTGAAAGATATTACAGTGACCTTTAGACACACGAGATAACCAAGTGTGTATACACTCATGGACAAAACTTAAGGAAGTTGTACCTTTTAGCAGGTATATCGGGACAATAACTCTGAAAGATATTACAGTGACCTTTAGACACAAGAGATAACCAAGTGTGTATACACTCATGGACAAAACTTAAGGAAGTTGTACCTTTTAGCAGGTATATCGGGAAAATAACTCTGAAAGATATTACAGTGACCTTTAGACACACGAGATAACCAAGTGTGTATACACTCATGGACAAAACTTAAGGAAGTTGTACCTTTTAGCAGGTATATCGGGAAAATAACTCTGAAAGATATTACAGTGACCTTTAGACACACGAGATAACCAAGTGTGTATACACTCATGGACAAAACTTAAGGAAGTTGTACCTTTTAGCATGTATATCGGGACAATAACTCTGAAAGATATTACAGTGACCTTTAGACACACGAGATAACCAAGTGTGTATAAACTCATGGACAAAACTTAAGGAAGTTGTACCTTTTAGCAGGTATATCGGGACAATAACTCTGAAAGATATTACAGTGACCTTTAGACACACGAGATAACCAAGTGTGTATACACTCATGGACAAAACTTAAGGAAGTTGTACCTTTTAGCAGGTATATCGGGACAATAACTCTGAAAGATATTACAGTGACCTTTAGACACAAGAGATAACCAAGTGTGTATACACTCATGGACAAAACTTAAGGAAGTTGTACCTTTTAGCAGGTATATCGGGACAATAACTCTGAAAGATATTACAGTGACCTTTAGACACACGAGATAACCAAGTGTGTATACACTCATGGACAAAACTTAAGGAAGTTGTACCTTTTAGCAGGTATATCGGGACAATAACTCTGAAAGATATTACAGTGACCTTTAGACACACGAGATAACCAAGTGTGTATACACTCATGGACAAAACTTAAGGAAGTTGTACCTTTTAGCAGGTATATCGGGACAATAACTCTGAAAGATATTACAGTGACCTTTAGACACACGAGATAACCAAGTGTGTATACACTCATGGACAAAACTTAAGGAAGTTGTACCTTTTAGCAGGTATATCGGGACAATAACTCTGAAAGGTATTACAGTGACCTTTAGACACACGAGATAACCAAGTGTGTATACACTCATGGACAAAACTTAAGGAAGTTGTACCTTTTAGCATGTATATTGGGACAATAACTCTGAAAGATATTACAGTGACCTTTAGACACACGAGATAACCAAGTGTGTATACACTCATGGACAAAACTTAAGGAAGTTGTACCTTTTAGCAGGTATATCGGGACAATAACTCTCGTTATTACAGTGACCTTTAGACACACGAGATAACCAAGTGTGTATACACTCATGGACAAAACTTGAGGAAGTTGTACCTTTTAGCAGGTATATCGGGACAATAACTCTGAAAGATATTACAGTGACCTTTAGACACACGAGATAACCAAGTGTGTATACACTCATGGACAAAACTTAAGGAAGTTGTACCTTTTAGCAGGTATATCGGGACAATAACTCTGAAAGATATTACAGTGACCTTTAGACACACGAGATAACCAAGTGTGTATACACTCATGGACAAAACTTAAGGAAGTTGTACCTTTTAGCAGGTATATCGGGAAAATAACTCTGAAAGATATTACAGTGACCTTTAGACACACGAGATAACCAAGTGTGTATACACTCATGGACAAAACTTAAGGAAGTTGTACCTTTTAGCATGTATATCGGGACAATAACTCTGAAAGATATTACAGTGACCTTTAGACACACGAGATAACCAAGTGTGTATAAACTCATGGACAAAACTTAAGGAAGTTGTACCTTTTAGCAGGTATATCGGGACAATAACTCTGAAAGATATTACAGTGACCTTTAGACACACGAGATAACCAAGTGTGTATACACTCATGGACAAAACTTAAGGAAGTTGTACCTTTTAGCAGGTATATCGGGACAATAACTCTGAAAGATATTACAGTGACCTTTAGACACAAGAGATAACCAAGTGTGTATACACTCATGGACAAAACTTAAGGAAGTTGTACCTTTTAGCAGGTATATCGGGACAATAACTCTGAAAGATATTACAGTGACCTTTAGACACACGAGATAACCAAGTGTGTATACACTCATGGACAAAACTTAAGGAAGTTGTACCTTTTAGCAGGTATATCGGGACAATAACTCTGAAAGATATTACAGTGACCTTTAGACACACGAGATAACCAAGTGTGTATACACTCATGGACAAAACTTAAGGAAGTTGTACCTTTTAGCAGGTATATCGGGACAATAACTCTGAAAGATATTACAGTGACCTTTAGACACACGAGATAACCAAGTGTGTATACACTCATGGACAAAACTTAAGGAAGTTGTACCTTTTAGCAGGTATATCGGGACAATAACTCTGAAAGGTATTACAGTGACCTTTAGACACACGAGATAACCAAGTGTGTATACACTCATGGACAAAACTTAAGGAAGTTGTACCTTTTAGCATGTATATTGGGACAATAACTCTGAAAGATATTACAGTGACCTTTAGACACACGAGATAACCAAGTGTGTATACACTCATGGACAAAACTTAAGGAAGTTGTACCTTTTAGCAGGTATATCGGGACAATAACTCTCGTTATTACAGTGACCTTTAGACACACGAGATAACCAAGTGTGTATACACTCATGGACAAAACTTGAGGAAGTTGTACCTTTTAGCAGGTATATCGGGACAATAACTCTGAAAGATATTACAGTGACCTTTAGACACACGAGATAACCAAGTGTGTATACACTCATGGACAAAACTTAAGGAAGTTGTACCTTTTAGCAGGTATATCGGGACAATAACTCTGAAAGATATTACAGTGACCTTTAGACACACGAGATAACCAAGTGTGTATACACTCATGGACAAAACTTAAGGAAGTTGTACCTTTTAGCAGGTATATCGGGACAATAACTCTGAAAGATATTACAGTGACCTTTAGACACACGAGATAACCAAGTGTGTATACACTCATGGACAAAACTTAAGGAAGTTGTACCTTTTAGCAGGTATATCGGGACAATAACTCTGAAAGATATTACAGTGACCTTTAGACACACGAGATAACCAAGTGTGTATACACTCATGGACAAAACTTAAGGAAGTTGTACCTTTTAGCAGGTATATCGGGACAATAACTCTGAAAGATATTACAGTGACCTTTAGACACACGAGATAACCAAGTGTGTATACACTCATGGACAAAACTTAAGGAAGTTGTACCTTTTAGCAGGTATATCACAGTGACCTTTAGACACACGAGATAACCAAGTGTGTATACACTCATGGACAAAACTTAAGAAGTTGTACCTTTTAGCAGGTATATCGGGACAATAACTCTGAAAGATATTACAGTGACCTTTAGACACACGAGATAACCAAGTGTGTATACACTCATGGACAAAACTTAAGGAAGTTGTACCTTTTAGCAGGTATATCAGGACAATAACTCTGAAAGATATTACAGTGACCTTTAGACACACGAGATTTACAAGTGTGTATACACTCATGGACAAAACTTAAGGAAGTTGTACCTTTTAGCAGGTATATCGGGACAATAACTCTCGTTATTACAGTCACCTTTAGACACACGAGATAACCAAGTGTGTATACACTCATGGACAAAACTTAAGGAAGTTGTACCTTTTAGCAGGTATATCGGGACAATAACTCTGAAAGATATTACAGTGACCTTTAGACACACGAGATAACCAAGTGTGTATACACTCATGGACAAAACTTAAGGAAGTTGTACCTTTTAGCAGGTATATCGGGACAATAACTCTGAAAGATATTACAGTGACCTTTAGACACACGAGATAACCAAGTGTGTATACACTCATGGGCAAAACTTAAGGAAGTTGTACCTTTTAGCAGGTATATCGGGACAATAACTCTGAAAGGTATTACAGTGACCTTTAGACACACGAGATAACCAAGTGTGTATACACTCATGGACAAAACTTAAGGAAGTTGTACCTTTTAGCATGTATATTGGGACAATAACTCTGAAAGATATTACAGTGACCTTTAGACACACGAGATAACCAAGTGTGTATACACTCATGGACAAAACTTAAGGAAGTTGTACCTTTTAGCAGGTATATCGGGACAATAACTCTCGTTATTACAGTGACCTTTAGACACACGAGATAACCAAGTGTGTATACACTCATGGACAAAACTTGAGGAAGTTGTACCTTTTAGCAGGTATATCGGGACAATAACTCTGAAAGATATTACAGTGACCTTTAGACACACGAGATAACCAAGTGTGTATACACTCATGGGCAAAACTTAAGGAAGTTGTACCTTTTAGCAGGTATATCGGGACAATAACTCTGAAAGGTATTACAGTGACCTTTAGACACACGAGATAACCAAGTGTGTATACACTCATGGGCAAAACTTAAGGAAGTTGTACCTTTTAGCAGGTATATCGGGACAATAACTCTGAAAGGTATTACAGTGACCTTTAGACACACGAGATAACCAAGTGTGTATACACTCATGGACAAAACTTAAGGAAGTTGTACCTTTTAGCAGGTATATCGGGACAATAACTCTGAAAGGTATTACAGTGACCTTTAGACACACGAGATAACCAAGTGTGTATACACTCATGGACAAAACTTAAGGAAGTTGTACCTTTTAGCATGTATATTGGGACAATAACTCTGAAAGATATTACAGTGACCTTTAGACACACGAGATAACCAAGTGTATATCACAGTGACCTTTAGACACACGAGATAACCAAGTGTGTATACACTCATGGACAAAACTTAAGGAAGTTGTACCTTTTAGCAGGTATATCGGGACAATAACTCTGAAAGATATTACAGTGACCTTTAGACACACGAGATAACCAAGTGTGTATACACTCATGGACAAAACTTAAGGAAGTTGTACCTTTTAGCAGGTATATCAGGACAATAACTCTGAAAGATATTACAGTGACCTTTAGACACACGAGATAACCAAGTGTGTATACACTCATGGACAAAATATAAGGAAGTTGTACCTTTTAGCAGGTATATCGGGACAATAACTCTCGTTATTACAGTGACCTTTAGACACACGAGATAACCAAGTGTGTATACACTCATGGACAAAACTTAAGGAAGTTGTACCTTTTAGCAGGTATATCGGGACAATAACTCTGAAAGATATTACAGTGACCTTTAGACACACGAGATAACCAAGTGTGTATACACTCATGGACAAAACTTAAGGAAGTTGTACCTTTTAGCAGGTATATCGGGACAATAACTCTGAAAGATATTACAGTGACCTTTAGACACACGAGATAACCAAGTGTGTATACACTCATGGACAAAACTTAAGGAAGTTGTACCTTTTAGCAGGTATATCAGGACAATAACTCTGAAAGATATTACAGTGACCTTTAGACACACGAGATAACCAAGTGTGTATACACTCATGGACAAAACTTAAGGAAGTTGTACCTTTTAGCAGGTATATCGGGACAATAACTCTCGTTATTACAGTGACCTTTAGACACACGAGATAACCAAGTGTGTATACACTCATGGACAAAACTTAAGGAAGTTGTACCTTTTAGCAGGTATATCGGGACAATAACTCTGAAAGATATTACAGTGACCTTTAGACACACGAGATAACCAAGTGTGTATACACTCATGGACAAAACTTAAGGAAGTTGTACCTTTTAGCAGGTATATCAGGACAATAACTCTGAAAGATATTACAGTGACCTTTAGACACACGAGATAACCAAGTGTGTATACACTCATGGACAAAACTTAAGGAAGTTGTACCTTTTAGCAGGTATATCGGGACAATAACTCTCGTTATTACAGTGACCTTTAGACACACGAGATAACCAAGTGTGTATACACTCATGGACAAAACTTAAGGAAGTTGTACCTTTTAGCAGGTATATCGGGACAATAACTCTGAAAGATATTACAGTGACCTTTAGACACACGAGATAACCAAGTGTGTATACACTCATGGACAAAACTTAAGGAAGTTGTACCTTTTAGCAGGTATATCGGGACAATAACTCTGAAAGATATTACAGTGACCTTTAGACACACGAGATAACCAAGTGTGTATACACTCATGGACAAAACTTAAGGAAGTTGTACCTTTTAGCAGGTATATCGGGACCATAACTCTGAAAGATATTACAGTGACCTTTAGACACACGAGATAACCAAGTGTGTATACACTCATGGACAAAACTTAAGGAAGTTGTACCTTTTAGCAGGTATATCGGGACAATAACTCTGAAAGATATTACAGTGACCTTTAGACACACGAGATAACCAAGTGTGTATACACTCATGGACAAAACTTAAGGAAGTTGTACCTTTTAGCAGGTATATCGGGACAATAACTCTGAAAGATATTACAGTGACCTTTAGACACACGAGATAACCAAGTGTGTATACACTCATGGACAAAACTTAAGGAAGTTGTACCTTTTAGCAGGTATATCGGGACAATAATTCTGAAAGATATTACAGTGACCTTTAGACACACGAGATAACCAAGTGTGTATACATTCATGGACAAAACTTAAATTGTTGCTAGAACACCAAAGCTCACGGATTTTATTGAAACAAATATACTAAAAATGAATATTGGATACAAAATATCAGATCCAACTAAAAGAAAAATTATATCTAATTTTATAAACCAGAAATTTGAGGAATACTATGGAGGTGCCAATGATAATTTCAAGGGATTCTTTGATACTTCAAGAATTCCTAACTATGTTCAACCCAACTTCTCTAACGTTCAATTTTTTACTGGACATGGTGACTTCAACACATATTTGTTTAGAATTGGCAAAATTGGTTCACCTGCATGCACTTGTGGAAACGAACAACAAACCCCTGAACATCTTCTGATAGACTGTCCATTAACTTCTGATCTAAGGGAAGAAAACACTTTACCTGACTAATACAAAACAAGCTGCTTGCAATAAAGACCAATACATCAAGTTTAATAGATTCTGCAGGATGTATATTTTGAGGCGAAAGCGTTGACTGTACATATTTCAAGCTACTACTTATAATTGCTATATGTAAAATTTGACATTGAACGTTTAATTTCAATGATTTCCAATGTTCAATTGTATTAATTGTATATAATTTAAAATATACACGCAATTATCCAAATTGTGGATATGGCGTGTCTCTCCCAACTGTTAAATAAATAAAAATGTTGGGTAGATTACGTGGGAAAAAAATTTGTAAGAATACTTTTAGAAGGGCTATGCAACTTTCTCACTGCGCATGCGATACCGCGATTATCTGAGCGAACTTACAAACTTTTTGTACATCTCTTTCATTCAATCCCATCAATATGTCATTAAGCGAGTGGAGCTTGAGATTTTAGATGGTGTCTGTGTTGTTGGGGATGAGTAGAGTTCATCAATGGATGAGCTAATTGCAGCCAACGATGAGTTTGGGGATTGTAGTTAAAGAATCGGTGGATGAGTGGTTATGACCCTTCGATCTCAGACATCCAAGACCCGGGTTCGAATCCCGCATTAGACTCTTTTTTTTTTTTCCTTATTATAAAAAAAAAAAAAAAAAAAAAAACGTTCTAATACTTATCGATTCGTGCAAGTAAATTTTTATATAACTCCATTAACACTCAAATAGCCATTTACTTACGTTCGTAGATAGCATTCGGTTAAACTCCTAACACTCTATGCAACTTTTATTTATTGAATATGCAAAATTGATACGCGCACTATAGGCGCTTTTTTTTTATATCAGCACTCCAATTTATAGTGTGAACGATACATTTTGTAATGTAATCTATCTTAAAATTAAATGTTATGCTACTTGTGTGACAATAAAAAAAAGGATATATTTACATTAAATATCAATTTAATTATATCAAAACTTGGATACGCTCCAGAAGCCTGGGTTACCTATATGTTGTATCAAAACATAATTTTTTTTTTTTTTACAATTTTAAATTATTTTAAATTTTAATTAATTATATTCAAAAAGATTATATTTTAAAATAATATAATTTAATTATTACACACACAGATTAATTTATATAATGCTAATCATTGAAAAAATATATAGTGAAATACATTGTCATCTAAAACGGTTCTTGTACCCATCAACAATACCATAATTGTATATCAACAGAGAATATTTACATACATACAAGATGAGGGACCCAATGCAAGACTTGTTGATAGTAGAGATAGTTGTGGCAATCTACGTCTACATAATATGGAACAGCAAGAACAGTAAAGGAAAGAAAGGAACAGAACAGGATGTTAACGTGTCGAAGATAAGTGAAATGGAAAGAGTACGGCTTATTGTGGAACTACTGAAAGAAGAGGAAAAGGAGAAATTAATGAAGCTCAAGAAAAAAGTGAAGCAAGCTAAACAAGCAGCTAAGAAGCCAAATACCAAACAGGTCGCGAAACCTGAAAAATCTTCCAAGACAGTTGAAGAGGACGTAACTGAATCATTACAAGATAACGTGACCTTCGCTCTGGCCTATAACAAGATGAGGGACGGAGTCAAGTTAGAAGACAACAAACGGCGGTGGTTCAATTAAATAGTTTGTGACTACATCAGTTGTAAATATACATTTACTTTCAAATAAACTGTATTTAAATAATTTGTTGTTGGCTTGAGAACTCTATATAGGATTTATTTTATAAAATATCTCTCTGTGTATAAAAGTAGATAGATTTATTCCAACTTTGGGTGTTTCCATTACAGCTTTAATACCCATTTATATACTTTAAAAATATCTTTATTATTATTATCCCTAGTACATGTGATACAGGCCATGATAATCATGGTGGGTAGTATTTAGCGCCTGTTTTTACTAAAGTACACATGTTGAAAAAAAAATTCGATTTTACACTTGCACGTATGCATAGCCTCGTTTTTCATTCATTGAGGTTAGAATTTGGCAAGAATCGAGGGCCATTGGAGCATTTTTTTACTTCAGAAAAAAAGTGTACAAAGAGGGAATCGATCCTGGGTCGTTGCTGTCGGGAATCGAGGGTTTATATCACACATCTACCAAGCTCCGTAACTCGTACGTTAAGTTAAACCTTATAAATTACTACAACATTATCCCGGTAATGACAACCAGTTTTAAACCATAATAGAGTTTTACCTAGTTACATACGTTGACATTTTAAAATATTGCCTAAGCGTATTTTAAAAACAAAGCATTGGTTAGAAATAAAATGAAATGCACTCATGGACAAAACTTAGTATGTATATCGGGATTCAGGCAATAACTCTGAAAGATATTACAGTGACCTTTATTGAAGACATACGAGATAACCAAGTGTGTATACACTCATGGACAAAACTTGAGGAAGTTTTACTTTTTAGCATGTATATCGGGACAATAACTCTGAAAGATATTACAGTGACCTTTATTGAAGACACACGAGATAACCAAGTGTGTATACACCCATGGACAAAACTTGAGGAAGTTGTACATTTTAGCATGTATATCGGGATTCAGGCAATAGCTAGAAAGATATTACAGTGACCTTTATTGAAGACACGTGAAAAACAAAAATAGACGACCAGCGACATTAAAGACTTTCCAGTTTTGCCCATGAATGTAATTAAAAAAAGAGGTTTTGTCGCGAAATAATAATAAAAAAGAGAAGAGGAGAGGAATTATTTTATAAAACTTATTGAGGGAGAAATAAACTCTTTTCTATATTAAAAAACTACATTAAAACGTTTAAATACAAACAAACAAACAAAAAAAAGAATAAAAGGGGGGGAGGGGATCGAATTTTTTTTCTCCTAAATAATTTCAACAAAAGAAGATGCACACAAAACCAGCAGCACACAATAAATAAATAATAGCGGATTGAAGGAAAATAATAAAAAACCGGGAGGTAAATAAACAGATAACTCTAACTATAATATTATCATCATTAAAAAAAAAAAAAACGCTAATAAAATAATAAGTTATGGAGAAATATTATGAAAAAAAGAGACCACCCCCCAATTGTTCACCGTTAAACTAAATTTAACAAAGATGCGGGGTTGCTGCGTTTTGTATGCCATAATAATATTATTTAAAACTAATAAAATAAATATCTAGTTTCAAACTACACTTTAAACTTTATAATAAAAATCTTTCTATATAAAATAGAAGAAAAAAAAGATAGGGTAAATGGAACTTTTTTTTTTTTTTTATAGAAAAGAAAAAAAAATCAGTTTGTGCTATTTTAGAAAAGAATAAAAAGAAGCAAGATGTGGGTAAATGCGGGTTATTTATTCTGAAATAAACCAGATGTTTTGTAATAGTTATAATAAATGTAGCTTAGACACATTAAAGAATAAGGTGGGGCTGGGTGGTGGAATTGAGGACATCGCCTGGAAGAGGACACTTGTACAGTGGGGAAGACTCCCCGGCTGAAAATATAAATTTGTAAATATTAATTCTTCTTTAAATTACTATATAATAAGGCAAAATAGCCTAGCTGCGAAATCTTTAGACTTTAGAATCTGATGTCCCTGGTTCGAACACGCTTTTCGCTATCTTTTTATTTTCTCTAATTATTTTTGTGATCTCTTCCTCATTTTGTGAATATTGACTGAGTTGTCAATAAATTTGTTTTAATTGTCAAATTGTCACTGAAGAATATATATAAAGATATTTAACGTTGCTCTCTAGGCTCAAAATAGAACCATTTTTTGCAATAGGCGAAAAAAACAACAACAACATTTCTTAAAATTAAATATACTTCGACCAGTAAAATTTTTACTTATTTACTAGATTTACTGGCCGAAGTATGTTTAATTTTAAGAACTATGAATGATGGTCAGGCAGCCTCTATCTTTACAACCACATGTTGTTGTCGTGTCCAATGATGAGCCTCAGATGTCTCCATACATCTCTATCACAGCAATGTTCTCTATCTTGGGTGTGTAAAGCTGTTGTTGTCGTGTCCAATGAGGAGCCTCAGATGTCTCCATACATCTCTATCACAGCAATGTCCTCTATCTTGGGTGTGTAAAGCTGTTGTTGTCGTGTCCAATGAAGAGCTTAAGATGTCTCCATACATCTCTATCACAACAATGTTCTCTATCTAAGTGAAAGGGTATTGAAGGCAGCCGAACAAAATGATCTCCCACGCGCCATTTACCTTCTTCCTCGGCTGTTTATTTAAACTCTCCCGAGAGAAATCCCCCAAAAAACAAGGAGGGGAAGCATTTAATCGAGTTTGGGGGCTTCAACCATGTTTATCCAAGAAGTTAGCGCGAAGAGAACAATCAAAACTGTGGCTGAAGGCGTGAGGAGACTCCTTGAGGGGGTATATCTCCCCTCCCCCGTGTTGTTTTTTACTTAATCACGTCTCCCTAGCAACGTTCCCCAGGTTGAATTAACAAATTCTAAACTACATTTAACCTCTACACGCCAATCATGCTTATATAGAAACATTTAGGAAGCCTTAAAAAAGGTTCCTATACACAGAACAAATTAACTACGCGAATTTTCTATTATCATATAAAGGTAAAAACTGATTTCTCAAATGTAACTTATTAAAGCTATGTGGCGCGCGCGCTGAGATTTACATATAAAAAAAACTAACATTAGAGATTAATTTGGCGAAACCGCCGAGAGTTCACCACTGATGAGACAAGTCCTCTTATTCAATAACTTTTATTATTGCAGTAAGATCTGTAGAGATAATATTTGATGATATTATTAAAAAGAAACACATTACCAGTAAATTTAATCGTTAAAAATACTACGTTGTTGAAAAAAAAATAGTATAAAAAGTAGAAATTGTACTATATAGGTATCACTTGATTGTGTAACTGAAAGTTGCTGAGGAATTTCGTCATTGCACTTTTTGGTTGCGTGTTTTGGAAGGGAGTGACGTCTAAATCATTAGGTGACGTCAAACTGATTTATTCCTTGGAAAATTTTCCTGGAATGCTGAGCTCTGATTCCTAGTAGGCTGGCCGTTTGGTACTGGAAGGTTGGACACGTTAGGAGGTGGCCGAATGATGTTCATTTTGCTCTACTTATATTAAATAATTATTTAATCCCCCAAGCACACACACGCGGTACAGATTATGATAATCATGCCGGAGAGTTAGCGACTACTTTTATTCTAAGTACACCACACATGTATACACATGCATAAAGCAGTTCGAATTTTGCATTTTACAAGTGTGACAAAGCCCCCGTTTAGTTACTAGCACTCACTGATGGAGTTGGACTTTTGAAACAATCGGTTAGCCACCACTGATGAGCCAAACCCTCCCAATATATATATTTTTCATCGCAGTAAGGACAGTAGAAGTTTGTATTATATATATAAAAGAAACATTCGTGCTTTTAAATACTATCATTTTATATGTATAGATGGCGCGTTATTGCTTTGTGTTAATCGGTTAGCATTGAAGATTTAAAAAAAAAAAATCTTAAGTGGCCAATGTGTGTTTCAATCCAGACTATAGATAAAAGACTGTTTTTAGAATTTCTCCATCACATTGACAAGAGCTTAAAAACCCTGATTGAGAGCCGGACACGACCAAGTCTACAATGAGCTCCAATAGAGAATACCCAGGGTAACAACACCAAGTCTACAATGAGCTCCAGTAGAGAATACCCAGGGTAACAACACCAAGTCTACAATGAGCTCCAGTAGAGAATACCCAGGGTAACAACACCAAGTCTACAATGAGCTCCAGTAGAGAATACCCAGGGTAACAACACCAAGTCTACAATGAGCTCCATAGGGAATACCCAGGGTAACAACACCAAGTCTACAATGAGCTCCAGTAGGGAATACCCAGGGTAACAACACCAAGTCTACAATGAGCTCCAATAGAGAATACCCAGGGTAACAACACCAAGTCTACAATGAGCTCCAATAGAGAATACCCAGGGTAACAACACCAAGTCTACAATGAGCTCCAATAGAGAATACCCAGGGTAACAACACCAAGTCTACAATGAGCTCCATAGGGAATACCCAGGGTAACAACACCAAGTCTACAATGAGCTCCAGTAGGGAATACCCAGGGTAACAACACCAAGTCTACAATGAGCTCCATAGGGAATGCCCAGGGTAACGACACCAAGTCTACAATGAGCTCCAGTAGGGAATACCCAGGGTAACAACACCAAGTCTACAATGAGCTCCAATAGAGAATACCCAGGGTAACAACACCAAGTCTACAATGAGCTCCAATAGAGAATACCCAGGGTAACAACACCAAGTCTACAATGAGCTCCAATAGAGAATACCCAGGGTAACAACACCAAGTCTACAATGAGCTCCAGTAGAGAATACCCAGGGTAACAACACCAAGTCTACAATGAGCTCCAATAGAGAATACCCAGGGTAACAACACCAAGTCTACAATGAGCTCCAATAGAGAATACCCAGGGTAACAACACCAAGTCTACAATGAGCTCCAGTAGAGAATACCCAGGGTAACAACACCAAGTCTACAATGAGCTCCAGTAGGGAATACCCAGGGTAACAACACCAAGTCTACAATGAGCTCAATAGAGAATACCCAGGGTAACAACACCAAGTCTACAATGAGCTCCAATAGAGAATACCCAGGGTAACAACACCAAGTCTACAATGAGCTCCAGTAGAGAATACCCAGGGTAACAGCACCAAGTCTACAATGAGCTACAATAGGGAATACCCAGGGTAACAACACCAAGTCTACAATGAGCTACAATAGGGAATACCCAGGGTAACAACACCAAGTCTACAATGAGCTCCAGTAGGGAATATCCAGGGTAACAACACCAAGTCTACAATGAGCTCCAGTAGAGAATACCCAGGGTAACAACACCAAGGACGAGTCCAATTTAGGACAGCATCGAGCGAAACGTCCCTGCGATTGTTTCTAGAGAGGTCGATTGGGCTCCGAGATCGTCCATTAATAACAATGAATGAGCCGCCGGCTGCCATCAAATGTCACGCCAAGTTTCAATCAATACCATCGCTGGCGACTTCTGGTCATGGAGTAGTAGGGTCTAGAGGGAAAACCATGATTTCACCATATCTGCTCAAACGTCATATATATATATATGTAGTAAGCTTTGTCCCAGTTCGTGCTTTGTCTCAAGCTTCTTTCCTCTTTATATATTTCGGAGCTTCAAATAAATTAATTTATTTTTTAATAAAATAATTATAATTTTATCAGCGGCCTTTCCACAAACCACACATATATATATTATTTTTTGACCATGAAACACAACAACAACAACAACAACAACAAAAAAGCCTTTATTTAGGGTCACTGACCCTATACAGGATTCACCAGAGGTATGCATAAGAACAAAGCAGTGAGACAACGGAAATAGCGATATATACAGAGTAAAAAGAGAAAGAAAAAAAAAAAACAAGAAAAGGAAAAAAAAAAATAATACAACAAAAAAAAAACAACAAAAAAGCCTTTATTTAGGGTCACTGACCCTATACAGGATTCACCAGAGGTATGCATAAGAACAAAGCGACCATGAAACACAACGGATTAAATTAAGAAAAACAAAAAGGCATCTCTTGATCGTGCAACTAAAACTTGAGGAAAAGATAAGAAGATGATATTTTTCTTAATTTATCCGCCTGATTCCAGTACAATATAACTCTTTTGTACTTTTTTTCCCCCACGACGTATGAGATGTTTAACATTATCAAATACGCCATATACAAATTCTGGAAAAGTAATCGATTTTAACTACGACTACAATACTCACAATTTAAAACTCACTTTTAGCGATGGCTCATGTCTAACGTATATATACATGTATGTATACACATAGTAGAATTAGTTTTACATAAAGCAATATAGGTTAGTTATACGGGGTATTATCGATTATAGAGGCATTACAGTTAAACCTCTCTATAGCGCCCCCTCTAAATAGCGTCTTCCTCTCCATAGCGCCCGATTTTAAACATTAAAATGTAAACATTTTACATAAAAAATGACCTCTCTATAGCACCCTATTTTGGTGAGTCCCAAGAGGGGGCGCTATAGACAGGTTTAACTGTACTACATTGATATATAGCGCTATTAGAATTATTATATGTTTTTTAACAATAATGCCTGAAAATAAAAGTTTTGATTATCTACCAAAGAGACCATCTTCGTAAAATATTTTTTTTTCACAATGAGCATCTTTTTTAAAATTACAATCGAAATAAACAAGGTCGGTGGACGAGTGGGTAACACCCTCGATTCCCGACAGTCATGAACTGGGATTGAATCCCACGTTAACATTTTGTTTAATATGTGAATAACCTTCACATATTATTCATTGTTGCAATTATCATGAACTAGGTTGCTCTTGTTGAGCGGTACCTATTAATGTGATTTGAACCAGGTTACAATCGAAATAAACACGGTCGGTGGACGAGTAGGTAACACCCTCGATTCCCGACAATCATAAACCGGGATCAAATCCCACGTTAACATTTTGTTTAATATATGAATAACCTTCACTTATTATTCATTGTTGTAATTATCATAAACTAGGTTGTTCTTGTTGAGCGGTACCTAATAAAGTGATTTTGAAACCGAATTACAATCAAAGGTTTATACTACTCATCCACCAGTTAGAAATAACAGATATACCTGCTAACTTGGAAGATTAGAATCCTCTGAAATATAAATTGTAACAACACAAATTGTCTCTGAGGATAAGTTTATTGTTTAATTTAAACGATCTCTTAAGTTTCCTAGTATCGCAAATCTTTCTGCAGGAATATATAACGGTTTTATACTCCTTAGAAGGGTTTGTGATACCCGAAAGCTTGAGAAATCGTTTTAAATAAAACGTTAAACTTATCTTTGGAGACAGTGTGTTGTTACAATACCTGCTAACTCACAATAGCATCTCCCTATCAACACAACAACAACAAAAAGCCTTTATTTAGGGTCACTGACTCTATACAGGATTCACCAGAGGTATGCATAAGAACAAAGCAGTGAGAGCATCTCCCTATCAAATACATAATAACACTATTTCAAATATATGTAAATAATAATTTATATATATAAATAGTATTTATCATCAATTTATTAACTTGATAATCCTGTTGAAGGACTGACAAGTCTGAAAACTTTAAAATAAAAAGTTGAACAAGAAATTTAACCCTGGAAGCTTTATTTATTTTATAATAATATAAATAAGGGAAAAACGTTTATAACATAATAACACAGTTTGTCGTTATCTTGTTCTATAAGCAAGTAGAACACAGTAAAGAATAGGTGGACAGTACCATCAAGCTAAACGAGAGAAGAATCAGAAGAAAAAAAGCCCGGGAGCCAGCCATTCCAGTGCTAGGGAACAAGAGCTCGGGCCATTCCAAGTAATTAGCTCTGTCTCATCAATAATTGCAAATGATCCTGGTCGATGGAGTCAGGCGACTTTCATTTACTGTTACTAGACCAACCCCTGTTCCAAAATAACTTTATTAGGTACCGCTCAAATACCCAGCTTATGTTATTTAAAATCTTCAACGAAATCTTCAAGAATCAGCCAAGATAGGTCCAAGGTTTTTGAGAATTACTCTTTATTAAGCAAGTATAAAACAAAGAAAAAAAAACAATAATTACATAATAATAGAGATGAAAAGAAATATAAAGGAGACAATTAACCATAATTGCATATTTCCCCAAAACAACAACAATCTCAAGAAGTTTGAATGATGAAAGTAAATAAGAAGGAAGGAAGTTGGTGGGCCACAAAGTGTGGTGGAGGCAATTTTGATAATACCTCTGGTGGAGGTTGAGGTTTTAAAAGGAGGGGAAGCAAATGATTATCATTAGAATAGAAGTGATGGGAGGAGGGGGGGAATGCAGAATGACTTTCATAAATAGGGGACCATCATTATTAGAGCAATTGGATGCTAGAAGGAGGCGAAGAGAAGAAAGGTGTAGTGGGCAGCAGCCTCCTACTACGCCTTATTACCATACATTTTGGAGTCAGCCAGTCATCTTAACGATTTTCCAATCGAAAAAAAAAAAAAAAGTTGGTTGGGAGGGGGGGGGGGGGATTTTAACAAATGGCAGGTGCTTAGAAGTCTCATTTTGGGGGAAGAGATAGGGTGAAGGAGAGAGATGGGATGGTTTAGCATCGGTAGAAAAAGAATGTAAAAAAAAAGTTTCTCTTCCTCCTGTCCAGATTTTTATTGATCTCTTCTGTGAATATAGAAAAAATATTATATTTGTGGATGACTATTTGACCAAAAAATAAATTTTAGATGGAGCGTGGAAAAGGTCATTTTTGAATCGAGTTTTTTTTTTAATATATAAATTAATTTTTTTTAATTTCATTTTTTAAATTAAGAAGAGAATATAGATAAATTATTGAAAACGGTGGACTTCATTTCGAATATTAGGTTTTATTCATTCGAATATTAGGTTTTAATGTTATCTTATCAAATTTTTTCAGTACAAAAATACCTTTTAAAAAATTTTATTTTTAAAGAAAACTCTTTTTTTTTTTTAAATCAATATTGTAGATTTATCCTGATAAAAAATGTATTAATTTTAGCTTTAAAAAAACGAATTTAAATATATTTTCTTTATATCATTTTTAATAATCGTACTACTTCTATGAATATAGAAATATTAAGTTTCATTTGGATGACTATTTGACCAATTTTACTTTTTTAAGGTTTTTTTTCTGTAATGGTTCTCTCTTCTGGAGATGGAGATATAACATCATTGGAAAAAGAAGGGGGGGGGGGGGGGGGGGGGGAGAAATGTTCCTGTTTATATATCACTGACCTTACTCTGTGAATATAAAAAATATTAAATTTGGTTTAGATGACTATTTGACTGATGTAGTTTTATGTTGATTGAAGAGAGAGAGAGATATTTTATATTTATATATTTTTTATTTCTATCTTGAAAAATATATATATATTTCGTTAAAAAGTTTTCTTTAAGATCAGCAGTTTTTTTTTTCCTCCGTCTTCCAGGTCATTATTTATGGTTTGTGCTGGTAGCGGAAAGTCGTTTTCCTCTAAACCGGTAAAGTTTGTAGCCGGGGTTTATGAGGGGTCACAGAGATGAAAGAAATAAAATATATATATTGATTGGGTAAAAAGATGCTGTTTAAAACGATAAAAGAAAAGACAGAAAAAAAGTTTTTTTTTTTACTATTTCAACTTTTAACATTAAATATAACAAACACTTTGTGTGAGAAAATTTAATATAAAAAAAAAAATTACTGAAATTTTAAACAACAAATAATACGAAATAAAGAATAATCCATTATGAAATTCATTAATGATTAAACACTTTTATCAAATATTTAATTGGTATCTTTCGATATACGAGTACACTCATAGACAAAATTTAAGGAAGTTGTACTTTTTAGCATATATATCGGGTTTCATACAATAACTCTAAAAGATATTACAGTGACCTTAATTGAAGAAACACGAGATAGCCGATTGTGAAAAAAAAAAAAAAAAAGACGACCGGGGTATCAAAGACTTTCCATTTACTTAAGTTTTGTCCATTAGTCCGACAAGCTTAATCTTTTTAAACCTTTGTTCATTATAACGACAATATATTTCATTCATTATACCGATAGATGGCAGTGTGTCATCAGTTACATTCAGCTGTACGAAGTATTCTTCCTTTATATTATATAGACTGTCAAAATGGTCATATTGTCTCAGTGAATTATTTATTTAATTAAACAAATTAATCTTCCCGTGAATTAGCCCCACTGCTGTTTCCAATACCTTGTTTATTATTAGTATTGTACCGGGTAGAAACATGGATTATAAATATCTCTCTTAGTACTGTAAATTATTTTTATCTTATCTCTATTACCCCCATTATATGCTTTAGTATTCTATATACAGTTACGAGCGTCATGCGTGGCCTTTGTCACGGTTTGCTTTTTTTTTTTTTTTTTTTTGGAATGGCGCCCTCCTATTGGTCGGCTACGATCACGCCACCTTTGCCCCCCCCCCCCCCCCCCCACTCGCTTTTTCGTTTTTGTAACTATTGTGTTGGAGCGGGTCGCTCCTTAAATAAATGCATATATATTTTTTTTAACAACAACAAAAAAGCCTTTATTTAGGGTCACTGACCCTATACAGGAAAAATGCATATATTAGTTAATAACCAAATGGAATCCTCTCTTTCTTTTTCCCAGTAAGAGACGCCTACGGAAGCCAACAGTACATAGACAGATAAAGCACATAGGCTATAGTTATTAACTAAAATATGCATTTATTTAAGGCGCCAATTTATAATTGTAACAAATAGTATTTGAATCAAAACATTCAATCGGGTAAAACACGGGCGTTGCCCGGGTCATTCGGCTAGTATTATATAAAAGAGAGAAATAGAAGAAAAATTTAGCTAGGAAGATATTTATCTACCAAAATACCTGACAGTTTTTCTATCAGAATAAATGCTAAAACAAAGCGACATTAACTGTAAAACAAATCGGATTCGGGTCTTAGAAATGTCTTAATTCCTGTCTCGGCGACTCGGCGCAGAGAGAAATGGAAGACTGTGTCAGAATCGGTTGTTCAAGGATCAGGGAAAGAGAACGCTGCGAAAGCAATACTAACTGCAATCTCAGCAAAGCTCGCTTAACTGGGATTTGAACCCGAGATTGATCAGAGGGGAGGGAAAGAAAATCTCTATTATTTGTCAGAGATCAGCCCTCGGTGTTTCGAAACTAAATTTATTTACATCTATGCAACTTTATTTCACAACCAGACGAATGAATTCATCGGCTTCACCTGAGTTCTACGCAAATAAATGCTAAACAAATATCGTTTTAACAAATGTGTGTTATAACATTATATAATTATTATACTCAATAGTAGAGAGAGTGGGTCTGATGATAGGAACAGTAATTCATTAATAAATCATCATCATTATCCAACATATGCAAATTAATTCGCTATTGGGAAAATTTGCATATGTACTAAATAGCCACATTATAAACATATACAGTGGTACCCTCGACATACGAGTTTAATTCGTTCCGCAACCTTGCTCGTATCTTGAATTACTCGTATCTCGAAGCAAATTTCCCCATACAAAACAATTGAACTACCATTAATCCGTTCCAACCTCCAAAATGTCACCCCAGTTATTTTTGTTACGTGGTTTTAAATAATAAAAACGTATTTATAAATATCAAATATTTATTGCACAAAAACAAAAAAGAGAATGTAAAGAAATAAATTAGATATCCTCACTGGTCTTTGCCTTTTTCGCTACATTTTTCTCGCTTTCACCTGTAGGCCGTTTAGAAAAAAACATGTCCAAGGAGGTTTGTTTCTTCCTCCCTCTCAGAATGTTCCGGAAATGAGTTAGGCAAGTGTCATTACAAAGGTCAGATGCACGACCTGTTGCAACTTTTTCTGGGTGTTTTTTTTTTCCACGAACTGTGAAACTCTCTCCCACATTCCTAAGATCTCCTTTATCTCACTTGTAGAAATAACCTCCTCCTCTGACTCCTCAAAACCAATGTAACCATCGTAAGGCCCTTAGCCGGCGTTACACTCTTTATCGACTCCTTCCGTTTAAGCACAGAACATATCATGAACGTACTACGGCCATACTGCCTCGACAAGTCAACAACTCAAACACCTTGCTCATGTTTTTCTATAATTTCACGTTTTAATTCAATACTCATCATCTTTTTCTTAGCACTTGACTTTTTACAAACTTTCTTCCGATCCATGGTTATAAAAATAAATGAACTAAAACTGTAAATGTAAACGCAACACAAAACACAATTTATCACAGCGGAAGCACGCTGCTAACTGATCGTGATGGCGCGACTGCGTGTTACTACCGAACCGAACTCGTATCTCGAATTTCGCTCGTAACTAAAAGCAAAAAATCACTTGCTCGTCGGCTCGTATCTCGAAAAACTCGTATGTTGGGGCGCTCGTATGTCGAGGTACCACTGTACTTCTATTTTATTCATATAGACAGTACTATTTGCACATAGCGATGATAGATATTAATATATTAATCATCATTTTAAAAAAATTAAATACAGTTAAACCTGTCTATATCAGCGCCTATAAATAGCGCCTTCCTCTCTATAGCGCCCGATTTTAAATACGTAGTACGATGCGATTTACATTAAAAGTAACCTGTCTATAACACCCCCTCTCTATAGCACCCTATTTTTGGTGAGTCCCAAGAGGTGCGCTATAGACAGGTTTAACTGTATATGAAATTCAGTTCCGTCATCAGTTTCGTAAATTTTCATATTTTGTAATCAAAACTGTGATTGCAACTCCTTCCACAGCTACTCCCTCACAATTATCCTGTTAAAATATTTGTTAGAGATAGGTTAAACAAAAATATTTATACTTGATGAGTTTTAGAAGAGAAAATACTGTAAAATATATTATTTTTTTATAGGAAAAATTTGTTTTTTTTTTTAAGTTTTCAATTATATGTATATATAATTTAAAAATCATATTATCCCCTATTAATGTAACTTGTATGGAACCAGTGAAGGTAGGTTGACGACCCCAGACAAGACAGCCTGGCCACTTTACATAGCGGGGCCATTTGAAGATCCGACTTTTGACCCCATAGGGAACACCCCGGCTATAAAAAGAGCCTGGAGACTTGTTAAAGACAGTTGGGACTAGGTGATCAAAAGAGATGCCGTCGCTTTGAGGACAATCTCATTGGTCGAGCCGCGCCAGTATGTCTTTTCTAGGGCCCTAGCCTTCCTAGTCACTTTTAACCATTAAAGTATTTTATTATCTCTCCAATTTATTATAACACAAAGCTATATATGATATACCTTTGACTCAATTGCACAAATTTCTTATCTACGCAGTGTATTTTTTTCAATAAAACTGGTCAAAACTGCATTTCCACACATGCACCATTCATTTCGTATGAACTCTACAAGTCACAAAGGGGAAGTGCCTACAGCATCCAGTATTCTTAAGAGGTCACCCTTCCAAGTACTGCTGACTATGCTTAACTTTTGGAAATAATAGAACGCGGGTCAGCGGTTTATTATTTGATATTACCCAATAATAATGGAGTTCGTAATAATTGCATTGTCATCGCGATTAAGCAAGTGAAACTACAAGTTCTCAAATGATTCAAATAAACAAACACTTTTAAAGGGGGGGGGGGGGGGGGGGGGGAATATATATATGACAAAACATAGAAATGAGGATCAGGGAGAAATGCTCACCATATATATATATATTATGAATAATTTGTTGTTGTTGTTAGATAAAGGGTTGATAAGACAAAGGATCGATAAGATAAAAGTTTGGTGCAGTCGTGATAAAAAAAAAAGATAATTATTTACCGTCAAGTAGCTTTTATTTTCACATTATATAGAATTTATAAAGTTAATCCTAAATTAGTGATTTAAAAGGATAGATATATTAACTACGCATATTTACAACAAAACTGAAAGTCTTTCTAAAAACGATGATAACAAAAGTAAAATTATCAATGACTAAAATAAAATATAGAAATATTTGAGTTTTTAGATTATATAAAATACCAGGTCTATTAGTATGAAACGCGAAAATGGACGCCAGAGGCCGCTGTGCAACTTTATTTGAGCCGACGGTGGCGCTGTTGTAGGCGTTTTGTTCTTTGACTCTTGTGGCATCAGCATGCGTGCAGTTTTAGAAAAATTCAAATCGTGAAAATTTTCTGGAGCCTGTGGAAAATGGCGATTTACGAGCCAAAAAGTGCCCATTTGCGGGAAGTTTTGTTGTTCGCCTTCAACTGGAAGAAAAGTGCCACTGAAGCCCACCGAATGCTCGAGGAAGTTTACAGCGACCACGCTCTGAGCAAATCGCAGTGTTACAGGTGGTTTAAAAAATTCCAAAGTGGCGATTTTGAACTTGATAATGAACCACATGGAAAACCGCCCCAGAAGTTCGAGGACGCTGAACTGCAAGCTTTGTTGGATGAGGACAGTACCCAAATGCAGGAGAAACTCGCAAAACAGCTCCAGGTGTCTCAAGGTGCTGTTTCTCTACGTTTAAAACAGCCTCGGAATGACCCAAAAGCTTTCCAGATGGGTCCCCCACGAGTTGAGCGAAAGGCAGCAATAACGGCGTCTGGTAACCTGCGAAGGGCTGCTCGCCAGGCATGAAAAGAAGTCATTTTTGCACCGAATCGTAACTTCTGATGAGAAATGGATCCACTTCAGCAATCCTACGCGCCAAAAGTCGTGGGGCCTGCCCGGCCAATTTCCAAAACAGACGCCTAGGCCCAATCGCTTCGGAAAAAAGGCAATGCTTTGCATATGGTGGGACCAGACCGGCGTAGTATATTTCGAGCTCCTGAAACCTGGCAAAATGGTCAATACTAGTCGCTACGAACAACAAATGCACAGTTTGAGAGAGGCGTTGAATGAAAAAAGACCGGAATGGCGTGAAAAGCACAACAACCTGATACTGCAGCATGACAACGCTCCAGCCCACAACGCTACGGTGGTCAAAAACACCATAAAAGACTTGGGCTGGGAACTCTTACTCCACCAGCCGTACTCATCAGACTTAGCGCCGTCGGACTACCACCTTTTCACATCTTTAGGACACGCCCTAAAAAAACAGGAATTTTCGAACTCAGACCTACTCCTAAAATGACTTGTTGACTGGTTCGACTCAAAAGGAATATAAATTTTCAGACAAGGCATTCGAAAATTGCCTGAAAAGTTGTCCGAATGTATAGCTAATCAGGGCAGTTACTTTGAATAAAAAATCTTTTGTTGTATGGAATTGGTGAACATTTGAATTCACTGAAAATTTTCGCGTTTCATACTAATAGACCTGGTATATAAAGAGGGAGAGAATATATATAAATAATTTAGTTAAAATTTTTTTTCAAAATCCCTACCTTTGATATTCTGGCAATATTCTAATCAAAATAATTAACATGATCGTTGGAAAAACATCTACAAGAAAGCCAAAACCTAGGACATTTATCTGTTCTTTATTAAGTTTTATGGATTTTTAAAGCGTTTCTCATTTTGTTTGTCCCAAAAATAGCTCAAAACTGAATAGTTTTCGGCTAATTTTTAAACCATAAATTATTAAAAATACGAGTTCGTTAAAGAAATAAAAGACAATGTTAATATATTCAAATAAAAAGTATAATAAATAAATAAAAAAAGCATTTAATTCGCCATGTGAAAAAGAAAGAGAAAGAATGGGGAACGCCTGTAAATTGTGCTTCACGTAGAAAATTAATTTTGAAGTAGAGAGGGGAAGGAACGATAAAGGCGTATAAGAAAGAACTGGCATTGCTTAAGTAAATTTTAAATTAGAAAAAAAATAAACTTTAAAAAAAAAATTATAGAGTTACTTCTTTAACTTCTAATTACAAAAACCCTTTACGTTTTTTTTTTTTTTTTTAGAGTTTAATACGAAAAATGTTTATTTTTTAAAACATTTTCTTTACTCTTACTTCTTATTTTTTTAAACGCTGTCACAATGAAGAAAAAAAAAACATTGAATAGACGTTTTCATCAGGATCTACCTACGAAGATGTATTGGATGCAATTTCATATCTGACAAAAAAAAAAAAAAAAAACACAGAAAATTCATAAATCAACCTAAACTGGAAGATATGTACCAAAATTCAGTTAGAAAAGTATTCTTCAAAGCTCATCAAATTCAGTTATCCAAGGTATTTCTCTCTCATCTTTTTTTATTTTGTGAGTGTTCAGAATTTGGTTTTAATTCCAAGTGCCAAGCCATCTCTCTCTCTCTCTATGTATATTTATCAATTATTTTATCTATTTATATCTATTTATTCATAAATCTATCATTATTAATCTTATTTATTCATTTTATGTATTTAACAACATCAGTTTCAATCTCAATCTCTCTCTTTAAATCAGCTGTCCAACACGAGTAGGTAACACCCTCGATTCCCGACAGTCATGAACCGGGATTGAATCCCGCGTTAACATTTTGTTTAATATGTGAAATTCACATATTATTCACTGTTTCAATTATCATAAACTAGGTTGCTCTTGTTGAGCGATACCTAATAAAGTGATTTTGAACCGATCAAGAAACGGGTCTTGAACGACATCCAGCCTTGAATTTTACCTGAATAATGCTAGATGATAATGCACATTTTGTTGAAAATCTTTATAGAATCTACTAAATATAAGCTTTAATGCTTATGGGTATTTATAGGACATTGGCCTCGTCGCATATATGACGGGATTTGTCAAGAATAATTAGATCTATGTAATAAAATCGAATTAGGCCGCTCAAATGTTCAATTACAGAATAAAGAAGACAAAAAGCGTCATATCTGTATAAAAACCGAGATACCAAGCCCCTTATTTGATACATTGTATAAATAGCATTGCTCATTATTGTTACTATTACTGTTATATCTCTGTATATATTCTCTTCTATTCGGAGAATAAGACCTTCTTCTAGTCGGAGAATCTGTATAAGACCTTCTTCTACTCTGAGAATCTGTATAAGACCTTCTTCTACTCTGAGAATCTGTATAAGACTAAAAGGTCTTTTGTTGTTGTATGAAAACCAAGAATAAAATAGAGCATGATATTAAAATAATCCATAAATACATAATCCTGAAATTTATTTTGAATAGAAGGGAAGATAAAAAGAAAAATGTCTTTGTATTATAGAAGATTCTGATACTTGATCTCCTTATTCTGTAATGATAAATTTCAGCGGGGTTAGTTGGATTTTTATTACCTTGACATCTTTTTAGGATGAATTATTACTTTAAATAATCTTTCAGACATGCGACTGTGTATCCCGTACTTTAGTTATGGTTTTCAAAAAAGGGTTAGTCATATTCTATATTCAAATAATAGCAAGAAAATCTTGAGTGTGCCGTTTATACATTTTGGATAGTCATACTAAATCATGGTCGATGACAAATTGGAAAAAAAAAAAATCGATATCCATTTTTATGCTGTGGTAGACATATGGTTTGTGTGGATATCAAAACGACTTTGTCAATTCAGAGACAAGTTTGATGTGAATCATAATGATGTCTTTGATGAATAACACTTATTTGGATCAAAATGTTTTTATAATTTCCAATATTGCGATGAGGCCGTTCGCCTATCTTTATCGGATAATTAAAACCTTGTAAACATCCACGTGAATGGCGAGGGTTTGTATAAGGAAGGTTGAATCGTGAGGTAAACACAAAGTCTTTCCTAGAATACCTTGAGAGCTACAATTTAAAAAAGTCTCCCAAAAAATCACCAAGTTTCTCCTGGAGGTAGCCTCTTAACAGAGACTGTCGAGCCAAGTCATGAAGTGTCTTTCAAATAACGTTCATGAGGATAGACCAATCAGAATCTTGAACGCCGCCACACCTGTAAATTTCTGAGAGAAGTAGAAAGAAATGTGTAAAAAGCTATCGGTGTGTTTGTATTGTTCCATGGATGTACATCTCAGCGATCTGAGGCACCCAGACTTCAAACGAGAGCTAAGCGGATCAAACAATGATAGAATGTTGCGGGAAGGTAACAATGAATATTTTTACAGTCAAACTTCTGGCTTAAAGTCTAGCCACGTCACTATATGCTTATCTCGGATTTAAAAAAATATAGGGACAGTAAGTAGTACAAACCCTCGAATCCTTACAGCCACGACTATTTCCTTACATTGAGCTTTTTTTTTTTTTGTTCTAAATAAAAAATAGCTCCAATAGCCGGACCCCTATTCTCGAAAAAGTCATCAGTGAATGAAAGTAACACGCACACACAAAGCTTTATTAAGAACACCAGTCTTATACAGATTCACCACAGGAAGAAATAATAGAAGGAGCTCTTATAGAATGAAAGTAACCAAACGGGCTATGACACAATTGTAAATGGCACAAATTTAAATACAAAATTGACTTGCCTTCTACATGGGAATAAATGTGGTCTACTTAGAGTAATAACAGTCGCTAAATACTACCCACCATGATTATCATGGCCTGTATTATCACGTGTACTAGGGATAATAATAATAAAAGATTTTTTAAAATTATATAAATGGGTATTAAAGCTTTAATGGAAACACCCAATGTTGGAATAGATATCTACTTTTATACAGAGACAAAATATTTTATAAAATAAATCCTATATAGAGATCTCAAGCCAACAACAAACTATATAAATACAGTTTATTTGGAATATTTACTACTGTCACAAACTATTTAATTGAACCGCCGCCGTTTGTTGTCTATTACCTTGACTCCGTCCCTCATCTTGTTATAGGCCAGAGCGAAGGTCACGTTATCTTGGAACGATTCAGTTACGTCCTCTTCAACTGTCTTGGAAGATTTTTTAGCTTTCGCGACCTGTTTGGTATTTGGCTTCTTAGCTGCTTGTTTAGCTTGCTTCACTTTTTTCTTGAGCTTCATTAATTCCTTCTTTTCCTCTTCTTCCAGTAGTTCCCGTATAAGCTGTTCTCTTTCCATTTCACTTATCTTCGGCACGTTAACATCCTGTTCTGTTCCTTTACTGTTCTTGCTGTTCCATATTATGTAGACGTAGATTGCCACAACTATCGCTACTATCAATAAGCCTATCATTAGGTCCCCCATCTTGTTTATATATGTAAAGTATTCTCTGCTGATATACAATTATGGTATTGTTGATGGGATACAAGAACGGTTTTAGATGACAATGTATTTCACTATATATATTTTTTTAAATGATTAGCATTATATAAATTACTCTGTAATAATTAAATTATATTATTTTAAAATAGAATAAAATTTTAAAAAATATTTAAAATTATTGAAAAATTCAAATACAATTAAATAAAGTTCTGATAATTGAAAAATATCGAAAAGTTTTTTTTTTTATGTTTTGATACAATTAAATAGATATTTACTACTCTGATCAAAAAGTTTCGACACTTTGCTCATAAGTGCTCAAAAAACTTCATTATTCTACTAAATTCAAATTGTCCCCTTCAAAGTGTGTGTAGTCCCCGTTGGCCGCGATGCACTTCAGCCACCTTTTTTTCCAGTCGGCAAAACACCTCTGGTAGTCTGTTTTCGGGATCGCCTTCATGGCCTTCTTCGATTCCACTTTGATCACTGGGGGTCGGTGGAAGGCTGGTTAAACCGTTTGGTTTTCGACCACTAAGACCCGGGTTCGATTCCCGCATTGGACACTTTTTTCTGTTTAAAAAAAAAAAATGCTCCAATGGCCCCCGATTCTTGCAAAAGTCCAACCCCACCAGCGAGTGCAAGTAACCAAATGGGGGCTCTGGCACATTTGTAAGTGCAAAGTCGAACTGCTTTTCACATGTGTAGACATGTGGTGCGCTTACAGTAAAAGCAGTCGCTAACTACCCACCATGATTATCATAGCTTTGAGATAAGAAAGAAGAAGACTTTGATCACTTCTATGCTATGAAATTTCCGACCCTTTAACTTTTTTTTTTTGAGCTTTCCAAAAAGGAAGAAGTCGCAGTGGGCCAAATCGGGAGGATAGGGGGGGTTGGGGGAACACAGAGGTTGAGTGGTCCTGCAGGAATTTCGAGATTTTGAGAGCTGTGTGCGCCGGCGCGTTATCGTGGTGGAAGATCCACGACTTGCTCCTCCACAGCTCCGGCCGTATCTGCCTGACCGCTTCAAAACTCCCAGGTAGGAGTCAGCAGCTATTGTAGAGCCTTGTTGTTGAAATTCATGATGAACGATTGGTAGTCGAAGAACACCGTCAACATGACCTTGACTTTGCTGGGAGCCTTCCTCGCTTTCTTTGGTCTCGGCTCATTTTTGAAGCGCCACTCCGATGCCTGTTGGGTAGTTTCCGAATCAAAGCCGTAAATCCATGTTTCGTCTCAAGTAATGACCCTCTTCAGCAATTCGAGGTCGTCGGTTGTCGCTTCGAGATTGAGACTGGCCGTTTCTTTTCGGGCGTTCTTTTGATCAAAAGTCAAATCTTTGGGAACGAGAACGGCGTTGAGTATTCTCACTCCCAAAATGTCCTTCATTATCGATTGAGTCGACTCGAATGATATCCTTGCTTCTTCGGCGACCTCCCTGACAGTTATTCGTCGGTCTTCACGCACCAGTTCCAACACCTTGTCCACTTTTTCAGGCGTAGTTGATGTGGATGGTCTCCCGGAACGCTCGTTGTCGGCGGTCTCTTCCCGACCCTCCTTGAAGCGCTTGTACCACTCGAAAACTCGTCTTCGGATCATGACGGCATCCCCGTAGGCTGTTTGAAACATCCAAAAAATTTCGGCACCCTTGAATCCGTTTTTCACACAGAACTTGATGCAAATTCGTTGACCCTCCATTTCGGTGACTAACGAAATCGAAGCACGGGCAAAATGGCTTCACTTCGAACAGCCGCTGCTCGCGCTGTTGTAGCGCGTGATTTTTGAAAATTGGCAGGTCTCCAAGCCAAGGGTGACGCTTGCGTTTGCCACGAACCGGATTTTGTGAGCAAAGTGTCGAAACTTTTTGATCAGAGTAGTATCTCTGTATATACCCTCTTCTACTCTGAGAATCTGTATAAGACTAAAAGGTATTTTGTTGTTATATAAAAAAAAAAACAATAATAAATAAGAGCATCATATTAAAATAATCATAAATACATAATTCTGAAATTAATATTGATATGTATAGAAGGGAAGATAAAATAAAAATGTATTTGTATTATAGAAGAATCTGATACGTTGAATCCCTTATTCTGTAATGCTAAATTTTGGCGTGGATGGTTGGATTTTTATTACGTAAACATCTTTTAAGGATGAATTATTACTTTAAATAATCTTTCGGACATGCGACTGTGCATCCCGTACTTTAGTCACGTTATAAGGGTTAGTCGAAGTTTATGTTCGAATAATAGCAAGAAAATCTTGAGTGTGCCGTTTATACATTTTGGATCGTCATACTAAATAATGGTCGATGACAAAGTGAAAAAAAAAAAAATCGATATGCATTTTTATGCTGTGGCCATGTGTTGGTTTGTGTGGCTATCAAAACGACTTTGCCAATTCAGAGACAAGTTTGATGTCAAATTGAATCACTAAGTATTTGATGAATAACACTTTTTTTTTAAATTACAAATATTTTCTCACAATGAGTTTCTTTTTTATTAAAAAAAAAAAAAACGCTAGCTTTCAAGTGATAATCGCTCTTCAACGGTCTTAATAAAATATCGACTTTATCTTACCAGAAATATTTATCTTATTTACCACTTATTTTGGATCAAATGTTTATTATAATTTCTAATATTTCGACGAATCAGTTCACCTATCTTTTTCTTGGAATTCAAACCTTGTAAACAAATTGATACACGAATGGCGAGGGTTTGTATAAGACATCACGTGGATTATATTTGAATACCCCGTTAAAGATAGGCGAACAGCCTCATCGAAATTTGGAAAGTATAATAAACATTTTGATCCAAAATAAGCGTTATTCATCAAAATTATTAAAATGGATTTCTCGATTTTCAACAATGAAAAGGTTGTATTTTTATTTTAAAATGATAAGTCTATCAAGCGATGGCGAAAAGATTAAAAAAATATATATATCAACAATTTCATCAATACTTTTTGCTGTCTAGATGTTGAAACACAAGAGTGTTGGCTTGCCCTCTAACTAACCAAATTGTACTTGCTTACTTTGACATAATGCCATCTTTCTGTATATACTCAATCTTATTAAAACTTTGGCAAGTTTAGAGCTATTTGTACACAGATTTATAAATCACTACTAATTCATCGTGTAAATAATTAAAGATATTTATGTAAATAATTCTAATATAGCACAATAGTCTGAAAGACTTCGTGCTTTTGTAATAATAATAATTTTAAAAAGCAATACTTTTTAAAGCGCTACGTTTTATGCTTTATTAAAATGATTAAATAAATTAATGTGCATTTCTTTATATTGTATCGTTGATAATTTGATCTATGACAAATATTATGGTATCTAATGTTCCTTTGTCCTCTAATCTCAAACTCAGAGTATATCCCAAGCACAGCATTTTACTTGGTGCCAGCCTGTACCATTTTGGTCTTCAGCACGATGCTATGGCCAAAGTGGTATGATGAGACCTATAGCCGTGGTTATAGTTACCGTAATAGATTTTAGTCAGTAAATTTTCCCCACAATTTTCCAATTAATTTTAGATAACTATACACACAAATGTATTCCATATAAACCTACAAAAATACGGTAAACAAAAACATTCTGATAAAATTCGAAGAAAAAAAATTAAAAAGTAAGATAACGAAAAGGTAAATAGAGTTAAAGTTGGAAAAAATTCTGATAAGGCGAGGAAGAAAAATAGAAGGTTCAATTATGCAACTTGATCTATTCCTTGTTCAAAACTACTATGGACCATCAGTCAGGTGGAATGGCCTGTTTTACTAAGCTACATATTTTCAAATATGGTAAACATTCTAGTAAATTTTGCAAGCTGACTGTGGAATTTTCAAAGTATAGATTTAGTTAAGTCAACGAAAAGAAGGGGAAAAACAAAACTATAACATATGCTTATCTATGCAAATCATTTGCCACTTTACATATTTCCTGATATGGCAAACATACTAACACATTTTAAGGGAATCGAATTGTTTCAATTGCTAACGGTGTGGAATTTTCTAAGCATATATTACAATTAAGGACTAAAAAAAAAAAGAAACTAACTGCAAAAACATCACATTACTAAATTACATATTTTCCTAGAAAGTAAAACATTCCGGTAAACTAGTTGATACTATGGATAACAGTACTGATATAAATATTTAGTTAAATCAACGAGGAAAATCTGAAATTATGCAAATCGCATTTATTACTAAACTACATATTTTCCGAGATGGTCAAAAAACAAAAATTTGAGGTTAAACTCTAGTTGTTGGTTTATTTATTCATTCATACCGTTGGGGTTTTTTCTTCTTGAGTTTTTCATCCATGGCAATATTCCGAATCTTGATTTTGTTTAAGATATGTTGAGGTAATTTCCTTTGTCGTTTCTTCTCGTTTGGTAGACGATAAATGTAGATGGCCACAATAGCAACCAATAAAATAACAATCGCAGATGCGATATAATTGTACATCTTGTGGTAGATCAATTGTAGCTAAATACCGTAAAAAGGAGATAAGTTCTCTTGGAGAGTAGATTGTAAACAATTGAGAAAAAACACGCTTTATTTATAAAATGATTTTGCATATTTTGATTTAGTATTATTACGTTTTTTTTTACTCTGTTTTTTTTTTTTAAATGTGGGTTATCAAATAAACTCAATTATAAAAACCATATTCATTGAATAAATATAATTTTAAAATAAATATTTGAAAATAAGAATTGATATATTATTTTTAGAAGATTAAAAGAAAGGTTGTCGATTTAAAAAAAAAAGTCAAAAATAACAGAAGATTTATAAAATCCTTCATCGAAACAAAAATATCAGGAGCCGAGGATCCTGTAGCATAAGACATTAACCTTCTAAATACACACTCATGGACACAAGGAAGTCGAAAGTTTTTGAGGTCGCCAGCCGTCTATTTTTTTAAGGAGACAGAGGCAATTTTGTTCACACTTGGTTATCTCGTGTGTCTTCAATAAAGGTCACTGTAATATCTTTCAGAGTTATTGTCCCAATATACATACTAAAAGGTACAGCTTCTTTAAGATTTGTCAATGAGTGTGTATGTGAAACCATTATAAAGGTATTAAATGGAAAGAAGCACAAATTGTCGAATGTATCCTGGCATGCTGGTTATTTGAAATTCTTTCAAAACCATTCATCCAAAGTTGATTCGTGAAGTCTTTCCTAGAATATTTTGAATGCTATAATTTAAACAAGTCTCCCCCAAAAAAAAATCAAGTTTCTCCTGGAGGTATGTCAGGCTAAGTCATAGGGTGTTTTTTAAATAACGCAAGAGTCCATGATGAGAAACAACTAGAATCATGAACGCCCCACCTGCAAATTGCTGTGAAAAAAGCCGGTTTCTCCTGGAGGTAGCCTCTTAACAGAGGCTGTCGTGTTAAGTCATGAAGTGTCTTTCAAATAACGTCCATGAGGAGAGACCAATCAGAATCTTGAATGCCGCCACACCTGTAAATTTCTGAGAGAAGTAAAAAGAAATGTGTAAAAAGCTATCGGTGTGTTCGTATTGTTCCATGGGTGTACATCTCAGCGATCTGAGGCGCCCAGACTTCAAACGAGAGCTAAGCGGATCAAACAATGATAAAATGTTGCGGGAAGGCAACAATGAAGATTTTCCAAAAAAAAAAAAAAAAATTATCCCCGTAAAAGCTTGAGATAATTTTATCTTTAAATCGAATCAAGTTACTGTTTTGAAAATATAGCAATTCATAAACAGATCTTTAATTAAAGGCATTTGTTTTACCAGTATTTCAGTTGACTGAACGCCAACCTTTATCATGGTGTTATAACACATTAATATGTTAGAACACATTGAAAAAAGAAAAAAAAAAAAAAAAAGGTTGGCGTTCAGTCAACTTAAATATTGTGGTTAAAATAAATTATATTTTGATTCAATATATGCCTTTTTAATTAAAGTTACTGTTTGTTCCGTATTTTCTGCCCACACTGGAGAACAAATGAACGATATCAAACTTCTCTAGTTGATCCATCTAAAAGAAAGGAAGGAAGAAGAAAGAAAGACACAGAAGATGAGGAGGAAGAAGAAAATAAGGGGCGAGAAGATACGGGCGTAGGGACGTGATAAAGAAATAGAATGTCGGTCATTCAATGAAATCATCAATCCCACCAAATGGCCAGACCGACCTGTAAAAAGATAATGGGTCTTGGGGAGAAAGGATTAGAGTCAATTCGGTGCCTCAATACACTGTTATACGCATTTAAATAACTGCCAATATATTTTTATTGGCGCTTTTTTTTTATATTTAGTGGAACTCCAGTAGACGTTTCTTCTGTGAGCCATTACTTTGGTCTAATTCATGGTTTTACTATTATTATTGAAGAGGTCTCTTTCTATAGAGTTCGGAGTACTTAGATTGTAAAAGATGTTAGTAGAAAGAAGGACGGAAAAATCTGTATAACGGATTTTTTTAAATGTAAAAATTGCTTCCTTCAACTTCTATTATTACTGTTTTTTTTTTTTTTTTTTTTTAAGGTTATAAAACTAGATTGAAGTGCTCCGAGTTATCCATTCTGTTTAGCAGCACCGTAAATAAAGATATTTCCAACTCCGAGTTATAGAACAATAATCCCGACTTAACCACAATGTAGAAATACAATTAAACAATATCTAAAACCCCAAACACTTAAAATATATATTTAAATGATCGAATCCCCATTTACAAAATAATATTAGTCATTAAAAAAATATATATGTTGTATCCATCGTGGTCGAATGGAAGGGTGCAGCCGTTGTGTATGTAAGCTTCTAAAAATAACTTGTTCCACACTCGTGAGCTCCTACGTTTATTTTGTACAGTGTATTTATAGATGGTTTAATTTGTATTTACATTTTAAAATATTAATTATGGCGAAATGAAATGATATATTTTGGGCATTAGGAAAATTATGATATATATATATATATAACAACTAGCGGACGTACCCGGCTTCGCCCGGGTTTTACCCGAGTAAAGGTTTGTCTAACGAATCTCTCGATAAAGTGAACATTTTTTCCCGTCCCTTGAAAAATACTCGATAAGTTGAATAAAATCAATATTAATTGGTTCCCTCGGTAATTGGAAGTTAAAGGAAGAGTATCTTGCCTTGGAATTGTATCATTATTCTTGTCTCAAATAAATTGCCGTGTCATCCTGAATTTTGTCTTTCCTAATTTTCTACATTACAAAATCATCGTATCATCATGATAATATTTAGAGCAGATTGTTGAATTATAACAGATAAATTAGAATATTTATCTTGATTATTTTAAAGCGAAAAGTTATTTCAAAAATTTTATTTGCTAGAAACCTTCCCAGTACTATACTAAATAACTTCCCAAAGTTTCATGGCGTTCCAATGAGTGGTTTGGTCAGTCATAAAGGACAAACAGACACACACATACATTCATTTTTATATATATACCAGGTCTATTAGTATGAAACGCGAAAATTTTCAGTGAATTCAAAAGTTCACCAATTCCATACAACAAAAGATTTTTTTATTCAAAGTAATTGCCCTGATTAGCTAAACACTCGGACCACCTTTCATGCAATTTTCGAATTCCTTGTCTGAAAAATTCTATTCCTTTTGAGTCAAACCAGTCAACAAGCCATTTTCGGAGTATGTCTGAGTTCGAAAATTCCTGGTTTTTTAGGGCGTGTCCTAAAGGTGTGAAAAGGTGGTAGTCCGACGGCGCTAAGTCTGGTGAGTACGGCGGGTGGGGTAAGAGTCCCAGCCCAAGTCTTTTATAGTGTTTTTGACCACTGTAGCGTTGTGGGCTGGAGCGTTGTCATGCTGCAGTATCAGCTTGTTGTGCTTTTCACGCAATTCCGGTCTTTTTTCATTCAATGCCTCTCTCAAACTGTGCATTTGTTGTTCGTAGCGACTAGTATTGACCGTTTCGCCAGGTTTCAGGAGCTTGAAATATACTAGGCCGGTCTGGTTCCACCATACGCAAAGCATTGCCTTTTTTCCTATGCGATTGGGCCTAGGCTTCCGTTTTGGAAATTGGCCGAGCAGGCCCCACGACTTTTGGCGCATAGGATTGCTGAATTGGATCGATTTCTCATCAGAAGTTACGATTCGGTGCAAAAATGACTTATTTTCATGCCTGGCGAGCAGCCCTTCGCGGGTTACCAGACTTTTGGGTCATTCTGAGGCTGTTTAAACGTAGGGAAACAGAACCTTGAGACACCTGGAGCTGTTTCGCGAGTTTCTCCTGCGTTTGGGTACTGTCGTCATCCAACAAAGCTTGCAGTTCAGCGTCCTCGAACTTTGGTGCGGTTTTCCACGTGGTTCACTATCAAGTTCGAAATCGCCACTTTGGAATTTTTTAAACCACCTGTAACACTGTGATTTGCTCAGAGCGTGGTCGCCGTGAACTTTCTCGAGCATTCGGTGGGCTTCAGTGGCACTTTTCTTCCAGTTGAAGGCGAACAACAAAACTTCCCGCAAATGGGCACTTTTTGGCTCGGAAATCACCATTTTCCACGGGCTCCAGAAATTTTCCACGATTTGAATTTTTCTAAAACTCCACGCATGCTGATGCCACGTGAGTCAAAAAACAAAATGCCTTCAACAGCGCCACCGTCGGCTCAAATAAAGTTGCACAGCGCCCTCTAGCAGCCATTTTCGCGTTTCATACTAATAGACCTGGTAGATAGGACAGCTGAGGTTTATGGGAGCTCTGCATATTGCTTCCGTGCAATGATGAATTTCAAAAAATGAAATGGGTTCGCGCATGCGCTACTGTTTATAATAAGATAACCAATCAGTAGATATTGACACCAAAAACCTATCTACATATTATCTATATATAAAATAAAGCTTAGTAATAATTTTATAAGTTCATTCTGAAAGTAGTTGATCGCGCAGGCTAAATTTACCTTTATTAAGCATTTTAAATTTATTCTTTGTATGTGAAGCCCCATTGAATGAAGGTTATGAATGTTTCATAGGTCATGTTTTAAAACTAAGGATTCAAATGTCGAAAACAGACAAATGGAGTTACCATTTGTTTTGTCTACTAGATAATGAATACTGTATGGCTATTATCTCTAAAAGGCTCATATTAATAATCATCATACTTAGTATCATCATCACTTAATATATCGATTCTTAAATAGCAGTGTATTATCACATCAGTTTCTTCAATAGCTGCGTCGATAAACATTGTCAACATTGACTGGTTGTTGAAAGTTTTCATTTTTTATAAGACAAAAGCAAAATTATGTGTTTATAATGCTTCTTGTTTGGTTGAGGGGATAAAGGATTTGAAGGGTGGGTCTACCTGGAGTAAGAGCGACGCCAGCCAAGGGAGGGGCAACAACGCCCCGCCCTTCCTCCCCCGAGGAGGCCGCCGACTGGACCACGAGGCCAGTAGCCCGTGCAACAGCCTCCTGCCCAGCCTACGGGCCGACCTTGGGACATCCTGCTGAGGAACCATGACTACCGCCCACCTAAACAGGCCGCGTCAAATGCCCGCCTACTTGGCTGGCAATCCATACTCGCTCGGAACCGCAGTGGGAGGGATGGTAAAGTGGGAAGATCAGTGTAGAAGGGGAGGGGGCTTATGACTAGAGAGGGAATAACCTAAATGAAAAGGGAGGGATTATGACTAAAGTGAGTGGAGCCTGATTGAAAGGGGAGGAGCTATGAGGAAAGTAGGCAGGAAATTTATAGAGTTTGAAAATATGCATTAAGAACATATCCAAGATTGTAAAATTAGGTGAAGGAAAAATCCAATCCTATCGTGAAATCCTTTTTACAAACCTATGCATATATTTATGCAAATAAACAATAAACACTCGTGGACAAAACTTAAGGAAGTTGTACATTTTAGCATGTATATCAGGACGATAACTCTGAAAGATATTACAGTGACCTTTATTGAAGACACACGAGATAACAAAGTGTAAACAAGGCAAGTATGTCCATGAATGTATATTGACACCTATCTAGAGTGAACCCCAATATTGTCTCACTATAGCTAGTGTAACAGTAATATAAAGGATCTTTTTTAGGTTTGTTATAAAGGAACCTTTTCATTTGATGTAGCAAGGTTTTAATATACCTCTATATATAGCAAAATCTAAATATAAATTAGATAGAATAGAATATCTATATATAATTGTTTAAATCATGAGAATTATATAATATAAAAATTGGGCTTATAAGCACCATAAATATCATTCTAATCGTGAACGTGAAATTAGGGATTAAATAAAGGGGGGGGACAAGAAAAATCAATAAAAAAAACCTAAGAAGTCAGTATGTGGGTGACTAATCTTCAATCTATTTAATTAAAAACCATACCAAACAGCTAAACCTAACAAAACTAAATATTTTTCTACTAAAGAGAAAAAAAAATCTACTTAAATCAATGTTTTCACTCCTTTTTTTCCCCGTCTTAAATCGAGCGACAATAGGGGGGGGGGGGGGGGGGAGAGAAAAAAAGATGGAAAAGAGAAAGGAAAAAAAAAGTTTTAAATAAAGAAAGGAACGGAAATAAAAACGTAAATGCTATTTTATTTACTTGTCCTGAAGACTAGGCGTTTGGATGGAGGGGGGGTGAGGGTTGAAGAATAAGAGAAAATTCATTTAAATAACAAAAGACGGTGAGGGTGGAAGAGAACAAGTTAATTAGCAAATTTATAATACGCCAAATTTAATTTATTAAATGCGTGGGCACACAGAGGTGAAAAAAAGAAAAAGAAGAATATAAGATGTAATCTTGCCAACCTTTGTTTTCCCGCGCAAACCTTATCGGCTGCCGCGCAATGATTGGTCGGCCGACATTTTGGGCGGGAAAAAGGAATAAACCAAAGGGGAGCTCTCTCTCTTTCTTGACAACACGCGAGCGCCTTTAATCATAGAATTTTCTTATTTAAAAAAAAAAAAAAAAAGGTGAGGCTAAGAAAAAGAAAAATGCAGTCTAAGAAAATATAATTGAAAAAAAAAAAAGGGGGGGAATATTTGAGAATTCCAAATGTGGAGGTAGTTTTTGATTGTTTTCTAAAAACGCAAATGTAGGAGTTCTTTTTGCCTCTTTGTTGGAAAAATAATAAGTGATTTGTCATAGGTCAAAATATTATAAATGTATGAGGATTATGATTAAACGCTGACTTCACCGAGATTAGAACCCTACACCTAAAAAAGAAGAAAATTTGTTGAATTCTAGAATGACATGTGATAGAATAATAGGCCCAGCATTTATTATTATGATTGACAATACATTTTGTCTATAACGATACAAGTCTACGTCTCCCGTCAAAATAGACGATAAAACTAACAGACTCAGGTTTATTTTTTTATAGATAACTATCCTACCGGCAAATTTCCAGCTATATCCATCCACTCATGGACAAAACTTAAGGAAGTTGTACCTTTTAGCATGTATATCGGAACAATAACTCTGAAATATATTACAGTGACCTTTATTGAAGACACACGAAATAACCAAGTGTAAATAAAATTGCCTTGTCTCCTTCAAAAAAAAAAAAAACGGAAGAATGGCGATATCAAAGACTTTCCACTTACAAAGTTTACCTATCTCTCCATATCGAGAAAGTAATGTAAATGTCAATTATGCTGGAAAAAGCTTGCTTTTTGTGACCAGAATAATGAAACGTGGAATTTGCATGTATTTACATATTTACATATGCTAATATGCATACGTAAATAGAATGGCGCCAAGAATCTACAAACATCCAGCATTCTGCCATTTGTGTCTGTGGAGAAGAGAGACGTATTCTTATAATCGGGGTTCCTAGAAAGCGCGCAGAACGCGAAAATACATTTTTTTCTGTGTTTTAACGCATTTTAAAGGGAGAGGTGCTTTTTTTGCTAAAAAAAATAATATAAACAGTAGTAATGTGTTTCTTTATTTTTTTCTTTCGGATCTTTATAATCCTTCCACAGAGGCATAGCTATAAGTTGAGAGAATAAGGATATATAAATATACAATATTATTTGCATATATATTTGATATATATATATTGCATATATACAGATCTCTTTATAATGAAAAAGAAAGGTAAAAGGGGAAATATATATGTAAATATATATACAGTTAAACCTGTCTATAGCGCCCCCCTCTAAATAAGCGCCTTCCTCTCTATAGCGCCCGATTTTAATTACGTAGTACGATGCGATTTACATTAAAAGTGACGTGTCTATAGCACCTCCTCTCTATAGCACCCTATTTTGGTGAGTCCCAAGAGGGGGGCGCTATAGACAGGTTTGACTGTATATGTATATATGTACGCGGTGATATTTTAACATATTAATAAACATAACAGATTAATATTTTAATTCAAGACGTAGTTTCGGATTGAAGATATTGAAACGAATTCAACCTATGTGAGTATGCCATTCTCTATTAATCTTTAGATACATGAAGTTTATTAAATGTTTTCAAATTTCTATATTTGTTGGTTTTAAAATTATATTTCAGTCTTCTTTTATAGATCATCAAACAATCGCTTTAAAAATATATATATGTAATTCCCAACTACCTGTGTAAAAATAAAAGCACGTACGAATACATTTCTCTTAATATATATATACATATTTCCCAGCGAAGGTAAGGCGTAGCAGTTCGAAGATTGTGTAAGAATAAACCTTTAATCTATTCCAGCTAGCTCTTCGTCGTCTATGCAAATATGTAAAGTTGATGGTGGGACAATTGTCTATCAGGAACAATAAGGTTGTGGAAGGAATGAAAAGAACGACGGAACACAATCAGTTCATTTACACAAAACACGAATTCTGCTGTGTTTGGGAAACATGGGCCGAGAATTCTCTATTGATCCTTGCCACCTCTTAGAGGCCTTTCATTACAAATCTAAAAGACCAGTTTAAGACGACCATGATATATTCTAAGTCTAAAAACGTCAATTTTGACATTACAAATCTAAAAGACAGTTTAAGACGACCATGATATATTCTAAGTCTAAAAACGTCAATTTTGACGTTACAATTTTTGTCAAATTTGACATTACAAAGCGAAAAGACCAGTTTAAGACGGCCATGATATAATCTAAGTCTAAAAACGTCAATTTTGACATTACAAAGCGAAAAGCAAAAAGATCAGTTTAAGACGACCATGATACATTCTAAGTCTAAAAACGTCAATTTTGACATTACAAAGCGAAAAGCAAAAAGACCAGTTTAAGACGACAATGATATATTCCAAGTCTAAAAACGTCAATTTTGACATTACAAAGCGAAAAGCAAAAATACCAGTTTAAGACGGCCATGATACATTCTAAGTCTAAAAACGTCAATTTTGACATTACAAAGCGAAAAGCAAAAAGACCAGTTTAAGACGGCCATGATACATTCTAAGTCTAAAAACGTCAATTTCGACATTACAAAGCGAAAAGCAAAAAGACCAGTTTAAGACGACCATGATACATTAATATCTAAAAACGTCAATTTTGACATTACAAAGCGAAAAGCAAAAAGACCAGTTTAAGACGGCCATGATACATTCTAAGTCTAAAAACGTCAATTTTGACATTACCAACGAAAAGCAAAAAGACCAGTTTAAGACGGCCATGATACATTCTAAGTCTAAAAACGTCAATTTTGGCATTACAAAGCGAAAAGCAAAAAAGACCAGTTTAAGACGGCCATGATACATTCTAAGTCTAAAAACGTCAATTTTGACATTACAAAGCGAAAAGCAAAAAGACCAGTTTAAGACGGCCATGATACATTCTAAGTCTAAAAACGTCAATTTTGGCATTACAAAGCGAAAAGCAAACAGACCAGTTTAAGACGGCCATGATACATTCTAAGTCTAAAAACGTCAATTTTGGCATTACCAACGAAAAGCAAAAAGACCAGTTTAAGACGACCATGATACATTCTAAGTCTAAAAACGTCAATTTTGACATTACCAACGAAAAGCAAAAAGACCAGTTTAAGACGGCCATGATACATTCTAAGTCTAAAAACGTCAATTTCGACATTACCAACGAAAAGCAAAAAGACCAGTTTAAGACGGCCATGATATAATCTAAGTCTAAAAACGTCAATTTCGACATTACAAAGCGAAAAGCAAAAAGACCCGTTTAAGACGGCCATGATACATTCTAAGTCTAAAAACCTCAATTTTGACATTACAAAGCGAAAAGCAAAAAGACCAGTTTAAGACGACCATGATACATTCTAAGTCTAGAAACGTCAATTTTGGCATTACAAAGCGAAAAGCAAAAAGACCAGTTTAAGACGGCCATGATATAATCTAAGTCTAAAAACGTCAATTTTGACATTACAAAGCGAAAAGCAAAAATACCAGTTTAAGACGACCATGATACATTCTAAGTCTAAAAACGTCAATTTCGACATTACCAACGAAAAGCAAAAAGACCAGTTTAAGACGGCCATGATACATTCTAAGTCTAAAAACGTCAATTATGATATTACAAAGCGAAAAGCAAAAAGACCAGTTTAAGACGGCCATGATACATTCTAAGTCTAAAAACCTCAATTTTGACATTACAAAGCGAAAAGCAAAAAGACCAGTTTAAGACGACCATGATACATTCTAAGTCTAGAAACGTCAATTTTGGCATTACAAAGCGAAAAGCAAAAAGACCAGTTTAAGACGGCCATGATATAATCTAAGTCTAAAAACGTCAATTTCGACATTACAAAGCGAAAAGCAAAAAGACCAGTTTAAGACGGCCATGATATATTCTAAGTCTAAAGACGTCAATTTTGACATTACAAAGCGAAAAGCAAACAGACCAGTTTAAGACGGCCATGATATAATCTAAGTCTAAAAACGTCAATTTTGACATTACAAAGCGAAAAGCAAACAGACCAGTTTAAGACGACCCTGATACATTCTAAGTCTAAAAACGTCAATTTTGACATTACAAAGCGAAAAGCAAAAAGACCAGTTTAAGACGGCCATGATACATTCTAAGTCTAAAAACGTCAATTTCGACATTACAAAGCGAAAAGCAAACAGACCGGTTTAAGACGGCCATGATATAATCTAAGTCTAAAAACATCAGTTTTGACAGGCTGATTGCTTTTTAGAGTTCTATATGCAAAAATGAAAAGGCATACCTTTAAACATTTAATGAACGTATTAAATGGCATAGCGCCATCTTTTGGAATAAATATACACTAATCGTTGATGTTCAATTAAATTCCATAATATATGGCCAGCCTAGTTTCTTGATAAATCAAGAAAAAGCCAAATACATACGCGCTTTAGGCTGTTGATCTTCGGTAACGCGATGTAAACTGAAATTCGTATTTCAGGCCGAATTTGCATATGTACGCCTATATGTATGAAAAGAGAAAGAAAAAAGGAAAAAAGAGAAAAGGTCAGGCAGTTAGAATGAATGAAGCTAGGCAGCCATAAGCAGCTCAAAGAGTTTTTTTTTTTTTTTTAAGCTGGGGCACACAAAGATTTATATCAATGAAAAATCAATCAATAATGTTTAAAGGTAAAATAAATCCTGTATATTATGTAAATATGCAAAAAGGATTGTGTTTGGCCAGCCAGTCACCTGGTGAGCTCGCTCGTTCACCAATCGAAGGGTATTAAAGATGGAAACTCCCCCCAAACTACCGGACCATAAAACGGGGGAGGATTCCCCCTTATTCTCCAATTATATCTCCATCCACCCCTAGGCTACTACGCCATTAACAGCTCGCGGACAAATCATGCGTGCAAGTTTGCTTTTCCATTAAATTCGCATGGCTTTTAATTGGATTAAGCGAATCGTGCTTATTGAAGATTATTCTAGCTACCGTATATTTTCTATTTGTGGGTAGAGGGGGGAGAAATAACATTGAAATCGTGCGTGAGCAACTGTTCCATTATAGTGGTTGGTAGATTTCTTCTCTCCCTTCAAATAACATTCTTAATACGATAGTAGATTGATCTATAGAAATAAAGGTTACCTCAACCGTCAAAATAGACGCTAAAAATAAGCGCTGTCTATTGACCGTCTCTTCAAACTTATAGTGTTTAGTAGATTTCTTCTCTCCCTCAAATAACATTCTTAATACGATAGTAGATTGATCTATAGAAATAAAGGTTACCTCTCCCGTCAAAATAGACGCTAAAACTAAGAGCTGTACATTGACCGTCTCTTCAAACTAGAGAACTTATGTCGGTGACAAAGTCACAACACCAGCTTTGGAAAACTGAGAAGCGTCCTCCTGGAGACCATGGTTTCGGGTTAATGATCCCTTTTGGCTGGTGTTGTTGGCTCTTTCACTGAACCGAGTCCGTTAGTTTGCGGAGAGGGTTAATAGATGGCGCTAATTTTAATGTAATTTTTGAGAGGAGAGGTAGCCTTCAATTTTATAGTTCATAATACCATATCTAAGTGCATACATAGGCAGGTTTCAAAACTAAATCTTTGGGTTTCCACAATAAAACGAGGGGGAAAAAATCTCCATAACCAGGAAGAAGCAAACAGAGTTTACAACTTTAAGGTAATATTAAAATAGAAAATTGAATTAGACCTAATAGAAATTGTGTGAAATAAACCTCTGATATATATATTACTCTCTTGTAACGTTAACATATAATAGAGGAGAATAAATAGACAAAAAAACATTATTACTAAGAAAATATTGTAATAGAATATTATTGTATCTCGACACAGATATTATATCAATTTGGATATTTTGAAGACAAAGAACATCCCAGGTAGTTGGCGACTTCTGTAACATGACGGCTGCTCCAGGGGGGTTTGAGAGCGCGCCATCTATCGGAATAAATAATTATTAATTAACGATTAGCTGATATTTATTCCGATACATGGCGCAAGCCATCAGCAACTTTTAGTTGCACGATCAGGATATTTCTTTCTCTTATCCACCAGTACCCAGTACAATTTGACACCTTTGTAATTTTTTTCCTTCACAAGGTATAAATAAAAGGTTTTAAATACAAATAAATTGCATAGTTGTCTACACATTCGTGATTTCTCTGCCAACGTGACAATATGTAAAATATATAGTTTCTATTGTGTCTCTGATATAGTGAAAAAAAAATCAATTTTAAGCAAAGTAACTTGGAGGAAGGAGACAAAATGCGTTTTTTATAACACCAGCTTCCACTTCAAACAGAGATTTGGGTACTTTCATGTTACTTACGGGAATCGGTATATAGAAAGACGAGCAGGAAAAAAAACCTACAACCCTATATGCATATAATATTAAAATAACTATAGCTCTATATGTACATATTTCCCATAGAACTATGCAAATTATCTTTCTCCCTTTCCTATACACTCATTTTCTGTTTCCTACAGGAGAATCTGCATATATACAAAAATTCTGAAAGGTGTTTATTTGAGAGTTAGCGTATTTGAGAGTTAGCACGGGGTTTGTTGCTATCATTGAGGTAAACCCATGCCTCGTCGAGTGTAACAACATTTTTCCATTTTTCATCTTCCAAGTACTTTTCATAAATGAGTATTTCAAGTCAACGAATATTTATATTCTCGGAAAGTCTGCAAACGCAACCTTTTACAAAATCACATAAATTTTAGCCATTTTGAATAGTTTAAAAAAGTTTTTTTTTTTTTTTTACATGAAATATAAATCAAGGTAATCTTGGTAAGGTTGTAATCTTTCGAATAAATAAAACATAACTCAAATCGCGCATTCTTTCGCGAGATATAGCGTTATAAAATCATTCTTATAAAAGTGGAACACCCTCTGTATAACTAAAGATACCTTAATAAAGGTATTGAGTGATATATATTGATATAAAACATCTCTGGATGGGTTAAAATGAACGTTGCTGATGGCTTACTGCCATCTATCAAAAAGATAATATCAACTTAATGTAGTTTATTTCAGGAAATTGGATCACAATATTTTTTTAAATGAGAATCAACCACGTACGGGTTTCGGGTTGTTGGTCCTCGTCAGTGTAATGTAGGCTGTACGTTGAAGTCCCATCAAGGGAATCTCCATCGTTTAATTTCAATTCAAGATAAAAGTTATTACGGCCAAATGTGCGTTAATAGAATAAAACAGTTAGTTGCATGATTAAAAAAAAAAGCTTGTTTACTATGTTTACGGCATTCTAAACTTATATAACTAGAGTTCTTTATGACGGATTATCCACATCAACCGTTCTTATCTTTTATTTCTGGCATTTCTGCGACCTGCCGAAAAGGTGATATTGGATCCCTAAAACGTCGGATATAGAAGATAAGAAAAAAATGAAGAGAGGTTGTACATGTGTATATCGTATATTTTAAACTGTATGACACTTTTAGTATATGTCACATATCTTCCAATTAGTTAGAGCCGATACCTTAAAAGAGATCCAAGTTTGTGTCATGGCCTCTACTTCTGTCCCGTGGGCTGTCCCCGATCACTCTCGGTGTTAACATCTAGTCTTGCCTCTGCTTCTTGTTGTCCGCGTGTGGGAAGAACATCAACACTCGCCTCACGTACACGACTGCCAGTTCATCCATACGTCGGCAGGATCACATTATACATGTATATGTGTATAAATGTAGTGATTAATTGAATTCTTAATCAACATGATATTTTCTCGGAATAAAAAAAAAAGAACAATCTCAGCGCCCACCCTGTTCTGTTCAGTCCAAATTGAAGAGTCCTTCGTAAACAAAGCTTCATTGTAGTTACGCTTGTGACAAGGGATACGTTTGTCAATAGGAAGGATACGGATAAGATTAACGTGGCCCCTGCATTACTTGTTCAGCGGTCCAATTTAGCATGATCCCAGTGATACTTGTTCAGCGGTACAACTACTATAATAGGAACGATACAGAGATTAGCATAGCCACTGCGATGCTTTTTCGGATGTACAACTACTACAATAGGGAGAATACAGATAAGATTAGCACGGCCCCTGTGATATCAGTTCGGATATATAATTACTACAACAGGAAGGATACAGAGAATATTAACAATGACACCTGCGAAATTTGTGCAGGGGCACAACTACTACAATAGGAAGGATACAGAGAAGAATATCATAGCCACTGCGATACCTGTTCGGATGTACAATTACTACAATAGAAAGGATACAGAGAATATTAACAATGGCCCCTGCGATACTTGTACAGCAGTACAACTACTACGATAGGAATAAAACAGCACGCAAATCGCAATACTAGTTCGTCAATACAACTACTACAAAGGGAACTGTCTAGAGATAAGATTGAAAAGGCCCCTGCCCAAGAATAAACTCTCCAAATCATTAAACGATTTACAAATTCTCAAGAAATCGATCCTACGTATATTTGAAGTAAGGAATATAAGGAATGATATGAGGGAGTTAAGGGAGGGAAGGAGGGGGATCCACAGAGTGCGGGGCCGAGCGAGTGAAGGATGGAACAGCGGACTACTCACCCAGTGTCGAACCACAGCTCTCCATGCCACACTACACCAACGCCGCGGTGGCGAGCGCCGTCTGGTGGCCAAACATCGAAACTACCTTGGCCCAACGATTAGAGTATAAGGGAGCCAGCTACCTCGAGACTTTAATTCTTCTCTCGTAGCCTGGCTCCTGTATTCCTGTCCTCTCAGAGCTTCCTTTCTATGGCTCACAGTTTTTTGATGGGTTTCGTAGGTCCTTCTCCTCAAAAAGATAATATCAACGTAGTTTATTTCAGGAAATTGGATTGTAATCTTTTTTAAATAAGAATCAACCACGTACGCGTATCGGGTTGTTGGTCCTCGTCAGTGTGATGTAGGCTATACGTTGAAGTCCCATCAAGGGAATCTCCATCGTTTAATTTCAATTAAATATAGAAGTTATTACGGCCAAATAGGCGTTAATAGATTAAAATTATTGATATCTTTATAAACCTTCCTCTTAGCGGTCTTCCATCCACATATCCTCTCAGCAATGACTTTAATTCCTCCATAAAGTCTTAGAAACTCTTTGGTTACCATGTAACTGTGATTTTGGGGAGTGAACTTCCAGCTGTACAACAGCAGACATCACCGTTTCTACTCAGCATATTTATATATCATGTCAACTTATTGGAACTTACAGCACGCATCTTATTTGTGTACAACTACAATTAAAAAAAAAAACAGCTTCAAGATAATAATAATAAAAAAAAGACCTCACCCTTGAAAAATGCATTAGAACGATATTATGACCATAGTTAATCCCTCTAGCATTTCCAATTATCCCTTATGAAATATCGGTGTGGAAAAATCATCTAAGTGGAGAGGTAAATGGATGTTCAACTATGGGCGCTCCAGGACGAAGATAAAATCATACATAGGCGAATCATAGGATACTCCGAACACAAGGATCGGTTACTTAAGGACATGTTAACTGTCGCTATTCATAAGAGCTACGGAAGGTTTAATGTAGAGAGAGAAAACGGTGTTCGAGAGAATGTCACACGACATTCGTCCAATCAGGAATTAAAAGGAAGTGTGACACACACAGGATCCGCTACCTAAGGACATGTTAGCCATCGTTATCTTATATCTCCAGCCACGCTTCTTATCAACAACTGTCCTGGTGTGGAACTAACACCTACCCACATATTCTCATGTCCAGCAATGGCTGCAGCCTTTCAGTAAATTGACATGGACCCATAACTTTACACACCCAAGATAGAGAACATTGCTATGATAGAGATGCATGGAAATATCTGAGACTCTTCATTGGACACAACAACAGGGAATTGACATGTACCCAGAATATCAGCTTTACAGAGCCAAGATAGAGGACATTGCAACTGCTGTGATAGAGATGCATGGAAATATCTGAGGCTCTTCATTGGACACAACAACAGAGAATTGACATGGACCCAGAACAGCAGCTTTACTAACCCAAGATAGTATCATTGCAACTGCTGTGATAAAGATTCATGGAGATATTTGAGGCTCTTCATTGGACACGACAGCAACACTTCTTATCCAGACCTTACAGGACCTACGGCTTCCTCCTGTCTCTACCCATACAGTTTCTTGTGTCTACCATCCTTCCTTTTCATACAGCGGGCTTGTTACCTATTTGACTTTGTTATAGCTGTGTTTTTTTTTTGTTTCTACGAAAAAAAGTTGTCTGTCGAGCTTATAGTGGAGGGCGTGTAATTTCAATTACCCGTTGTTATCCTAAAGAGCTAGGAAAGGTTTAATGTAGAGAGAGAAAAACGGTGTTTGAGAGAATGTCACGCGATATTTGTCCAATAAGGAATTAAAAGGAAATGTGGCACACACAGAGGAATGAGCCAATTAAAACGTAGATAAAAAAAACTATATGTCGTAAGAAGTTAAAAACTAGGTAGTGTGTCCCGTAGTTACCCAATACTAACTACATGTACTGTTTTCTAAGCAACCTGAGTTATGGTGTTGTTTATCTATCTCTGTTCTCCTCTCAAACGGAAGCTTAAACAACAATTTTATAGGAACTCTCGATTCTGAATCAATAGCTAACATTTTAGATGCTCGAGAAATTTGGATAAATGAGCGAATAACAACAAACCATAATTTCAATAATGGAGATGATCAATACACTCATGAGCAAACTTAAGGAAATGTAAATTATTTTCTTTTTTTCTTTTTTAAGGAGACAGAGGCAATTTTGTTCACACTTGGTTATATTTCTACAATAAAGGTAGCTGTAATATCTTTCAGAGTTATTGTCCAGATATACATGCTAAAAGGTAAAACTTAAGTTTTATCCATGAGTGTATACACACTTGGTTATCTCGTGTGTCTTCAATAAAGGTCACTGTAATATCTTTCAGAGTTATTGTCCCGATATACATGCTAAAAGGTACAACTTCCTTAAGTTTTGTCCATGTGAGTGTATACACACTTGGGTATCTTGTGTTGTCTTCAATAAAGGTCACTGTAATATCTTTCAGAGTTATTGTCCCGATATACATGCTAAAAGGTACAACTTCCTTAAGTTTTGTCCATGAGTGTGTACACACTTGGTTATCTCGTGTGTCTTTAATAAAGGTCACTGTAATATCTTTCTGAGTTATTGTCCCGATATACATGCTAAAAGGTACAACTTCCTTAGGTTTTGTTCATGAGTGTATACACACTTGGTTATCTCGTGTGTCTTCAATAAAGGTCACTGTAATATCTTTCAGAGTTATTGTCCCGATATACATGCTAAAAGGTACAACTTCCTTAAGTTTTGTCCATGAGTTTATACACACTTGGTTATTTCGTGTGTCTTCAATAAAGGTCACTGTAATATCTTTCAGAGTTATTGTCCCGATATACATGCTAAAAGGTACAACTTCCTTAAGTTTTGTCCATGAGTTTATACACACTTGGTTATTTCGTGTGTCTTCAATAAAGGTCACTGTAATATCTTTCAGAGTTATTGTCCCGATATACATGCTAAAAGGTACAACTTCTTTAAGTTTTGTTCATGAGTGTATGATGATGAAGATATCACCTATCCTAATAATAAGGAAGATGATTACGGGGATACACTTAATGGTACTAATTCTAATAGTGATAATAAAATTATCATTATCATTAACATTTTAATAAGGCTTAGATAGAAGTACTGGCTAGCGTTAAAGATCCATTCGTAGAACATGATATGTATATTAATATCTCATATATATATTTTTAAATAGATAATACAGCCGTTCTATAAACATTTTAGCTATATAAGAAGATCCAATAAGAGAATATAATGAATCTTGTAAAAATACACATACACACAAATACCTTTTACTATATTAAAAAATTGCATATTGAATATCAAAAAATATATTTTAAAAAAATGCAATAAGTTTCAACTTTGAAGGAGTTTTCTTGGATAGCGTATATAAAGAAAGGATTGGTGGAAACTCCTGTCATGCAGTAAAAGAATTATAATTGGATTTCAACGTTTGTTTAAAACTTCAAATCTAATTTTCTACCTCGACAGCAGAACAAACACCTCATCGCACCAGCCGCCTGTAATTCGAAGAAATTATATAAGTGTTGGCGATTACTACACGACGAGATTTACGTGAAAGGACTATCCGCTCTATCAGAGGAGACTCGGTTAGAAAGTCTGTTGTATATATATACAGTTAAACCTGTCTATAGCGCCCCCTCTTGGGATTCACCAAAATAAGGTGCTATAGACAGGTCACTTTTAATGTAAAATGTTTACATTTAATGTTTAAAATCGGGCACTATAGAGAGGAAGGCGCTATTTAGAGGGGGCGCTATAGACAGGTTTAACTGTATATATAAGTTAAATTAATTGTTTCCACAGAGCATATGTGTGTAAAATTACAAGTAAATAAGTTTCTCTTTGTTTACTATTGTTATAAGTTTATCTTTTATTTTGTTCCCTCTCTCTTTCCCGCGGTGGGGGACACCAATGACGACTTGTATATATTTATCATTATATTGAAAAGAGCAAGAACCATAACGAAATTAGAATTTATCTAAGAACAGATATTACAGCTTACTATTGGAATGGATTCTTAATTTACTTATCTATTCCCCACCCATTGTTTGCAACCCACGTCATCAAAGATTTATGGAGTTCACATCATGTGTGTGATAGAGTCATTTATTCCCTACCACTCAACAGTCCATTAGAGTAGTGCAGTATAGTAGTGAAGCACGCCACGCCTATGGTCACGCATGGCACATGTTCCCACGTCCGAAACACATGCTGGGAGTTGATGGAGTCATGGTACTGTTAGACGTGCGTCCATGCTTTTTGATTCATCTATAGAGGACCATTTTACACAGGGTACCTAAAGCGCGGAATACATATTGATACGTCGCCGCTGTTATATCAAGAATGACCAAATGAGCACGCGGGATAGGTAAGGATCTGTGTTCGACTCCTCTTTATTTACCTCCCCGTGTATTATAGCGAACAAGTAACATACAGACAGGGAGTATACAGTCAACAACAAAGTTTACAAAGGTAGAACACGACTGCCAGCCAACTAGATTTCTTCTCCCTGATTGGTCCGTATTTCTCTCCAGTCCACAGGTGGTAGACGATTTTAACCAACTCGGACGTCGTCGTAACAATGATAAAGACTGTCACTGAGGAGCGAGCAGTCGGGGTTTGCCTGCGCCTAAAGAATATGGGGAAAATGAATGGTGAAAACAGATTCCCTGAGGCCCCACCATTTTTTCTTCCTTATCCAGTTTTCTCCTGTTATCCACTCCTGGGCTTTCCCAGGCGTCAACAGCCTGTAAGTTTGCCTCTCTCTTAGTGATTTTTTACTTTTAAACACATCTGTTTGATAATATTTTTTTAAAATAAAGATTGTCGTAATCACCTTAGATAATATCACGTAAAATGGCAGTTTGTTTGTTGACATAGGCTATGGAATCTTTTTTATCCAAATCTCTATCTCATGATCAAAGGAAACGAAACTATGAAAAAAAAAAAACTTCTCATAAAATATAAGTACTGTCTATATATAACCGGGCGCTCTTCGTTCACATGCTGCCCCCTGTGGAGTCAATAGGTTTCCCAAGAATCTGTAAGGACTTCATAAGGTCATCATTTGAGTAATAAGCTATCTAGTGGGTTGCTTAATCCGAATGATATACGCATGTGGCCGATTTATCTAAACCCTGCCAATTATCTATGAATTGTACAAAGCTTTTTAATAAGAACATTTCAACGCAAAAAGATCAAAAACCTCCGAAGACCTATCAAAATTTTCTGCGGGCTGTTACGCCACAGAACAGCAATTGGAAAACAGTGCTCTTAATCATTGAAGGTGAAAATTCAACCTTTATGTAATTCCTTAAAGTACTCCTCAAAAGTCCAACCCTACCAGTGAGTGCAAGTAACTAAACGGGGCTCTGGCACATTTATATATATGTGCAAAAATCAAACTCCCCTTTTCACCTGTGTAGACATGTGGTGCACTTACAGTAAAAGCAGTCGTCATCTTCTACCCACCATGAATATCATGGCCTGTACCACGTGTACTAGGGGTAAGTTAAAAAAAAAAAAAAGATTTTTGCAACATCCAATTGTAATTTCAAAAATATCAAAACAACAAAAAAATCCGAACAAGATACGGTATTTATTAAGTTATCAACTATATATTTTTTGTAACATCTAGTTACAACATTCAAAGAAATTACAACAAACATTACCAACACAACAAACAAACAAAAAAACACATTCCAGAAACCTTTTACAGAGTGAAGAATAGACTTAATCTACAGAAATGAGACGCACTTATACACAAACCATCAAATTACATCAAAGAACAACAACAACATTAAAAGAATGAGGAGAATAGATACAGAAAAAAAAAGAAGCATAATAAGCAAATGGGAGGAAATTTATTTCAGACAGAGAGAACAGCACGCTTACAAAAGAAGAGTGAAGATGATAAAACAAATCATTCCGACATAAAACAAGGGTAGAAAAAAAACACCAGAAACTAGATGAGAGGCAGGCATACACTACCTGCTAGATAAGGAGATGGGGGAGCAATAAAAAAAAGGTTGGGAGACAAAAAAAAAACAATCGGTATAATGGACCTTCACGGCAGATTGGGGAGAGAGGGAGTAGGTAAATGCAGCCGGTACTGGAGTACTACACGGGGATATGACGCTAATGGTCTTTGGGTTATTAAGGCTATTGAAGTCCTCGGCAATAAAACTGAGAGCCTTCAATTATTGAGATTAAGGTTCCAGTGGCTGCTGGATCTTACAGTTTTAGACACCAACAGGTTTTTATTAAGACGTCTTACATCGACACATCCCAGAGTCCGAAAGAGAGAGTAACGTACCTACCAATATGTAAATATACAGCCACATCAACTAATATTTTATTTATTTCCCGAAGTTTCTGTAACTCGCTGTCAATCTCTTCAGGGGAATGTTTAAATTATATTTATTATATTTAATTACTTATACTTATACTTATATATATACACCCATACCTCGCTTTGCGTCGGGGTTACGTCCAAAAAAAAAAAAAACACGACGCAAATGGAAAAGACGCAAAGTGAAAATATTTGAAGGCGCAATCAAAAATAAAGATGTTGCCATATTTTAGGGGAAAAAATCAATAAAAATTAAAGACTCGAATCCAAAACAACGCAACTTCTAAAATATAACGACGCACAGTGAAAATCAGTAAAAATTAAGCAGCGACGCAACTTCGAAAAAAACGCAAAACGAAACGACGCAAAGCGAGGTATTGGTGTATACTCAAAGACTCGTCAATAATAAGAATTCCTCCAATAGAGCCATACTTTTATAGTATATTTTAGTATTTCTCTAACTCAAAATGAAATATGTAACAACTCAAGATCATTTTAAAGAGGTATAATAAGATAAACAAGCATGCAAATGTGGTATTTATAAATAGATTGATTATAGCTTGACTCTATTTTTTAGTAATTAAGATAGATGAGAACAAAAAAAAAAGTTAGTCGCCGTTTTACCCTAATACATCATTACCAATTGAGAGCCGTTTTCTACCGACAACGGGGGAGTTAAATTGTAACGGTGAAAAAATAACAAAGGGGAGAGAGGGAGGATCCAATTAAGTCAACCAATCAGACTATTTCTCTAATTAGAAAAAAACACAGTGGTGTTAATACAAGGTGTGGCAGTTAAAATTGAAAGTGTGTGGCGTGCGTGGCCCAGTGAAAATAATACAGCTTTATATTTTGAAAATAGAGCAATCCATAGATAAATCTTTAATTAAAAAGGCATATATTGGATCAAATTAAACAGCTTTATATGTAAATTATTTACATCAACCTTTATTTACTACTTTACTTTCAACAAACGTCTGTCATCCTTTTCAAGAAAATGTATGTAATGTAAAATGTAAATATGCACATATGTGTGTACACAGTATATTGAATCATAATTGGATATTGGCAATTCTAAAACAGCCATTTCATTGTTCCTCTACGCATTCGGAAGGAGTCCAAAAAAAAGTGTGGAGTGGGATTTGTTAAGCTACCAAAATTCACTTTTTTAGCATATCAGTTTGATAAAGACATCAGTGGCAAGCAAAATAGAAAAGGCCCGCATGGAATAAGTACACCAATACCTCGCTTTGCGTCGTTTCGTTTTGCGTTTGTTTTTTTTTTTTTTTTCGAAGTTGCGTCGCTGCTTGATTTTTACTGATTTTCACTGCGCGTCGTTAGATTTTCGAAGTTGCGTTGTTTTGGATTCGAATCTTCATTTTTTTTTTATTATTATTATTTTCCCCCTAAAATATGGCAACACCTTTGTTTTTGATTGCGCCATGCCATCAAAATTTTATTTTCACTTTGCGTCGTTTCAATTTGCGTCGTGTTTTTTTTTTTTTTGGATCGTAACCCCGACGCAAAGCGAGGTATGGGTGTATACAAATTCTGAATGTGATCTGATATTTTAAAAGCGTGGAGCGCCCTTCTATACTCCAAACAACATGAGATAGACAAAATTAAACAGCATACAAATAGTTCCTTGAAAAAGGACAACAGAGGGTCATCGAAACGTTAGAAGTAAAAAAAGATTAATGTATCTACGACTCAATTTAAAAAAAAAACTGCAGAATGGCGTTTTTCAAAACTTTATATATTACTATTTTTCATCTTTCTCAATCGGTATATGCAATATTAATGTAAAATGTAAATATGCATATATGTGTGTGCAGTATATTTAATAATAATTGGAAATAGAAAATTTTAAAACAGCCATTTCAATTGTTCCTCTACGCATTCGGAAGTAGTCCAAAAAATATATAGTGGAATTTTTAAACTACCAAAATTCATTGTTTTTTAGCATATCAGTTTGATAAAGACATCAGTGGCAAAATAGAGAACGTCCGCATGGAATTCGACTCACGTCGAAAAAGATAATATACGGAAATTTAGTCAAAAAAGCGGAGAGACCTTGGAAAGAGCATGATGTTCATAGCCAAGAAGATGGGTATTGACGCTAAGACAACCTAACTGACTATTCTGTCGGGGATATGTCTGGATGGGAAAACCTAGAGAAGGAAGGGCAAGGATGGATTGAGGGGGGGAAAACGGGAAAGAAAGAGCTCGCGAGGGGAATAAGAAAGAATAATGACAAATTAAAAGGCCCGAGTGGCTAAGAGTAAAGCTGCGAGAAAAGGGTAGAAAATAATTAAATTCTTTAAAATTAATTAAAAGCCAGTTTTATGGCCTCACCCTGGTGTTTACTTAAGGTTCCGGGCAGGCTCTTAGCCAAATTAAGTCGCCGTGGTTTGTCCCGAGCGGATTCCTGATGATCAGAGGGACAAATTGGCCGAGAAAAGATCAAAGTCGGTTGTCTAGGAGAGACGAAATAGGAACACTAATACTAATATATATTTGTGGAAAAAAAAATAGTACAGATGTGATATTGTACTGGGATAAGGTTCATAAATTAAGAAAAGAAAAAAAGGCATCTCCTTATCGGGCAACTGAAATTTGCTGATGGCGTACATGGTTAGCTTGTCTTGATTAATTAAAAAATGGGTCTTTGTCCTATTCTGGAATAATTAAAAAAATCAACGAATAGTTGATATTTATACCGATAGATGGCGCAAGCCATCAGCAACTTTCGGTTGACCGATTAAGAGATGCCTTTTTTTCTTTTCTCAATATATATCTTTGTTACAAAATATGCTCATAGGTGGATAAGGCATTTACAATACACAGCGGAGGTAGGATCTCATTGTTTATATAGTTAGAAAAAAAAAGTATATTAAGAGAAGGGCATCTACTGATCGTTATGGTTTGCGCCATCTATCGGAATAAATAACAACTAATTGATAAACATTTCAATGATTAGTTGATATGTGTACATATGGTTCCAATAGCGAAGCCATCCCTGTATTGATCATGTCCAAAACCATGGTTGGTGGGCTTTTTTTTTTTATTTTTCTTTTTAGAATTGCAAATATATATATATATATATGGTGTTGCGGCTCATTCTTTTCAATTAACATTACGTTTTGTACTGGGGTGAAAAAAAACATGCATTGTTTTAATGACTATTTAAAGGGAGATGTGACATATTTGGTATATGATTATCCATTCTCCTGCAACTCTTAAATAAGTCACGCTAAGGCTCCTGTCAACTAGTTTTGATGTCATACTATGAGAGAACGGAATCTTTCACGAGAGGTGGAACCTACACAATGCATACACTGGATAACGCCAATTCGATCCATGAAACAAACCTAGCTGTCGAAAGCTTCAAGTAACCTAATCTTTAAAATCCGGTATTAAACTCTAGACGCATTTTGAAAACAACTTTCTTATTGGTTAACACACCTCTGTTAAAGCCAATTAGAAAAGACCAATAGACAAAACCCATTAACAAGATAGAAATACGTCAGAACCTTTTTAAAAAAGGAACACAGCCAATAAACGCTCCAACTATTTTGAATTAGGGAGTCTGCCAACAATGGGACAATTAAGCAACGCTAGCACCTACAAACGCACAATAGGATAACAATAAAGTATAAAATGACTTTAAAATAAAGTTTAGGAAGAGAAGAATTCAAATAGATGTTAAAACGATGCATTAACATCAAGAGAGTGTGGAAATTGGCAGTGTACAAGTTAGGCAATATTGAACTAGACACTGGCTAGACAGGAGGTCATCAACTGAACAATGTATACAGAGTTGAAAACTTTTTAATGAAGATTCTTCAAACGTGAAAATCTTAGAGATATATTTCGATTTGTTCTAAGCTGGAGGAAATGGTGAAAGAATTAACCATTTATGAAATATTCTTTTTATTTCCCCCTTCTGTGTTAGACTTTAAAGCCACTCTATATGACTATAATTTACATAACAAACTTTACCTATTGCTTTGTTTTGCATCGATTTCTTCGTTTTAAACGCTAGCTATTTATATGTAATACTTGATATAAAATATTATGAAACATTTTTATTTTAAGCCCTTCATATGTCTACTTTTGTGCCTGGAAAGTCTAATTTGAGGGAAGTTTTGCTTTTCATCTTCAACCTGGTGCCTGGTTCAAATCACATTAATAGGTACCGCTCAGCAAGAGCAACCTAGTTTATGATAATTGAAACAGTGAATAATATGTGAAGGTTATTCACATATTAAACAATTTTTAACGCGGGATTCAATCCCGGTTCATGACTGTTGGGAATCGAGCGTGTTACCCTCTCATCCACCGACTTTTTTTTTTTTCTTTCAACCTCAGGAAAAGCGCAACCGAAGCTCATCAAATATTTCTTGTAAGAAAAAGTTGATGTTTTAATTAAGCCCTTTGAAGAGCTATTATCGCTTGAAATCTTGCATAAAAAAAAAAAAAAAAAAAGAGAGAGAAACTCATATTGTGAGAAAAATAGTTGTAGTTTTTAAAATCTACAGTTTAGAGAGGGGATATGTAAAAAAGTACGGTGTCATTATGGACCTGTGCCATATCCGGGACAAGAAGTGACGTAACTAGCGGACAGTGAGTGAGTGGACAAACCCCAGGATTGCCAGGCTGTTTTTAGCCTTGAAGGTCTTAAACCTTGAGACCTGTCGACATCCCTAAATCTCCTCCACAGTGGAAGACAGACAAGACAAGAACACACTCATTATTATTTCACAGTAAAGAGTATATAGAAATACATATATTTTTAGGTAACAATAAAAAAAATTATAATACAATATAATGTGGCTTATGATTGTAAACGTTAGACAAATTTCACCGCAAATGTTTCTTTTGAAAGAAAATTGTAATTTATTTTAAGGAGAAATAACGAATATTTCTATCCTTAGGGATGAAGTATAAATTATGATTTTTGGTTCAAAAGAAACATTTGCGGTGAAACTTGTCAAACGTCTATAATAAAAATAAAAAAAAATGTTAATTTTAAGCAAGATACTTTTAACAAGATAGAACAGGTAAAAATCGACCATAGAAACAAAAATATATATTTACATATTATAAGCTGGTTTCCTTTGTCTCACTGCTTTGTTCTTATGCATACCTCTGGTGAATCCTGTATAGGGTCAGTGACCCTAAATAAAGGCTTTTTGTTGTTGTTGTTGTTATATTATAAGCTCTTACAATGAGGGTTATAAGAATTCTCCTCCTGCTCTAACCAGTACAGATAACCCTGTTAATGTGTAAATATTTATTGATAAACCTCCTCCACACTGGAAGACATAAAAACCGCAAAACGTGGCGTCAATAACAAACAGATTGTCCCATAAAGTCCTTTGACAATGTTTCAAAAAGTGATAACATGTGACTTGTAAATATGATTTCCGCGAATTAACCGTAACTTAAACAATGTTCCAACTCAAAACAGCAACAACAACAAAACATTTCTTGGAAACCATTGAGAATTAAAAAAATAATAATAATAAATAGAGAACTTCAAGACAGCCTGAGCAATAGTGTATAATTTGATTTAAATTAATGTAAATAATGAATATTTTTTTAATACTCAACAGTATAAGTTATTGTCTGAATTAGAGTTATTGTCTGAATCCAGATATATACATGCTAAAAGGTAAAACTTTCTTAAGTTTTGTCTATGAGTTTAAATATTTCTAATAATAAAATTATAGGAAAAATTATAAATAACTTTAAATTATAAAGGGGAAAAGTATTATTGTATGTTGAATTTATATTAACAAAACATTACAGATACCCATCTAAATTTTACCTATTCCTTTCCTAAAAACAGACCATTAATACTTTTCTTTAAAAATATATAAAAGTTAAAAATATTATTTCAAAACTGCGACAACAAAATAACACATATGACAGTTAGAAGAGAAAACTTATTAACAGACATCTTTTCATTCTCATAAAAACAAAATGAAACATCTCCAAAGAACAAAACAAAAAAAGAGAGAAAAGTCTATAAGAAAAGCTTTATTCAAAATTTAAAACGACAGCAATTGAGAAACACATGAAAATAGGAAAACATACCTAAAGAAAGAAGAATAAAAAAACGATACACACAAAAAAAAAGAAAGTGGTTTTAAAAGTTAATTAATAATTTAACGACAAATATACAAAAAAAAAAGAGAGATAAATAGGATGTCTTCTTTTTTTCCCCCATAAAGCGGGGAGAAAGGAAGATAGTAAAAGATGAAGAAGTTAAGTAAATAATGAGAAAGATAAAAAAAAAAAAAAAGGATGTCATATTTTTAGAACAATTTCATTTTGGTGAATGAAAAGGGCCAGTTTGAACGCCGCGCTTCCCTTCAGAGAAAAAGGAAGAGAAGAAGAAGAAAAGAAAGAAGAATTCCAAGAAAAGTAGAAGACGACGAGTGACTGCATTCATCTCAGTAACAAGAAAAGTCGGTTGAAAGGCATAAAATGAAATTTTGCTGTCAGCAACAATTCAAGGATATATTAAAAATTCCCTCACTTCTTTAAATAAATTTGGAAAAAAAAAAGTAAGACGCACTTTCTCGTTTTTTTTTTTTTCCTTCCATCCCTAGTTTGTCATGTTGATTGTTGTAACGTGTTTATGTAATGTAGAAATATTCAACGTCGGACCAATGCCTAGAATTATCCAAGAACACATTTTTATCCGAGTGTATATAGAAAAATATATATATAAAAGGCTTTTTTCTTTAAATTTACAAAAATCAAATTTCACAAATAAGTTAATTAAATTTGTGATATATATTGTAATAAATAATTCAGTGATAAATGGCAAATCCTGACCGCTAACATGAGAATTTTAGATAGTAGAGCGCCATCTAGTGGAACAAAAATTAACTAAACGTGGATTTAGGTTTGTTCCATGATTTTTGCCCATGCCCATTTCCTTGATGAATAAAGATGAAAACCAACCACGAACGCATTTCGTGCTGTTGGCCCTCATCAGTGTGGTGTAAGCTGAACCTCAAAGACAAAAAATTGGTCCAGGGCCAAATTTGCATAAGCACGCTGAATAAGTGAATTTATTTTCAATATCAACACCTTTTCTATTTTTCATATATAAAAAGAGAGTCTTACATATGAAAATTTATCCTTTAAAAATATGTTTTAAATAATCTTGAAGGAGATATATAAAGAGAAAGTGAAAGTTTGTTAGTATTATTCCGATAGATGGCGCAAACCATCAGTAACTTTCAAATGCACCCACGATAAAGGAGAAAAACCATTTTTTCTTAATTTATAGAAAGAGTTTTAATATTGAATAACGAGAAGAAAAAAACGAAAGTGTTAAACAAAAATCATTTTATTGTGAACAAAACTAAAGAAGAGTTACAGGAAGATCTCTGTGCCATTAGAGTAATAAATAATAAACAAAATGGGAGGAAGAGAGTGATAGAAAACAAAAACAAAACAAACAAATACTTGGAATGGTTTAAGTGCTCTTTGGACGATCTTTGGCTTGGGAAAAAAAAGAGCCAAACCAACAACAAAGTTGGAGGGAGGAATCCTCAAAAGAGAAGAAAACAAGAAAAATCTGAGAGAGATAGAAAAAAAGAACAAGTGGAAGGAGGTCGAAGAAAAAAAAAATACATCTAAAGCGTTTTCCGGCGTCAAGTTTTTCCTCCCCTACATTCGGTGTTGAAACAAAAGGTGGAAAACTTTCTTTATTCCCGGAAGAAAAAAAAACATTCCGGAGAAAGAAGTAGAGGTGCATGGATAACTTTCAATAAACTATGATAGTAAATGAAAACATTTAGACACGAATGTTTCTTTTATACATCAATCAAACTTCTACTGTCCTTACTGCGATGGAAATTTTGTTATGGAGGGCTTGGCTCATCAGTGGTGGACCCTCCTAATTTCGTCAATTTAATCTACCAGACCGCTGGTTCACCACTGATGAGTCAAGCCCTCCTAATAAATTTTTCATCGCAGTAAGGACAGTAGAAGTTTGTACAGTGGTACCTCGACATACGAGCGCCCCAACATACCGAGTTTTTCGAGATACGAGCCGACGAGCAAGTGATTTTTTGCTTTTAGTTACGAGCGAAATTCGAGATACTAGTTCGGTTCGGTAGTGTTGAAGATATTAATCTGTGATTTTAAATGTTTCTTTTTGACCAGTACTTTTGTTTTGTTTTTGCTTTTCCTAAAATGTTTCTTTCTTCTTCTTCATTATATGCAAAGCTTTGTTTTATGAGACTTGAATAAACAAATTCAAGTTTATTATATTTTTGTGTGCTTTTAAAGTTAAAACACAACAGGTAGTAACACGCAGTCGCGCCATCACGATCAGTTAGCAGCGTGCTTCCGCTGTGATAAGTTGTGTTTTGTGTTCGCGTTTTGTGTTGCGTTTACATTTACAGTTTTAATTCATTTATTTTTATAACCATGGATCGGAAGAAAGTTTGTAAAAAGTCAAGTGCTAAGAAAAAGATGATGAGTATTGAATTAAAACGTGAAATTATAGAAAAACATGAGCAAGGTGTTCGAGTTGTTGACTTGTCGAGGCAGTATGGCAGTACGTCCATGATATGTTTTTTTTCTAAACGGCCTACAGGTGAAAGCGAGAAAAATGTAGCGAAAAAGGCAAAGACCAGTGAGGATATCTAATTTATTTCTTTACATTCTCTTTTTTTGTTTTTGTGCAATAAATATTTGATATTTATAAATACGTTTTTATTATTTAAAACCACGTAACAAAAATAACTGGGGTGACATTTTGGAGGTTGGAACGGATTAATGGTAGTTCAATTGTTTTGTATGGGGAAATTTGCTTCGAGATGCGAGTAATTCAAGATACGAGCAAGGTTGCGGAACGAATTAAACTCGTATGTCGAGGTACCACTGTATTATGTGTGAAAGAAACATTCGCGTCTTAATGTTTTCATTTGCTGTATATAGATGTCGGGTTATTGCTTTAAACTATGATAGTGTAGGGAAGCTCTATCATAGATAGAGATAATATAGTTGAGATAGTGTTTGGTGTTTATTGTCATAAGTTGATTATTATTATTTTTTAATCGTCGCTATATATGCCTACTATGGTTTGCTATCCTGCCCAGAAGTCCTCCTCTACGTGGGAAGAAGCAGCACAAGTAAGGAACTGTCCTCTATGATGAAGTACGGTGTCGTGAGCCCCGATCCGCTACGGTAACTGTGAACAGGGAACTCTGAAATGTGGCTGACTAACGGGGCAATGGAACCCTTCCTTTCCATGGAGCAACAGGACAAGACACCACCACCACCATGGTTTGATATCAAAGACCGTTTTTAAATTTTTAATTATCCCTTGTACATGTGGTACAGGCCATGATGATCATGGTGTATAGTTAGCGACTGCTTTTACTTGTGAGAGCAACATATGTCTACACATGTAAAAAAAAGCAATTCTACTTAGACGAGTAGTATAAAACTTCGATTTCCGACATTCAAAACCCAGGTTCGAATCGCGCATTGACCTTTTTTATTATTATTTTATTTTTTGAATAAAACGATTCTTTCAAAAGTTAAACACAGCTGCTATACGAACGAAATAACTTTTTTTTTGCTATTATTTTCGCGAGATAAAAATCTAATAAAGACATCTAACAGCAAATGTTAATTTAAAGAAGGAAAACAACATGAATTTCTCCAATCAGAAACTTCAAATCTTCATCCCTAACCACCAACTTCAATGCCCCTACATCTACTCTCTATGTACCATACAAGTCGATTTGAAAAGGAGCCTTACAAGATCATAGAATTAATTTCCAATCCGAATTTTCAAATAACCTCAAGTCCCTATCTACCAACCTCAACGAGATCCTTAAATTGACCAGAGAGGAGAAAACCATCTCACCACGATACATCCATCAAAATAGAGCATCCCATTATCCTCGAGAATATTAAAAAAGAAGAAGAAGGCCTAAGTGAAAATAAAAATAATAAAAAAGCAATTTCTAAAGCATCAAACAAGGAGGAGGTAAAAGAAAAAATAACATCAATTATTTAAAGCGGAGTTAAGAGAAATGGAGAAACCTGGAAGAGGGTAAATTAGTACGGAAATAGTCCGCAGAGATGGAAACCGGGGTATTGATTTGTTTAGACCGGCCGGGCTTTTTCCAGGTCCCAGCGTCACAGGGCTGGTAGGTTTAAAGTCTACGTTACACTGGGCTTTAATTCTTACTCCTTGTAAAGTCCACGTTACAGGGCTTGTAGGTTTAAAGTCTGCGTTACACTGGTCTTGTAGTCTTACTCCTTGTAAAGTCTACGTTACAGGGCTTGTAGGGTTACTCCTTGTAAGGTCTACGTTACACAGGGCTTGTAGTCTTACTCCTTGTAAAGTCTACGTTACAGGGCTTGTAGGGTTACTCCTTGTAAGGTCTACGTTACACAGGGCTTGTAGTCTTACTCCTTGTAAAGTCTACGTTACAGGGCTTGTAGGGTTACTCCTTGTAAGGTCTACGTTACACAGGGCTTGTAGTCTTACTCCTTGTAAAGTCTACGTTACAGGGCTTGTAGGTTTACTCCTTGTAAAGTCTACGTTACACAGAGCTTGTAGGTTTACTCCTTGTAAAGTCTACGTTACAGGGCTTGTAGGTTTACTCCTTGTAAAGTCTACGTTACAGGGCTTGTAGTCTTACTCCTTGTAAGGTCTACGTTACACAGGGCTTGTAGTCTTACTCCTTGTAAAGTCTACGTTACAGGGCTTGTAGGTTTACTCCTTGTAAAGTCTACGTTACACAGAGCTTGTAGGTTTACTCCTTGTAAAGTCTACGTTACAGGGCTTGTAGGTTTACTCCTTGTAAAGTCTACGTTACACAGAGCTTGTAGGTTTACTCCTTGTAAAGTCTACGTTACAATGGTCTTGCAGTCTTACTCCTTGTAAAGTCTACGTTACACAGGGCTTGTAGTCTTACTCCTTGTAAAGTCTACGTTACAGGGCTTGTAGGTTTACTCCTTGTAAAGTCTACGTTACACAGAGCTTGTAGGTTTACTCCTTGTAAAGTCTACGTTACAGGGCTTGTAGGTTTACTCCTTGTAAAGTCTACGTTACACAGAGCTTGTAGGTTTACTCCTTGTAAAGTCTACGTTACAATGGTCTTGCAGTCTTACTCCTTGTAAAGTCTACGTTACAGGGCTTGTAATGTTATTCCTTGTAAAGTCTAAGTTACAAGGCTGGTAGGTTTAAAGTCTACGTTACACTGGGCTTGTGGAGTTATTCCTTGTAAAGTCTAAGTTACAAGGCTGGTAGGTTTAAAGTCTACGTTACACAGGGCTTGTAGGTTTACTCCTTGTAAAGTCTACGTTACACTGGGCTTGTAGAGTTATTCCTTGTAAAGTCTACGTTACAGGGCTTGTAGGTTTAAAGTCTGCGATAAACTGGTCTTGTAGCCTTACTCCTTGTAAAGTCTACGTTACACAGGGCTTGTAACCTTACTCTTTGTAAAGTCTATGTTGCAGGACTGGTAGGTTTAAAGTCTACGTTACACAGGGGTTGTAGGTTTACTCCTTGTAAAAGCTACGTTACTGTATTGGTAGTCTTATTCCCTCTAAAGTCTACGTTACAGGGCTTGTAGTCTTACTCCTTGTAAAGTATACGTGTTACAGGGTCAGTCTGATTTAAAGGTTAAGAAGAATAAAAAAAAAAGAAGACATCTCCTTAACGTGCAGCTAAAAGTTGCTGATGGCTTGCACCATATGTCGGAATAAATATACAATAACCGGGATTCTAATCATTCCAGAATTGGCCAAATATCATTTCTTGATTAATCAAGAAAAGCTAAACAAGTACGCGTTTCGGGTTGATGGCCCTATCAGCGTGGTGCACAAGCGGTACCTCAACGAACAAAAAATCTGGTCTTTGGGGCATCCTGAAAAATCATTAAACAGGTATTTAGTTGCACGATCAGAAGATGCCTTTTTTCCCCTTTTAATTTATCCACCTGATCCCAGTACAATTCCAATTTTATACTATTTATTCACTTAGTAAGTTTCATTTGGTAAGATATATCTATATTTCAGACTAATTCTATTCCTTGATTCGAGCAAACAGTTAAAATGCCACCAATCACTGATAGTTCTCGGCACAAATCAACGAAATATATTCTGCACATACACCTTCCAAACTATATACATTTTCAGCAATATTGTCGATTTATAGAGGATGGAATAAACCAAACAGCAGAGAGTATAAACATACAAATTAACTAATATAAACCTACACAAATAAAAGTCTTGAAGCCTAAATAATTAATGGAAATTTTGCTGGGAGGGGAAATGGATACTAACAGAGGAAGAAAGAAAGAAAGACCACTTATCCCATCAAAAGAGATATAAAATATGACGCATGGTTATTGCATCTATTTTGATTGGAGACTCGGCTTTCCTTTTATATATTTTTCTACTTATCTCCCAAATACACGTGGTACGGGCTATAATAATCATTGAGAGCTATAAACACACATATATATAATTACAATCCCGTGCGATATTTGACTCAAATTATTCTACTTAGCTCACGAACAGCGCCCTTTATCAACGATTAAATTATACTGATGCAAACAAATAGATAATGCTAATAACAAACAATTATTTAAAAAAATCTTATCTAAATATATATCACTCGGGTAGATATGCACACGGGTCAATCCCGGGGCGAAGACCGGGTCACCCGTCTAGTCTCTATATATATATAAAAGTCAATGTCTGTCTGTCTGTTTCGCGATAAACTCAAACTCGGGAATGGAATGACTACCCAAATATGACCATTTTTTATACGCATCGGTGGTTCAGTGGTAGAATGCTCGCCTGCCACGCGGGCGGCCCCGGGTTCGATTCCCGGCCGATGCATTTTTTTTTTTTTTTTCAATTTTTAAAACTCATTTATATTATATACTAGACGTATGACCCGGCTTCGCCCGAGAATTCCCCCGATTGCAATTTCCTTCATACTGAAAGTACATCAATAATAAATATTAGAAGTGCCATAGAATAGCAATACAGAAGTAACACATAAACTACAGGAAAAAAAGTGTGTGTGATGGCAAAAATTGTATTATATTAGTGTTTAGGTATTTGATATAATTAATATAGTTGATATTATAATATATATTTATATTATATATAATATAAATGAGTTTTAAAAATTGTAAAAAAAAATGCATCGGCCGGGAATCGAACCCGGGCCGCCCACGTGGCAGGCGAGCATTCTACCACTGAACCACCGATTCTTATAAAAAAAATGGCCATATTTGGGTATTCATTCCATTCCGGATTACTCCGCGTAAAAAAAAAAAGTTTTTCAAATGAAAAAAAGAAATAGCCATCGGGGGAATTCTCGGGCGAAGCCGGGTCATACGTCTAGTATAATTATAAAATTACAATCTCTTGCGCTATAATATTTGACAAAAATATCGTTCAGGGGATAAGAGTTTCTTTAAATTACAAAAAAAATAATAATAATAAAATAATTCCTTATATTAGTATTGAGTAAAATATATCAGGCCCTCCAAGGAAGTGTATATTTTCAAAACATTTCCTTGGAGGGCCTGATATATTTTACTCGAAAAAAAAAATGATAATGATGGTAGATGATTGGAGCGGCTACTTTTACTGCAAATACACCACATTATCTACACACTTAGAAAACATTGAACATTTCCACTTACGATTGTGTCATTTAGTTATCTGTACTCACTGGTGGTGGGGTTACATTTCAGCCAGAATCCGGATAGACATTGAAGCATTTTAAAAATATTATTCCTATTTCTTATTATTCCCTATTCCCATCCCTGGACACTTTTATTTTTCCGTTTATCATTACTCTTCACAATTCATCCTTTCATATTTCATCCCTAAGGTTAGAAATAATCGTTATTTCTCCTTAAAATAAATTTCGATTTTTTCGTTCAAAAGAAACACATGCGGGATAATTTTCAAATGTCGTTCTACAATCATAAGCCGCATTATATTGTATTTAAAAAAAAAAGTGTCCAAGGCGGGATTCGATCCTGGGTCGTCGTTATCGATAAATCGACAGTTTATACCAATAGTCCACCGAAGATGAAGTGGTTAGGAAGGAAGAACTTCAAGATGAATAGGTAGAGTTTACCACCAACCAACCAAGCAAGCAACCACCAAGAAAAATCGTCCTAACCTCACCTAATTACTTGTGGCTAAGAAAAATTGTCCGACAGGATCCCTCAGGACACACCGCGCGCGGCTAGTTTCCATTTAAATTAATTCTATAATTACGCGATGACGTCATTAATTGCCGCCGCTAGCCAATTTAATATTAGAAGGAAAAAAAAGTGCCAAGAGAGTGAAGAATTGAGTAGATGAATGACTGACCCACTTCCTATCTACATCTTCTTCTTCTTTATTTAGTTGGGAGAACAAACCTACGCAAGGAAACCCAGGATACTATTGTTGGAATACCCACTTTTCTATAGCGTTAGACAAGAGACAGTAAACAATGTTGTGGATGTTCATCCTAACTTCTATAACGTTCAATTTTCTACTGGATGAGGAAGGTGACTTCAACAGTTTAGAATTGGCAAAATTGGTTCACCTGCGTGCACTTCTGATAAACTGTCCGTTAACATCTGATCTAAGGGAAGAAAACCAACTTTACCTGACAAATACAAAACAAGTTGTTTACACAATAAACACCAATACATCAAGTTTAATAGATTCTGCAGGCTGTATATTTTATGGCGAAAGTGTTGATTGTACACATTTCAAGCTACTATTTCTAATTACTATATGCAAAATTTGATATCGAATGTGTAATTTGCGTGCTTCCTAATGTTCAATTATGTTAATTTTACAATTATTTTATTTGTATATAATTTCAGATTTACACGCAATTATCCTAATTGTGGATATGGCGATAAATATACCAGATAGAATTATCTGGACACTTTATTTTTCCGTTAATGATTACTCTTCACAATTCATTCTTTCATATTTCATCCCTAAGGTTAGAAATAATCGTTATTTCTCCTTAAAATAAATTTTTCGTTCAAAAGAAACACATGCGGGATAATTTCCAAACGTCGTTCTACAGTCATAAGCCACATTATATTGTATTATATATAACAGATTTAACCACATTTGTAAATATATTTATTACTAAACCCAGGACTCGAGACACCTACTGTTGGAATGTCCAATTTTCTACAGCGCTAGAAAACAGACAGTAAATAATATTGTAGATCTGTATGAATGGCATCGGTGTCAGAGAATAAGTCGGTGGATGAGAGGTTAACACGCTCGATTCCCGACAGTCATGAACCGGGATTGAATCCCGCGTTAACATTTGTCTAATATGTGAATAACCTTCACATATTATTCATTGTTTCAATTATCATGAACTAGGTTGCTCCAGCTGAGCGGTACCTATTAATGTGAATTTGAACCAGATATGTATGAATTTGTAAACAGCAGAGACAATTATCACAGATTTAACCACTTTTGTAAATATATTTATGACTATCTGTCTAACCTGAAAGGATCAAGTTCCTAATCTATCATATCGTGTCTTTATTATTGCTATTTCTTATATAATGAGTTTATGTCTGTTTAAAAATGTAAACTGTGACGCAATTATCCTTAGAGGGGATATCGTGTGTGTTGAACTAAAGATTAAAGAACCCACGCCACTAGGTACTGGATCAAAAGAACATGATTACATTCAAGTAAATGATTTTAATTTAGGACGATATGGTACAATTTCACATCACACCTTGTCTTTACGCCCGTTGAAGAACGAATTTGTTTGAAAGCTAGCAAAATAAAGATGTTCTATAGAAGAATCTCCTTTTGAGTTTATAATCTTACAATACAGTTATGGTAATGTTGATGTCTACAAGGAGTACAATTTGGATTATAGATTAGAAACACAAGGTAATGACACAAAAATACAAATAAATAAATATTGTGTGAACTAGTAATCAGTGTAGGACACACTATTTATTTGGATTTGGTCTTATTAACTTGTGTTTTTAATTTAGCACGAATATTTATAGCAATATTTCTCCACTAAATACATGTCCATGGAAATTTCCGTCTTCCGTTGAAAGCAAAATTTTCGGAGATAAACAAACACTTACAACAAAGCCAACAAGATGATTGTGATTGTAAAAAACGACATTTGAAAATTATTCCGCAAGTGTTTCTTTCAACGAAGAATCAAAATTCCCATCCCTGGACACTTTTATTTTTCCGTTTATCATTACTCTTCACAATTCATCATTTCATACCTCATCCCTAAGGTTAAAAATAATCGTTATTTCTCCTTAGAATAAATTTTGATTTGTCGTTGAAAAGAAACACTTGCGGAATAATTTTCAAATGTCGTTTTACACATATCCATAGTTTCTTTAAATACCATAGCCCAATACAGTATTATACACAGTGGGATTGTATCTTAAACCGACATGGAGAATAAACTTAAGGAAGTTGTACCTTTTAGCATATATATCGGGATTCAGACAATAACTCTGAAATATATTACAGTGACCTTTATTGAAAACACACGAGATAACCAAATGTGAACAAAATTGATTGTCTCTTTCAAAAAAAGCAGACAACCGACAACATCAGGGATTTCCTCTTCCTTTAAGTTGTGTCCATGAGTGTATTTGCATTCTCTATATAAACTAGGTACAAAACTAGAAAAAGAAAATACAAATCGAAAGTGGAAAATAATCTTCATTTGTTTCAACATCGTCAAAGCAATTGCGTTTGTATTTGAAAATTAAAAAAAATATATAAAAATAATAATAAATCTTCGGAAAATCGAGCTACATGTTCTATAATTGAGTCAATTAAAAATAACAAATTATCTTGGAAGCAAATTACATTCCGTATAATTATTTCTAAATTAAAAAACAAACTGAAAAGGAAAAGGGGAATGGGAGGGAGGGGGGGATAAAATACACACATCAACGATTTTATAAACATCTATGATATGAAAAGTAATTAAATTTGACTAAGGACCTTTTTTTTTTTTTTCAAAAAATAAGAAGCTTATATATATATGGTTTCATATACGTGAAGGAAGGAGAGATTGGTAAACATTTCTTAATTTAAATATATCTGATATATTTAATTAGAGAAATATATTGAAATATGGAGGAGCTCCTTTACAATTTATAGTCCATCTATGAATTGGATATGGAAATAAATTTGATTAAAGGACTCTCTTAATTTTGTTGGAATATATAAGCAGAAAACCTTTAGTAAAAAGTGGTTTGAAATAGTTTTTAAATTAATTTTTCTAATTTAAATATATAAAAAGGAGGGTAAATGTGTGTTGCCAAATAACATATATATAGAATTTGATATTTGACTATTCTATATACAGTTACGAGCGTCATTCCTCATCTCCTGATCAATCAGTGATCAGTTTTCATCTCTGTCACCGTTTGCTTTTTTTTTTTTTTCAATGGCGGCCTCCTATTGGTTGGTTACGGTCACGCCACCTTTGCCCCCCCCCCCCCCCCCTCGCCTTTTCGTTTATGTAATTATTGTGTTGGAGCGGGTCGCTCCTTAAATAAATGCGACCCGCGCCAACACAATGGTTACAAAAACGAAAAAGCGAGTGGGGGGGCAAAGGTGGCGTGATCGAAGCCAACCAATAGGAGGGCGCCATTCCAAAAAAAAAAAGCAAACGGTGACAGATATGACTGATGAAGAATGACGCTCGTAACTGTATATAGAATGAATGTGTATGAATCAAGCAATGGGGTAGGTGGTCAGCTAAGTTATCTTATATAAGTGGTCTAAATAGAACCTAGGTTGTCGAGAGCCATATCGTCACTCCACGTTTGTCTACGGCGCATACACGTTTGAATATATAGTCGTCTGGTTAGGGTGGTCGTATATATACAGTTAAATCTGTCAATAGCGCCCCCCTCTAAATAGCGCTTCCCTCTCTATAGCGCCCGATTTTAAAAATGTAGTACGATGCGATTTACATTAAAAGTGACCTGTCTATAGCACCCCCTCTCTATAGCACCCTATTTTGGTGAGTCCCAAGAGGGCGCGCTATAGACAGGTTTAACTTTTTATATATTGATTATAAAGAAGCCCCTTGAATCAAACGACGAGGGCCAACAGCCCGAAACGCGTTCTTGGTTGGTTTTTCTTGATTTATCAACGTCTAGTTTTCGTGTTTATTTTGACGGGAGAGGCGCCCTTATGATTATATATAGATTTTCTTAAAATAAATTTGGCAACGTTCAATACTTAGGATACAGTAGCCAATGTTGGTGTATAGTTTTATCGAGATTTAAACACAGTTTCTATTATTAACAAATTTCCAAAATCCAAAGAGGCCGTCACTTATATATTTTTCAGAATTATTGTCCCGATATACATGTTAAAAGGTATAACTTGCTTAAGTTTTGTCCATGAATATATTTCGTTAGATTTTTTGCTATCTACCCACTTTAAGATCATTGTAGGACATCTCAAATGAAAGGCACAAAGAAAGTTTTTTCGAATGTTGTTTTGAAGGAAATAAAAGCGTTGTTGGGGGGGGACCTAGTTTATGTTAATTGAAACAATGAATAATATATGTGAAGTTTATTCACATATTAAACAAAATGTTATCGTGGGATTCAATTCCAGTTCATGACTGTCGAGAATCGAGGGTGTTACCTACTCGTCCACCAACGACGTTTTTTATGGGAGAGAACTGAATATTGAAAAATGATTTGAAAATATAAAAAAACCCGAATAACTAAAAATAATCTAAAACAGAGATAGGGAAAGATCACGTAACAAAACAAACCAAGAAAAAGATAGCTGGGGATACTGAGCAAATCGAAGAAGTGGGAGAGAGAGAGAACGCTAAATTGAGTCATGAATATCCGAGGGTCATAGAGTGAAGTGGACACTGGAGAGCACGCAGCAGCAGTAATATGGAAAGAAGAAGAAGAGAGTCCCTCGATAATTCTCCGTTTCTTATCTGCACACTCCGAGTGAGGGGAGGGAGGATTATGAAGGACAGAGCAATCTTGGCCCAGAGGAGGGGAGGTCAATCTGGCCAGGATTAGGGGGAGAGAGCCTTCCAATCAGACGGTGGGAACCTTAATTGAATGCTCTGCAGACAGATTATAGCAAACCTTTCTGAAGACATCTCATTGATCCACTCGCCTCTCTAAACCAGACCGTGAGTCTCCCTCTCCATACTCTTTTATTTAAGAAGAAAAAAAGAAAGCCATCTACTAATCGTACAAAATTATATGTTACTGATGTATTCTATCAGAATATAGCGTTTTGATTGTTTGGTATATTCCATAATATACACAGAGAATACACTCTCTTGATTAATCAAGGAAAAACTCCAGACACGCGTTATGTGTTTCAGAATTTTGAAGCGTCTTCAAGCTTGGTTCAAGATTGTATTTAAACTGCCAAATTTGTTGATGTATTCTTTTCATGCTTATATTGCCATTCTGGATCGATTTATTCCTGGATTCAACATTTGTCTTTTTCGCTATTTCTTAGATGTGATCGCCCAAGCCTATTGGAGCGGCTGCTAGAAGAACATAATGCAACGCTCTTATTTCCTTCCGAACACAACATTCGGAACTTTCTTTTTTGTCACTTTTATTTGAGACGTACTACAATGACCCTATAGTGATTATAGGAAGACAGCAAAGTGTAACTAAATTGAAAAATACATTAATAAACGTTTATAGCGATTAAAAAAATAATGGTCGGTGTTTATGAGAACCGTCGATTTTGGACAGCCTTGTGTTCGAATCCCGCATTGGACACTTTTTTTTATTTATTTATGATTTAAACAAAAATTAGTGTATGAAAAAGGCATCTCCTTATAGCACAACTGAAAGTTGCTTGCGCCATCTATCAGAATAAATATAAACTATTCTCGTTGACTTTTAATTATTCCAGAATTAGCCAAATACCCATTCTTGATTAAACAAGAAAATAGTGTGTAAAAGAAACGTCTATGTTTAAAAGAAACATTCGCGCTTCAATACTTTCATTTCCTATATAGAAAGATGACGCGTTATTGCTTTATTATTAAACAAACAAAAAAAATTGCTCCGACGGCCCTTGATTCTTTCAAAAGTCTAACAACCCCACCAGTGAGTGCAAATAATCAAACGGGGCTTTAGCCCATTTGTGTAAGTTAAAAAGTCGAAATGCTTAATTGCACTGCCAGAGACCCGGATAACGACGGCTAAGAAGCTTGCATCCATAAACATTTTTTAAGTCTAAAGGTGAAAGGAAGCCAGGGAGAGATCCTCTCCTTGTCTGGAGGAGGAATCTTTATCGATGGGAGAGCCAACTAGGTTGAAAGGAGAAAGAGAGGGAAGTCGAACTGCTAACACTTTCGACCCGAGGAACGTGAATTCGCGTCCTTGCCGATTTTGCCTCAAGCCCGAAGGACGTGAATTCGCGCCCTCGATTTTCAAAATTATATATAAAATCGCCGGCGGCTGACACGAATTCACATCCACCAGGATCTTGTCTATCTATCAGTGGGTTGGGGAGATGCCAGCTGACCTAATGTACCTGTAAAACATTACGTGAGATCGTCATTCCATCTGCCCCTATTGCCTCCTATACAACTACAGAATCGTCCGTCCTCAAAGTGTTAACACATAACACACAGTAAAAGCGTAGTCGCCAACTATTACCTATTAGGACTATCAGAGAAAATAGAGATAACCCGGGCTCCTGGAGCGTAAATCGCCAACTACCCGGGTTGTACAGCAGTCTAGAGGAGAAGTCTAGTCATGGGAGGGGGAGACAGATTGCTGAGGTGAACCAGGTAACCAGGTAGTTCCAGGCCGGCGGTAAAGTCAGGAAGTAGGGGCAGGGCTGTCGGGCTGAAGTCATGTACTCCAAGCAGAAGGGCTGTCTGTAGCCTGTGTAACATAAAAGCTGGACAGGAGAAGAGGAGGTGATCCACAGTCTGTGACTCTTCCCGGCAGTGAGGACATGTTGGATCTAGATCTCTATGCTAGATCGCTAGATCTGCCAGAACATGGCCGTGGCCGGTAAGAATGGTAGTTGTGGCCATCCCAAGACGTATTTTGGACAGGAATGACCTAAGGCAGATTGGGGAGGTCGCAAATCTTTTTAGTTTAGACTATCAATGCCTGTATCACAGACGTGTACTAGAGATAAAAATTCAACAAAATAATTCCTTATTTCAATATTAAGGTGAAAACAAGACTTCCAGCGATATAAGTTTCTTTTTATAAAATAATAACAAAACAAGATACTGAAGGAGGACTTGAACCAACCCGATCTAGAAGATATGTACCAAACTTCCCCGTTAAGAAATCATACCTCCAAATGCAAAATTCAAATAACCCAACCATACAAGATATTCTACAAAATAAAGGAGATATCAATCCCCGATTCCGACGACCCGGCCCTGACACTTAGTTAAGAGCTCATCGCCCAACAGCTACCCTCCTGCAAGGTCCGGGGGGACCACCTCTACTCCACCAACTCGTCATGTGTAAATAGCGAGGACAAGGTGACTCGAATGTAACACCTGTAAATTGAGACGAAATAAATAAATTAATTAAATAACAAAAGAGGAAACCCATCCCTGGAAACCTGATATTTTCACCTAAAGAAAATAATATGTTTTTCTATGAATATATTGTAGAGAGAGAGAATAGAGTGAAGAGGGGTAAAGAGAATATTAGGGAGAATTCTAGGAATGAGACGACAGCTGGACTAGATCGGTGGTGACAAGTCAGCGGTTCATTTGCACGCTAAATATCTCATTACAAGGATGACATGAAGATACTGGAAACCGCATTAACCACACACACACTGACTGAACTGGTATTTGTTCAAACACCTCTAACTCACTCGGGTCACACGAACTCCATTTTAGAACGTTTTCTAACACTGGAGATACCTCGTACTTTTATTAACTAAATTATATACAGTAAACTCTCCTATAACGCGATTAATGTGTTCCGTGTTGTATGAAATCGCGTTATAGGAATTCGCGTTGTACGAAATAAAACTTGTATAACGCGAATGTTGTTAGGGTAAATTGTTTTATTTTATAACGCGTTATACGAAAATTCGCGTTGTATAAATAAATTTGTCGCAATTTTTTTTTATCGCGTTGTACGAAATCGCGTTGTAAAAACTCGCGTTATAGGAGAGTCTACTGTATGTTATTATATAAATAACACTTGCTTAATTAACTATTTTTCATTTCCATTCAAAGTTAAGAGAGCACAGATATATCTTAAGATGTAAAAAATAATAATTTTTTTTAACACTTTGTGAAATATAGTTTTAACACAAAATTAAGTGTACGACTTTTAAATATATAAAAATAATTTTATTTTTTGTAAAATACACAACCGCTAACTAGTGAGCTCAGTGAGCGTCTATTTTGATGAGAGAGACGACCTTTATTTTTACGAATCAATATTTTCCCGGCAAAATTTCCTCACTCTTTTACTCGACTAATTGTCCATTATAGAATGGTCGTCTAGTCCTACCAACGGGCTGTACCAAGCAGAACGATCACTGTGGCAATGAACCAAGGAAGCAGCAACGGCAAAATTTCCATCAATACAGATAGCGTCGAGCTTTGACGTCTATTTTGACGGGGGAGAGAGGGCGACCTTTATCTTTACAGGTAGTTTTCCCCGGCAGACACCATCAAAAATCTCAAGCTTTACAAGCTTGATACCTTAGTGTGATTGAATGGAGATAAGAAAGAAGAAGAGAAGAAGAAGGTAGTTTTTGCTGCACGTAACCCGGACTCCAGAAGCTTACTGAAGTTTTTTCCAAGAACTTGTACATGACACACATCTCACTGTAGAACTGTCTGGAGGAGGACAAGACGTAAGAACCTCCCTCCTTGAGAACAGCTGTAAATAAGGTATTGTAAATAATAACATTCCTCTTTATTTCTCTCATTTGTTTTTGTTCCTATTGACTATGTGTCAATAAATATTTGTCACGTATATGACATTTATTTTGTCCTCGATTGTCTGTATATATAAGTTTATGCCAAGTCCTTTCTTTCCCCTTATTTGATACATTATAAATAACATTGCTGATTATTGTTACTATTAGTGTGTTATATCTCTGTAGATACCCTCTTCTACTCGGAGAATCTGTATAAGACCAAATGGTCTTAATAAAGCTTTTTGTTGTTATATGAGATTTATTATCTAAAAGTAAACTGATGCAAAAAAACAAAATTTAAAAACAAAATATTAATAATAACAAAAGTATCAATCGAAACCACTGAATTATTGTCAATTTAGAGAATGAGCAAAAAAAAAAGTTTAAAGGTTTTTTTTTTTTTTTTTAAGATCAAACTTATTGTTCACGTTTAAATAAACGACAAAGGTATATTTACACTTTTTTAAGTGTTGGCAAAAAAAAAAAAGCAAAAATATAAGATTTAAAAGAAATAAAAAAAAAGTATTAAAAACTACAAAACGGTATATATTGAAACGTTCAATACCATATTCCTTCAGGCAGAGTTTACCAGTAAGGCCGTCATGATGGTGGAAGTAAGGGGAAATACAAATACAAACCACTCCCATGTTGGATGTGTTAAGTGAAAAGTTTCCCCGTTTTTAACTTCCAGCCATTGTTATAATATTGAGATAATATTGAGAACAAGGAAGGGTTACTCTTATGGATATTTTTTTTATCATTACGCGTTTAAAATATATCTAAAGAATATTTTTATTATCCTATAGGTTTTTTTTTTTTTTTCACTTGATGTAGGTTGCAAATATCGTCAACAGGAGTATAAAGAAAGAACTACAGCGTAAATATTAATAAAAACTAGACACAAAAATTGAGCTAAATTTAAATGAAAAACTATAACAAAATTATTATTATTTTTTTTTTTTTGCTTATTCCTAGTACACGTGGTACAGGCCATGATAATCATGGTGAGTAGTTAGCGAATGCTTTTACTGTAAGCGCACCACATGTCTACACATGTGAAAAGCAGTTCGACTTTGCACTTACAAATGTGCCAGAGCCCCGTTTGGTTACCTGCACTCGCAGTAAATTTTTACTCGAGTGTATATAGAATAGAGGGCTCTGTTATTTCCAAATCATCCTTTTAAATATAGACTCGTCTTGATTCATCTCTTTCTACGAATTAAACTCAACGAACCCAGTTGCACCTTTAAAAATATAGATTAAAAACGAAATAGACGTATCCTGACCGCTATAACATGACCTTTTTTATCATTTATTATCGTCGTCATTTCAGAATGACGTGTTATAACTACAGTACAGTAGAAGTGTATTACTCTCTATAAAAACACCTAGTTGCGGAACCAAAAAATGGGTTTTTCAAATTTAGAAATATATATTTTTATTATTATCCCTCCCCTTATTATACGTGGTACAGAGGCCATGATAATCATGGTGGGTAGTAGTTAGTGACTGCTTTTACAGTGGGGTCGGTGGAAGGCTGGTTAAACCATTTGGTTTTCGACCACTACGACCCGGGTTCGATTCCCGCATTGGACTTTTTTTTTTTTTCTGTTTAAAAAAAAAATTCTCCAATGACCCCCGATTCTTGCAAAATTCCAACCCCACCAGCGAGTGCAAGTAACCAAACGGGGCTCTGGCACATTTGTAAGTGCAAAGTCGAACTGCTTTTCACATGTGTGTAGACATGTGGTACACTTACAGTAAAAGCAGTCGCTAACTACCCACCATGATTATCATGGCCTGTACCACGTGTACTAGGGATAAGCAAAAAAAAAAAAAAAAAAAAAAACAGTAAGTGTACCACATGTCTACACATGTAGAAAGCAGTTCGACTTTTGTACTGTCAGAGACCCGGATAACGAAGGCTAAAAACTTTGCATCCATAAACATTTTTTAAACGTTCTAGAGGTGAAAGGAAGGCAGGGAGATATTCACTGTCTGGAGGAGGACACTTTATCGATGGGAGAGACTCCTTGGTTGAAAGAGAGGGAAGATATTCACCCATTCCCATACAGTAATTGCTTCTTTCCTCCCCCCCAAGGTATCACCATCAAGGGTAAGCCAGTCATCTTCCGAATGGGGGATGTTCGGCAGGATTTATTGGATGTGACACCGCGGTGGTCATTTCACGTGGATTATACCTGGTGTGGGAGATAAGACCGACGACATTCAAGATCACAACTTGACATTTCTAAACTGTCCTAGTTGGTATGTACAGGTATGTGAGACTTATTTACCACTGAGTCAAACCTTTAATATCCTATATATTAATTAAAAGGCAATTAACACGCAACATCTATGCAAAAGGAACAAAAACCACTAAGCATGAAAGTTTATTTTACTAAGCAGTTCGACTTTTGCATATACAAGTTCGACTTTTGCATATAAAAGTTCGACTTTTGTATATACAAGCTCGACTTTTACATATACAAGCTCGACTTTTGCATGTACAAGTTCGACTTTTGCATATAAAAGTTCGACTTTTGCATATACAAGTTCGACTTTTGCATATACAAGTTCGACTTTTGCATATACAAGTTCGACTTTTACATATACAAGTTCGACTTTTGCATATACAAGTGTGCCAGGGCTTCCGATAAGGTTACATGCGCTTATTTGTGGGAATCGTAGCCCATTGCATTTTTTTTTTCCAGAAAGAAAAAAAAAAAAAGAGAGCCCCAAGCGGGAGTCGATCCCGGGTCGTATCTGTCGAAAATCGACAGTGTATACCCTTCGTCCACCACCAAACCTAAATGAAACTCTAAGTGAAGAAGGAGAATCGAGGCGCGGAACGAATTATCTGTGGGATTAACGAAGTCTCAGAAAATTGGAAACAAATGGAAACTTGCTGTGTCCGGGAGGGGATCAGAGTTAGCGATTGAAAACTTCTCCAAGTTGGAGGAGGAGGGAGTTAATCCTCATGGCGTATTTAGTTGCTTTGCTAGTCTGCGGTATTAGCACGCAGTTTATGCACCTAATCCGCAGGATAGTGGCTGGTAATGGGGCAACTTTTCTCTAGGATGAATCTCCTTCCTTTGAAAAGGGAACAAATATAGATGCCGAATACCTGATTCATACGCGCACTCTTTTATTTTGGACATACACGGCCCTATATATATAGAGAGAGAGAGTTTACCTGAATTAGGCGAAAACAAAAGATAAATTGGCAGATATTAAGAGGGGGGGAAATAAGCATATAGAAGTATCCAACTATCTGTAAGAACATTTAGGAGAAAACAACGATAATACACCGTAAAACTACATTTGAAAATTATTCCGCATGTGTTTCTTTTTGAACGAAAAATCGTTATTTCTCCTTAAAATAAATTTTGATTTTTTTGTTGAAAAAGAAACACATGCGGAATAATTTTCGAATGTTGTTTTATAATCACAAAGCCGCATTATATTGCAAGATAATACACCGTACATACAATCTCTATGGAAGAGAATAAATACACATGTGCCATACAAGAAATAACTCTTCAGGAACAAATATATATATGTCACATTCTGCTTATAAATTACAAGAAGACCCTGTTTGTTCTTCGAACAAAATGATACAAAAAAAAAACGATATTCTCGTATTTTAATAATATAAATGAGTTTTAAAAATTGTAAAAAAAAAAAAAAAAATGCATCGGCCGGGAATCGAACCTGGGCCGCCCGCGTGGCAGGTGAGTATTCTACCACTGAACCACCTATGCTTATAAGAAATGCCCATATTTGGGTATTTATTCCATTCACAAAAAGCAAACGATGACAGAATTGATTGTTGGTGACTCTGATACTTGTATATTAAATTAATAGATGTAAATATTAACGCTGTCAGGAATTATGTAAATACATGTAACTATAAATAAAATGATTGAAATAAAGTTAGTTAGTCAGACGGTTGATTGTTCTCTTTTTCTTTATGCAAAACAATATCATCTGCATATTGGCGTGTTACAGATCATCAGAGAAACGTTACATATATAGAGAGAGAGATAGATAGAATATACACACAGCAAATCGACATAGAAAGTTCCATCCCTACAACATACCCATCACTGAGACCTCATTACCACAACTGCCGAAAGCCCCTCCGTATCCCCTAGGGAACTGTAGCTCCCAGGGGACTTCTCTAATGTACCCTCACACAGGCTAATCCCATCCCTGACTAAATGTTGTCTCCCTCGAGGTCCGCGTCAAGACAGCTGCGATCAAAGCCTGGAAAAAAAAAACTCGAGATAGGTAGAAGAAAAAACATTATTGAAGGTAAAATTCGTATTTGAAGCTAAAGGTGAAAACACATCCAGATTTTTTCCTCTAATTTTTATTTATCGCGACATATTTACTGACATTTTCAAGGTAAAAAAAAAATGATATAATGATAGGTTGTTTTTTGATTTATTAAAGTTTGAATAACAAACACAGCGTGTACAGTAAACATTCAATTCACAACACAATGACAACCTAGTAAAATGACGCTAAATATATATTTTATATTCTGTGTGGATATTCGCTTTATTTTTTCTATATTAGATATTTGCACATATACTCTTGTTGGAATAAAAGTTTTATTATTTAGGAAATAATCGTTTATTTTATTTATTTATATTCAGATTCCTCCCATCCTTCTCTAGAAACAGTCTTTCAGATTCATTTATGTAAGATTTCTAATTCCCTTACCAACAACCTGGTTTTTCCAAACTTGTTCTTTTGTCTTTTTAAATTCTTTGATACACACCAGCTTCAACATCCATAAAGAAAAACCACGATTGTTCAGCGGTACAACTACTACAGTAGGAAGGATACAGAGAAGATAAGCATGGCCCCTGTGATACCAGTTCGGCGGTACAACTACTACAATAGAAAGGATACAGAGAAGATTAGCATGGCCCCTGTGATACCAGTTCGGCGGTACAACTACTACAATAGGAACGATACAGAGAAGATTAGCAAGGATGACACGCAAAATCGTGAAGCTTTTCCATACAGAAAAATGGGGACACCAAAGCGCTTTTGACTTTATTTATCGCATAGATCTTGAGAATTCTTCAAGCACACATACCAGATATCCAAAACACATTAATTTCGATATTTACCCGAAAACCAAGCGGGATTTAGAAAAGAAAGATCATGTATTGACCACATATTTACACTAACTACTTTAATCCAACTATCATTAAGAAAAAAGAGGGGAAAACTATATGTCTTTTTTGTCGATCTAAGGAAGGCATTTGATACTGTACCCCACTCACTACTTTGGAAAAAACTTTACAACCTAGGCATAAGTTACCAATTCATAAGTACGATCAAAAGTTACTACGAACAAGCAACTATAGCTATCAGATGGAAGGGATCATTTACGGAAAGTATTAAGATAAACTCGGGAGTCCTCCAGGGAGAACCACTTTCCCCACTGCTATTTATATTATTTATCACGGACTTAATCGAAATTTATAATAACTCAGACCTGCCGAGTGTAAATTTGCCAGAATTTGGAGATATCCATTTATTGTTGTACGCCGACGACATAGCAATTATAGGTGAGTCCAGGATAAACCTCCAAAAGAAGATCAAAATACTGAAAGAATATCTCGATGAGAACTTAATGACACTAAATGAGTCCAAGTCAAAGATTATGGTGTTCCGTAATGGAGGTAAACCCTCAAATAAGGATAGATGGTTCTGGAATGATAAACCCATAGCAATAACTTCAAGATATACATACTTGGGATTCCCTCTGACACCAACAATAACAACTACTCACCCGGCAAATTACTTTAAAGGAAAAGCACTCACAGCAATTAACGCCACACACCCAATATTAATAAAATCAAAAGCAAAGTCAATAAATTTATCAATCAAACTCTTTGATACAATAGTGAGAGCTGTCCTGATGTATGCCGCTCCATTATGGGCAACAGAGCATAAAGACTTACTGGACAATATACAAGACATATTTATCCGTAGGTTCCTGAATCTGCCCAGATACACTCCAGGTTACCTAATCAGATTAGAAACCGGTCGTATCTCATTGAGTGTAACAGCCTTAAAATTAACCCTGAAGTATTGGCTGCGGGTGTTGAATATGAGCAGTGACAGATTGCCACGTATATGTTTTAATAGAACACGGGAACTCTCTAATGCTTCGGGCACACCCATCGGTTTCATTAAAAAGCTCACTAATCTGCTTAACGATAATGGATCCCCTGCATTTGTTTCCTGTGATGACCCTGAAACGCTGAGGAGCGCGATTACAGGGCTCTTAAAAACAGCGGCAGACCAATCTATACAAAACGACCTTACAAGAATGGATAAATCTAAGCTATACTCTCACTACAAAGACATTCACATATCTTTCATGACGGAGGGATACCTTTTAGGGGATTTTCCTTTCCCGGTTGTAAGACTACTCGCACAAGTTAGAATACTTTCAAGTTTTTTTAGAGAAAACCACACCAAGATGCTCTGCGGTGAGGACCCGACTTGTACCTTCTGTAATTCAAAACTACAAAATGAAATCACTCACTATATTTTTGATTGCTCTGCTCTGAAAGAAGAAAGAAGAACCCTTATGCTCAAAACTGGGCAACTCTGTGCTTCACTTCCATCAATAATTGACAATATGACCCAGAATAAGTATATTGCTACGGCGTTTTATGGTTTCCACAAGTCCATATCTCAGAAGAAGGCCAAGTGATACTCACTCCTCACTTTCTTACTGCTACTCTTTTTGTGTTGATTTCTTGCTTCCCTCTTTCTTCTTATTATTATTTTTTTTTTCCTTTTCTTGTTTTTTTTTTTTTCTTTCTCTTTTTACTCTGTATATATCGCTATTTCCGTTGTCTCACTGCTTTGTTCTTATGCATACCTCTGGTGAATCCTGTATAGGGTCAGTGACCCTAAATAAAGGCTTTTTTGTTGTTTGTTGTAATTTCGATATTTCGGAGTTGTGTCTCCCGGGCCGGGCGAAGTGCCTGTCGACATTTTTAGCGCGGGCGGCGCTATTCTTAACCCCACCTTATCAACGAAGAGCTAATGGGACTTTGCCGGGGGCTATTAAAGCGGTTTAAAAATAACACGAAATCCGTCATCTATCTTAAGCATAACTAACATACTGGTAGACGGACACCATCAGCAATGTGTAGATGTAGGATCGGGAGATGCTTTTTTATTACATCATTGGTATATGTACATCTAGGGGACAGAGGTTCCCCGCAAAATATGCCGAACCAACCGCCCACTTTGAAAGACGTAATAAAGTCACAATACGAAAGAGGCCGCCATGCAAAGCCAAAAGAAGCCACAATCTGTAGGAATCCAACGCTAAAAGGTCATAGGAGTCACAATTTGAAGGAAACCAACCACACAAGGCCACCTATAGCCATAATCCGAAGGAAACCAACCACACAAGGCCACCTATAGCCATAATCCGAAGGAAACCAACCACACAAGGCCACCTATAGCAATAATCCGAAGGAAACCAACCACACAAGGCCACCTATAGCCATAATCCGAAGGAAACCAACCACACAAGGCCACCTATAGCAACAATCCGAAGGAAACCAACCACACAAGGCCACCTATAGCCATAATCCGAAGGAAACCAACCACACAAGGCCACCTATAGCAACAATCCGAAGGAAACCAACCACACAAGGCCACCTATAGCCATAATCCGAAGGAAACCAACCACACAAGGCCACCTATAGCAACAATCCGAAGGAAACCAACCACACAAGGCCACCTATAGCAACAATCCGAAGGAAACCAACCACACAAGGCCACCTATAGCCATAATCCGAAGGAAACCAACCACACAAGGCCACCTATAGCAACAATCCGAAGGAAACCAACCACACAAGACCACCAAGAGGCACATTCCGAAGGAAACCAACCACACAAGACCACCAAGAGGCACAATCCGAAGGAAACCAACCACACAAGGCCACAAGGAGCCACAATCCGGAAGAAACCAACCACACAAGACCACCAAGAGGCACATTCCGAAGGAAACCAACCACACAAGACCACCAAGAGGCACAATCCGAAGGAAACCAACCACACAAGGCCACAAGGAGCCACAATCCGGAAGAAACCAAACACACAAGGCCACCAAGAGGCACAATCCGAAGGAAACCAACCACACAAGACCACCAAGAGGCACAATCCGAAGGAAACCAACCACACAAGACCACCAAGAGGCACAATCCGAAGGAAACCAATCACACAAGCCCACCAAGAGCCACAGTCCAAAGGAAACCAACCACACAATACAACCAAGAGCCACAATCCGAAGGAAACCAACCTCACAAGACAACCAAGAGCCACAATCCGAAGGAAACCAACCACACAAGGAACTATAATCCAAAAGAAGCTATCAGCCACACAGCACGAAACCACAATCCAAAGCAAGCTAACCACACACAGGAAGCAATCGATGTGGCATGTAATCGCCTGCCATAAACCCTGAGCAAACACGCCGCTATTAATCGACGCGGGATGGATGTTTGCTTTATGGGCGGTCGGTCGTTCCAATATCCCAGGCCGGTCGATGGTCCAATTTGGTCACTTGTTGAGCGCGGCTATATTACATACGCTCGTGACGTACATGTTGGAAATAGAAGACCTTTCGTGTCAAAATGTCGCGATACTATGCCATTTATAAGTAAACAAGACTTACTGAGACACCGTACTACGAGAAGAGCGTCAAGTTGTGATCATTGTGACATATGGTAAGAATCTCCACTTTGGTGAATATTTTTATCCAAAAAAAAAAAGTATCCTACACATCATAGCTATTTTCGAGAGAACACAAAGTGGAAAAGGTTTTGTGTGTCGTATTTACACTTGTAAAATAGTGGGGAAAACCTTGCAATCGCTTGAATCATATAGAGTCAATATATAAGAAGGGGAAATCAATAATTTAAATAATAAGTTGATAAATTTGATTATATTTGGAGAAAAAGGCGCAATTAGTTATGCTTTATTATGAAAATCGATATTCAATTCCAGGTAAATCGTCTTAAGATTGAGGTATGTCAAATCAATCTCTTCAATGATGTCTTATCTACCTTATTAGATTATAAAGAGTGTTAAGCCAAGTTGATCTGTATTTGCGAGATGGATTTAGGGTGTTTAATTCAACAAGTAAAATACCGAAATATATTATCAATTTAAATGTTTAAAAAGAAAACTTGGGGTATATCACTTTGGGAGTCGTCGTTTTGTTTCAGGTGGAAGATATGTGGATTATATATAGTGTTTAATTCAACAAGTAAAATACCGAAATATATTATCAATTTGAATGTATAAAAAGACAACTTGGGTTATATCAATTTGGGAGTCGTCGTTTTGTTTCAGGTGAAGATATGTGGATTATCAGGATCTTCTAAGATGATCTATCCATAGCAGTAATGGCTTATCACAAGAGTGATGTGTGTTGATAAGTGTTCCTGTGTGTAGATAGACAGTGTAGCGACTTACCCCAGGAAGCGTCTTGATGCTATGAAGAGCATTCTGTGCTTCGAGCGCGGCCTTTCTGGTGAAAAATGTGATGAAACAGCAACCTGGGACAGACAACGTCACTTGAACATTCCATGTATGATAGACATAGTTTACAATATCCACACATTGAGATTTATGATATAAAATCAATAATTACCCCCATATATATGTGATTTGAAACCCCTAAAATATAGGAGGACAACTTGGTATTTGCAATAAAAAAAAAACTGCATTTAACTGTGAAAGAAAAAAAAAAAACGATCGAAAAAAAATTAGAAAGAGAAAACTATTTTAAAAGTTTATAAGAAGACACAACAAAAAAAAAAACTATCTCAAGAATTTGTTAAAGAGAATGAGGTATTAGTCTGATTTTTGGAGAAAGATCATTTAATTTTTATATCGTATTTTTTATTAACTATATCCACACTCTATATAGGTGTGTCCATATACGATAGTTTCTGGAAATGACCCTCACTCACTGTTCTAATGTATTTTTGAAAGGAGAGGTGCCCCTCGTTTCGGTATATGATTTACCATCTTTCTCTTGTGTTATATTCTGGCCGAAATTCGGTCCTACCAGCTGAAACATCTTTTTAGCAAATTCCGCCGATTTCATAACTCCTCTCTCGTGGAATTATATGAAATCAAAGCCACCCCTGTACTGATGAAGGCCATAGTTTTTGTCTGAATTTACCAAAGCTGGTGTATTATCAACAAGATTTTGTACTGGAGTGATAGACAAAAATGAAAGCATTGTATTTAATGAAATTTTTGTTGTGCCCATTTCGCGAGCGCCATCCCAACACGAAATGTCAACAAACTAGGCTGAATGTTGTGACTAATGTAAAAAGAGCGTTATCGCCCCCCCGAATATAACAAATGTAAAAATGGCGAGTGTGGTAATGACAACGCAACACTTACAAGTTTAAAAAAACCAAATGGTCTTGTGTGTGGAGTTTGGAATTAAATTTAAGGAAGAACCATTAAGTTAGAGCTGAGGAAGGAAGCCTCACGACATCCTAATGTTGGAAGAATGGATCGATGGGCGCAAATTTTTAACAATTGCAACACTTCAACACATGTAGGTGATTGGATTTAGGCAAATATGGCAACACAATCGCTCAAGTCGCTTTTATAAAGGCAAATTTTGCAATACAACCGCTATTTGCCAGTCGCTTTTATAAAGGTCAATATTGCAACACAACCGCCATTTATACAAGTCGCTTTTATAAAGGCAAACTTTGCAACACAACCGCCATTTATACAAATCGCTTTTATAAAAGCAAACTTTGCAACACAACCGCCATTTATACAAGTCGCTTTTATAAAGACAAACTTTGCAACACAACCGCCATTTATACAAGTCGCTTTTATAAAAGCAAGCTTTACAACACTGCAACACAACCGCCACTTACAAGTAGCTTTTATAAAGGCAAATTTTGCAACACAACCGCCATTTATACAAGTCGCTTTTAGAAAAGCAAGTTTTACCATATTGCAACACAACCGTCACTACAAGTTCGCTTTTATAAAAGCAAGTTTTGCAACATTGCAACACAATCGCCATTTATACAAGTCGTTTTTTATAAAGGCAAACTTTGCAACACAATCGCCATTTATACAAGTCGTTTTTTATAAAGGCAAACTTTGCGTTATTGCAACACAACTGCCACTTACAGTAGCCCCTTATATATAAAGCCAAACTTTCCATTAAAACTACACGACTGTAGCTTACAGAATAGAGGCTAGCAACAGGCACTTAGCTGGAAGTGATTGCAACAAACATTATTGAAACATTGATTTATAAGTCGATTATAGAATATGCGAATGTTGAAACATTGAAACGCAAGTCACCACTTACATACAATTCGATTTTAATTGAACCAAACTTTGCAACATGCAACAGTTCACAGACAAATTAGGTGTCTAAAGATTGAAACAATTTAAAAGGAACACATCACAACAACACACCATTGACACCCAAGTGATTATATTTAGACAAACATTGCAACACATTAACAGACAATTCGATTGTATAAAAGTCAAAAACTTTGCAACATTGCAACACATTAACAGACAATTCGATTGTATAAAAGTCAAAAACTTTGCAACATTGCAACACATTAACAGACAATTCGATTGTATAAAAGTCAAAAACTTTGCAACATTGCAACACATTAACAGACAATTAGATTGTATAAAAGTCAAAAACTTTGCAACATTGCAACACATTAACAGACAATTCGATTGTATAAAAGTCAAAAACTTTACAACATTGCAACACATTAACAGACAATTCGATTGTATAAAAGTCAAAAACTTTGCAACATTGCAACACATTAACAGACAATTCGATTGTATAAAAGTCAAAAACTTTGCAACATTGCAACACATTAACAGACAATTCGATTGTATAAAAGTCAAAAACTTTGCAACATTGCAACACATTAACAGGCAATTCGATTGTATAAAAGTCGAAAACTTTGCAACATTGCAACACATTAACAGGCAATTCGATTGTATAAAAGTCAAAAACTTTGCAACATTGCAACACATTAACAGACAATTCGATTGTATAAAAGTCGAAAACTTTGCAACAAAACTATAATCAAGTCATAACACAGAAAACTCCAACCACATTCTCAAGAACCAAACACCCAAAAACAAAAAACTTTTTTCTTAAAGCGTGGTTACCCACAAAGGTAATCTGTCAATTAAACCTACTTCCAAATTTTCAACCAAAAAAAAAGGTAAAAAAGAGTTTTACAAAAAGGTAATTAGAGAGATTCCTCAAGAGATAGATTGACGTATAGGGGATATATAGATAAAAAGAAGAAACTACGAGAGGGTAGAGAGTAGAGCCTAAAAAATTAAACTTTACAAAAAGAGGGGGGACATAAAAAAAAAAGGAGAAAAAAAAAGAAGCTTCAAGAGAGAGAGAGGGGGTTGAGAAAAGAGGCAGTAATGTGTGGAAAACCACCATATGGCATATATATAGAAGAACAAACTATAAAAAAAAGGGAAAGAAAGGAAGAAAACAATATGATTAATGGGTACGTTCTTTTTAAAAGGGAAATTTGGACGGCTGTAGAGAATTTCAACCACGCAGGGTCAGTTGGTCTGTTTTTATCTTGGTGAGTCCATCTCCAGGTACAGTTTCAAATTGAAAGATTCCATAACAATTATTTTAAATTAGTATACGTTGTGTAGACCATGATAATCATAGTAGGTAGAAGCTAGAAGCTTATTTTATTGCAAATGCAATGTTTATAACGTGTAAGAAAGCAGTTAGACTTTTTGAACTTGCAAGTGTGTAGAACCCTGTTTAGTTAATTGCACACACTGGTGGGGTTGGACTTTTGCAAGAATCGGGAGCTATTGAAGGAATTTTTTTTTTCTATTAAAAAAAAGTGCAAAAATGGAATTTGATCATGGATCATTCGATCATTAGAAATCGGCGAAATCCATTTTCCGAATTTAAAAAAAAATATAATAATAATAATAATAATAATTTTGCTCCAATTTTGCCGATTCTTTCAAAAATACAATTCCACTAGCGAGTACAAGTAACCAAACAGGACTCTGGCTCACACTTGTAATTGAAAAAGTCGAACTGCATTCTACATGTGTTGTAGAAATGTAGTACATTTACAGTAAAAGCAGTAGCCAACTACTACCCACTATCAAGGCCTGTAAAACATGTATACCAGGCATCTACAGACCTGTCTCTACATCCTGATTCAATGCTGGCTTGGCTAACTACATGGTTACCTGTTTCACAGCAGCAATCTGCTCTTTCCTCTTTACTAGAAATCTCTTCTAGACTGTGGCTGTACCCCTTGTACCCTACGGGACCCAGAGTAGCAGCTTTACACACCCAAGATAGAGAACATTGAGACTGCTGTGATAGATTTTTTTGTTTATGTTTAAAGTGCAAGTGTCCCTAGGGGGACATAACGCTCTAAATCGAAATAAAGAAATATAGAGGTGTATGGAGACATCTGAGGATCTTCATTGGACACAACAACAGAAAATTGACATAGACCCAGAACATCAGCTTTACACACCCAAGATAGAGAACATTGAGACTGCTGTGATAGAGATGTATGGAGCCATCTGAGAATCTTCATTGAACACGACAACTACAGTCCTTGAAGTTGGTTATTTACACTTCAGGACCCCGGGTTACCTCTATTTTCTCTCTATATATATACTCTAGGAACAATATCTAAAATGATAATAATAAACTCCGCCTTTGCCGGTCCCAAGCCCGGATGAAAAAGGAGGAGGGGGAGCAGTAACAAGCTCACTAAAAAAACCTAGGCTCAGCTGACCCGGCTGATAGTACCCTGTAAGGGCTCCTAATCCAGGTATACAGGATGAGCAGCATTTGTACTCCATGTGCCAGCACATGGCGTCTGTTCCTCATGTTAGAGGCGGCCATTTCTTTTGGAGCTAAGTCGGCCTGCCACTGAGTAGTGCTCCCAGTCTTAATGACAAAGACAGACGCATTCTACTTCACCCAGTCATGATGGTTGATAAAACAGACACCATCAAGGGTCACAACTTGATACCCTAATATGATTGAGTGGAGATAAGAAAGAAGATCAAAACTTTTAGTTGCACGATCAGGAAATGACTTTTTTCTCAATATATATGTTTATTTGATATTAAATAATAAAAGTACCCTTTGATGAAATTAGCCGACAGAATCAATGAGGTTTGATGGCTGTATTGGATATTTTTGGAAAATTATACTTCATGGATAATTATACTTCACCCAAAAAATGTATAACAAGTCTTAAAGCGTGTGTGCTTTTTTCCCCCCAATCTCCCCAGCTCTAGTATCTTCGAAAGTGTTTGCTAATGAGGATACCAATTATAAACACTGGAGCAGCGCTTAATTGACGAAGAATCTTCTACGAAGTTACTTCTTGTCCAATTTAGGGGAAGAACAACAACAATAAAACGTAGTAAACAACACCGACGACAAAAAGTTTGGGGGGAAAAGAAAAAAAAAATAGGTGAGAGATAATGGGACAACCATTATTATTAGATGGGAAAGTGAAAAAATACCAACAACAAAAAAAGTGAAGACCAACAATTAAACAACTTTGGGAAAACGATAGAGCTTTTCTTAAATGAGAAAAGTCGAAGGTCTAAATTGGTTCAACTTTTTTTTTTTTTTTATCTTTTATTTAAAAAAAAAAATAGAGAACTTCAAAACTTGTGTAGGAATGAACAACTCAATGGAATAATAACATTTAAATAAAAATATACATGGATCTGATTATAAGAAACATTGTCGCGTTAGAAAAAAAAAACGGTTGTCGAAAGAGGGAAGTAGAAAAAGACATTTATTCTTCGGTACCAACATTCTACTTTAAAAGAGAGAGAGAGAGATTGAAACACTTTATTGACATCTTGTCAATTATGTTTTACAAAATTAATGAAGAATAATAGGAATATTTACAATGATTTATGAGTGAGGAAGACTCCACCATCTGATAGGGTCCTCCTCCAGAACAGGAGAGGGTCGCGGTCCTCTTGGACCCCCCGCAACTCCAGGGCCAGGAAGTACAAGTATTTGTAAATGCGGTTCTTGGCAGATGCCATGATGGCGTTGTCCTCCAGGTCATGCCCGAAAGAGAGAGAGAGAATATGACGTGCTACTATCCAAAGTGTAAGATTTTTGAAATTTTCTGCTCTAAAATTAAAGATACACAAATGTATATAGTAATGACAATCCAAACCAATCTATGCAAATACATAACAAAATATAAAACTTAAAATTATGTAAATTCACATAAGAGAACAAATAAACTATACTACAATATCAATTGAATAAAAAAAAGACTATTATTTCGCGGAGAGAGAGAGAGAGTTTTTTTTTAATACAATCATAAATATTAAAAATTAAAAACAAAAAGGGGGTCATATCCTGACTGCTCACATTAGCAATTTGTGATGGCAGAGCCCCATCTAGTGGAACAAAAATCAACTAAACGTTGAATTAACTTGTTTCGGGTTATATGGCCAATCCATTTTCTTGATAAATCAAGAAAAAGCAAACCACGTACGCGTTTCGGGCTGTTGGCCTTTGTCAGCGTAGTGCAGAAACTGTGATCACGAGACTCCGTGACAAAATCTCAAAATATATTATAAGGAAAAACTGTTAAAAGGATGACAATTCTTCGACAAAGTTTAGAAGAAACGCATGCGACGTTAATTTAGGATGAATGAAGGATTGAATAAAGAAACAGTTTTTTATTTTTATCTAACTATACTTACAACAAACTAGTGGTTAGAGAATCAATTGTATAAAACAATACGCATTAAAAAACAGTTACCGAAAGAGAGAAGTAAAAAAATAACTTTATTTTTCGATACCAACGAACAGTATTCAAAGCTTTCCCACCAGCAGCTATCCCAAATATCCCACCAACATACAACTCTCCTGAGTCCCCTGTATGAAGGCAATACAACCAGGGAGGATATCATACTTGCTATCTATTACGACATTGATAGGGATGATCTTATAGAGCGACTATCGCCTGAAAACAAGACTATTCTTGTCCTCAAGTCTGTCATCGAGCATATTGGAGACTCCACGACTGGCAGGAGCCTGTTAAAACTCATAAAGGCTTTAAACTCCTGATAAGATTCAGATGTCCCTTCAGAGAAGGCTCCGTCTGTTGTAAATATTTTCTCTTTATTTTAAATCTAATTAATTTTACTATTATAACTCTCCTTGAGTGTAGATATTGACGAGACGTCGCTGTTTTAATTGTCAAAAAACAGTATTCACTAAAATTAAAGATACGCAAATCTATATAACAATGACAACCCAATTCTAATCTATGCAACCTAACAAACTCTGAAACTTAAAAAGTATGTAAATATATAGAAAATAGAGCCATCCATATATTTATATGATTAAAAAAAGCATATATGACGACGCTGTTTACACAAAGTAATACGTCGTTATGACTTGACAGCCTTGACAAAGGTTGGCGTTCAGCCAACCGAAATATTGACATTCAATATATGCGCCTTTTTATTATCCTAATATGCAAATGTGGAATTAGTAGTGTAGAAATATATTATTATTTTTATGAAGAGGTTATTAAAATTGATATTTTGTTACTCTCTGTAAACTCTTCTCTCATTGCCTCTCTGGTATTTTATCAATTCTAATTTCTTTTGCATCAAATAAATCGCCCTGTCATCTTGTGTCTTTTCTAATTTCCTACGCTTCCTGAATTTCTATAAATTTACCTATACAAATATTTAATATTCAATTCATGTCTGTATGTAAATAAGTCAGTATCCTTTATATACACATATTTCATTTTTTGTTTTGTTTTCATAGTGTTGAGTTCGCGATAGTTGAAATGTATACATTCATGAAACAAAACTTAAAATGGAAAGTCTTTGATATCAACGATTTTTTTTTTTTTAAGGAGCCACAGTAAATTTTGTTCACACTTGGTTATCTCGTGTGTCTTCAATAAAGATCACTGTAATATCTTTCAGAGTTATTGTCCCGATATACATGCTAAAAGGTACAACTTCCTTAAGTTTTGTCCATGAGGGTAACTTGGTTATCTCGTGTGTCTTCAATAAAGGTCACTGTAATATCTTTCAGAGTTATTGTCCCGATATACATGCTAAAAGGTACAACTTCCTTAAGTTTTGTCCATGAGTGTAACTTGGTTATCTCGTGTGTCTTCAATAAAGGTCACTGTAATATCTTTCAGAGTTATTGTCCCGATATACATGCTAAAAGGTACAACTTCCTTAAGTTTTGTCCATGAGTGTATACACACTTGGTTATCTCGTGTATCTTCAATAAAGGTCACTGTAATATCTTTCAGAGTTATTGTCCCGATATACATGCTAAAAGGTACAACTTCCTTAAGTTTTGTCCATGAGTGTATACACACTTGGTTATCTCGTGTGTATTCAATGAGGGTCACTGTAATATCTTTCAGAGTTATTGTCCCGATATACATGCTAAAAGGTACAACTTCCTTAAGTTTTGTCCATGAGTGTAACTTGGTTATCTCGTGTGTCTTCAATAAAGGTCACTGTAATATCTTTCAGAGTTATTGTCCCGATATACATGCTAAAAGGTAAAACTTCCTTAAGTTTTGTCCATGACTGTATACACACTTGGTTATCTCGTGTGTCTTCAATAAAGATCACTGTAATATCTTTCAGAGTTATTGTCCCGATATACAAGCTAAAAGGTACAACTTCCTTAAGTTTTGTCCATGAGTCTAGACCCGGATAGTTGGCGACTTTAGTATGCTCCAAGGGTCCGCGTTATATCAGGAGAGAAGTTGAAAAAAAAAGTGTTACGTCAGTATTATATAACAAAATCTAAGTCTGAATAATAAAATAAAGTAGTATTTTTAAATACAAAATCAATCAAGTAACTTTTGTATCAAATTTACTGACTGTTACACTAAGTTATTAAAGGTAAAATTACCAAACGTGTTTTTTTTTATTTAAAATTCGGAAGGCTTTCGAGTCGTATCTTCCTCAAGGTTTGAGGCGGTAAACAATGATGCCGTTTCACCACCGCCAGCAGTCGCTTGAATCCCAAATCAAGCCGATCGCCAACTTAGCATCCATTGTACGCATAAAATTGAAATGCTGCCGATACCCAAGGACACTTGATTACCTTGGAGTTCCAGAAATAAACACTTTAATGCACGTGATAATCCCAGTTGACATGTGTAAACATGCGTTAGAAGAGGAGACGTTGGGTTTGGAAATTGTGTTGGGTGTTGTTGTTTCTTATCTCCCTGTGTAAATATTGCACGAATTCCATGATCTCATGGAATGGGGTGTAGAGGTGCAGCTTTCAATGATCATGGTACCATGATCCAGGCAAATTTGGTGAAAGTCTGACTATAATTTGAGGTCGTTCCTAACATGGAAGCCTTTGCTGCCGACTCTAACATAAGTACAGACGCAACTCCTCTGTATCCCTGGAGAGGGAACTTTGCTGAGGTCCATCAACTGGGTCAGTTTAACTCAGGATTTTTAAAAAGGTTTTTGTAACAATGCTGCTGTTGGTCCGCGACTGCTTATTCGTTAGAGTTATCCTGATTGTTTCACAGCTGGCCTTCATATCTGAAAGTCGTTCCCCTATCTGCCACCTGGGGACACGCCCTGTAGCAGTCAGCTCTGTCGAGGGAGTCCTATATACATAGATGTAGTGTAGCGCAATCAGTTAGTGCTGGTTTTGCGAATTGAAACAAGGGAGAGGGGGTGAAAGTTGAAGACACCAGCGAACTGATTCATCTGAAAAAATCAATTCATGTATATGACGATTTCTTGTCGACAAAATCGTGAAACAACAAATCCACCCTTTTTAATCGGACCAAATTCAAGTAACGCTATCATATACACAAGAAAAAAAAACTAAAATTCGAACATTACATAAAGGGAGAAGGGGAAAAAAAGAAACCAGTCACGAGCATAAAACGCTTTCCTGTCGACAAAAGCAGCAAAAGAACCAACATCAAATCCACCCTTCTTAAACAGACCAAAGTCAAGTAACACTGACACAAGAAACAAATTCAAGTTCAACCATTACATAAAGGAATAAGAAGAAGCTAAAGATACCAGTCGCGATCATAAAATGTTTTCCTGTCGACCAAAGCGAAGAAACTACAAATCCACCCTTCTTAATCAGACCATAGTCAAGTAACACTGGCATATACACAAGATTTAAAAAAAAAAAAACTTAAATTCAAACATTACATTAGGGAGAGGAGAAAAACAACAGCATAGTCGACCAAAGCGGTGAAACAACCAGCATCAGATACACACTTCTTAATCAGCCCAAACTCAAACGACGCTGGCATATACACAAGAAAAAAAAAAACTCAAATTCAGACATTACATAAAGGAAGAAAGGAGGGGGGGGGGAATAAGCTAAAGAAAACAGTCGCAAGCATAAAAGACTTCCCAGTCGACAAGAGCTGTGAAACAACCAACAGCAAATCAACCATTCTTAATCATACCAAAGTTAAGCGACGCTGGCATACAAGGAACAAATTGAAACACAAGAAGAAGAAAAAAACCTCAAAAATCAGACATTAAAAAAGGAAGAAAGGAGGGGGGGGGGGATAAGCTAAAGAAAACAGTCGCAAGCATAAAAGACTTCCCAGTCGACAAGAGCTGTGAAACAACCAACAGCAAATCAACCATTCTTAATCATACCAAAGTTAAGCGACGCTGGCATACAAGGAACAAATTGAAACACAAGAAGAAAAAAACCTCAAATTCAGACATTACATAAAGGGAGAAAAGGGGGGGGGGGATAAGCTAATGACAACAGTCGCGATCATAAAACACTTTCCAGTCGACAAGAGCGTTGAAACAACTAACAAATCAACCATTCTTAATCAGACCAAAGTCAAGCGACGCTGGCATACAAGGAACAAATTGAAACATCACATAAAGGAAAGGGGGATGACACAGAGATAGAAAAACGGAATAAATGTGATTTTGAAGAATCGTAAATTCGTTCACCAAACGCACCACCACAGTTTAGATAGATCAGTACCTCGGGACACAAATCTCCATAGAGGCTGCGCCGAGCCTATTTGTTGAAGAACAACGTGAATATTGAATGCAAATCGAAGAGATGAGTTAGAAGAAAGTGTGGTCTCCATGGCAACCCCATCATCACCCCCCTACCTGCTACCCCCTCTTCCACTCTACTACGATCTATCCACGAGGATTGACTTGAGTTTATTACATACACTCTTCTTTACCGTCGATTTTAGACAGAAACGACCCGGGGATCGAATCCCGCATTGGGCTATAGTAGTGAGTGTGAGTAACCAAAAAGGGCTCTGCCACACTTGTGAGTGAAAAAGACAACTGCTTGCTTTCCATATGTGTAAACAAATCTAAAATTTGCAGTAAAAACAGTAACAAACTACCTACCATGATTATCATTGCTTGTGCAACGTGTGTACTAAGGATTATATTGGAAAATAACTCCCATCTTCATTTGCTAGATACACTCATGGGAAAAACTTGTCAAAATTATTTCATGCACCAGTCGTCTATTTTTTATTTTATTTTTTTAAGAGACAGAGACAATTTTGTTCACATGTTCTCACATTGTTCTCTTGTGTCTTCAATAAAGTTCACTGTATATCTTTCAGAGAGTGTGTGTTTTTGTCTGAATCCCGATATACATTCTAAAAGGTACAACTTCAACAAGTTTTGTCTATGAGTGCAAATAAAGAATCCTATTTTTTCACATTATCCCTAAATGCTTTTGTTCTCCCCAAAGATAACAATAAACATAACAACAATAAGTCCAATATCAATCAAAACGATAGAAATTACTACAATTAGCTGTTATTCTTGCATGTATCCTACATTTCTGCTTGGAGAATCTGTATAAGACTAAAAGGTCTTGATAAAGCTTTTTGATGTTGTTGATATTACAACAATTAAAACATAATGGTATTGTGAACAAAGAGAATAAACTCTATTTTGATTAGAAATACGATAGTAGTAGATATAGTGATGAGAAACCCCCCCAAAAAAGTGGGGAAAAAAGTATTTTTTATAACAAAACATCCAGCCACCAATATATAGATATCATAATAACAATAATGATGATTAGAAACATGGGGGAAGGGGAGTGATTTCGATAAAAAAAAACCTAAAAAATCTAATGGATAGAACGATGGGTTCCCCACCCTCGTTCCATTAAAAAAAAAAGACGAGTTCAGAGAGAGTCGCCAGCCAAAATTATGTCCTTGAGAAAGGAATATTCCAAAGAATTATACGTCCCATTAGTTCTTTTCAGAGTTTGAAATGCTTCGTTTAAAAAGAAGCTATGTACAATAAATTGGAAATTTATCCCTCCATCCCCAATACCATTTTTTTCCTACCCCCTTTTTTTTTTCTTTGAGCACAAAAAAAAAGAGCATCTATTTAATTATATTGTCAAAAAAGGCGCCTTTTTGATGTCGCTGAATTTAACCGATGAATTAGCTGCAAGCTGGTGGTTGTCTATTGGAGAATTGCTTTCGTATATTGTGTCTCGCGGCAATTGATTACAGCCAAGTTTTTTTTTTTTTTTTTTTTTTTTTTTTTTGTCGTGAGATTTTAATTTGGAGGAGATTCAAATTTAGTAGACATAATAGATTAGCAACAGCAGAAAGTGTTACATCCCAGAAGGAATTTGTGGAATACCATGAAACTTGACATGTATTGTACAGACTATTACATATACCTAAAGATTTTTAGAACATAAAAAAACTATATTATAATTTAATTATTTTTAGAAGTTTTCAATCAAAAATTTAAATCATTCATTACACACCACAAAAATATACCTCAAATACTTTTTCTTCAACTCCATCAATGACGCGAGCCAAAAGCCTAAAAGACGTACACAGTTTACTTTTCTTGATTTATTAAGAAAGAATATTTGGCTACTATTCTTCAATTAGAAGGGGAGGAAATCAACAATTAATTGATATATATTCTAATAGATGGCGCCAGCCATCAGCGACTTTCAGTTAACGAGGTTCTTTTTCAAAACTAAATCTAAATACATCCTAGTACAATTATCCCACTTGTTCTCGATTGCTTGTACATAAGTTTATGCCAAACAATTTCTTCTTCCCCCCTATTTGATACATTGTAAAAAACATTGCTGATTATTGTTACTCTTATTGTTATTCCGGTATATACCCTCTTTTACTAGGAGAATCTGTATAAGACCAATAGGTCTTAATATAAAGTTTTTGTTGTTGTATTTAGAAATAATAATAATAATAACAAATTAAAGATACTTCGGCCAGTAAAATATTTTTTTATTGTCCTCGTTAGGAGTGAACAAAAAATTAAAACATTTGGCAAAAACGTCGAGACAATAAAAAAAAACATTCACTGGCCGAAGTATCTTTAATTTGAAGAAATATGAATACCGGCCAAGCAGCCTCTATCTTTACTATAATAATAACAAAGATGAAATAAATATAATGCTGAAAAGTAAGATATAACAACATTCAACGCTTCTGAAAGACAAATTGGGTGAGAGGAAAACCCCTAGATCAATATGCTGGAGAAAAAACATCCTTACCGCTCAACCAACCTCAGCTCATCAAATATTAACAACGGGAGTAAACATTCTGGAGAAATGAAGGAAGGAAGAAAATAACCAACAATCACAAATTAGAGTATTGCATTAGAAAGATTTGTTTATTGGGATGGTAAATATTTGATAACGACGTTTGCTTCTCTCCCAATATAAGCAAACATTGAAGTATGAAAGGCTTTCGAGGTGTAGATCTATTTAAAGGTACAATGTTATATAATTTAACTGGAGTGTGTGTGTGTGATGGGAAGTGTTTTCTTCCTTGAGAAATTAACTAGAATAAATTAAAGTTTCCTCATTTGAATAGCTACGTGTTGAAATGGTGCCATTTAAGTGTCAGTTTTCTGTGAGAACTGAGTCCGCAAGGATTTTATATTCTAGTAAAAATATTAATATTTTATAATTATTGACGTGACAACGTCTTAAATTAGGTTGCGGCTGGGAGTCACTTATGAAAAAGTGTAACGCCCGGTAACGTTACGATGAGTCACCGAACGAGAGTGCTGCGCTAGAGAATTAGGCGCATTGAATCGGCGCATGCTTGTCTCTGTCTTTGTCTTTCTCGAACGTTCTTGGCGTTGGAAAAACAAGAAAGCGTCATAATACAAGTTCACACGTGTGGTTAAAGTATCGTCAGCTGTGTCTGTAGTGAAAATGTGGAGTGCTTAGATTCGTCATTTACAACAACTACAACAATAAAGGTAAATAATTGTACACTGATATTTCATTATCGTAAACTATGATTGATTGATTAATTGTTAGATTGACACAAAAGTTGAGAAACTGAGTTTATAGGTTATGTCATACTATTGATAAATGTTGATAGTGTTAAGTAAATTATTAGTTTAAAATTAATTAATTATTATTTTACAAATTTTAAATAGTTTCAAATTTATTTAGCAAAAATTTGAACCTTCGATCTGAATAAATGTTTTGATTTTCGAATTGATTCTTTAAAATTACAAATATTAAGAAAAAGTGGCAGATATAAGAAAACTTTATTTAAACTGTGTTGAGCAAGAATTTTAGCATCTAATTTAAGTAAATGTTTTAATTTTCAACTTCATCATTTACAATTACAAATTTTATTTAATTTCAAATTTATTTAGCAAAAATTTGAACCTTCGATCTGAATAAGTGTTTTGATTTTCAAATACCAACGCGGCTGGTGGAGTGGCGATCTATCGTAAATTATCATTGACATCTACGGCGGAAGTGTTCCAAGTTGCGATTACAGACGTAACTCGTGTCATTAAAACCAAGGGTGACATGTGCATGACTGAAGTTACTTGCTTCGCCGCTAATACTAGCTTCAAGTTTATACTCGGTGCTGTATATATTCATCCAGGAGCTAGTATGCAGGATATTGGAATGTTACTATGGCAAGGACTCGGTCCGTACATTCACAACAGCCAGTACGTGCCACCGTTCGTGCAAGTTGATTCTAGTATACCGATTCTTCTGTGTGGTGATTTTAACAAAAACGTAAAGCCTGACAACTCGTTTCTTAATTTCATGAAAAATACGTATAATCTTGATTGCGTATCAAACGTTTCTAAGTCAACTACGTTAAAAGGAACAACTATCGACTTGACTTTCGCAAGACACATTACAGCAGAAACACTTCCTTTCATTTCATATTTCTCCTATCATCGTCCTATCCTCAACAAAATCACTCAAATAGGAATTAGTTAAGTTTAAGTTTACATGTACAATGTTTTAGTAAACAAAATATATTTCTATAGTTAAAATTTGTGCAATTCTTATTTTCATTCAATTCCTTGTTCCTATTGTGCAATTTAATTATATTCATATCAATAAATATTCTACCGTTGTCACGTAAAATCTTCGCCCGTAAAACCGACTTTACAGGCAACCATTGTTTTTTAATATTATTATTATTATAATATTTTTAAATATTAATATTTTATAATTATTTTAGTATTACTATTATTCCTAACACATGTGGTAACGGCAATGATAATCATTTTTAGTGATAGTTAGCGACTACTGTCTTTACTACTTTACCAACATATATTAAAAGCGCATTTGGACTTCTACACTTAGAAATTAAAAAAAAAAACGAAAAAAAAATAAAAGATAAAAGTTAAGGTGTTGAAAACAAAATTAAAAATGGCATATCCTGGCCAGGAGCACATGCGCTTTACAGAAGGCAGAGCGCCATCTGGTGGAACAGAAATCAACTAAACACAAGTTTGGCCTTAAATACCGATTTCTTGGTTTTTCAAGAAGCCACTGGGACGAAAAAGATTTTTTGGTCGCAGTGGTACAGCCTACTCCATGCTGACGAGCGCCAACAGCGCGAAACGCGTTCGTAGATGGCTTTTCTTGATTTATCAAGAAATTGGGTTGGCCAAATATCAGGGAACAGGCTAAATCAATGTTTAGTTGATTTCTGTTCCACCAGATGGCGCTCTGCCTTCTGTAAAGCACAAGCTCCTGGTCAGGATATGCCTTTTTTATTTTTACACTTAGAAATGTGTCAAAGTCCTGTTATGGCTACTTGCACTCACTAGTTGGATTAGGATTTTTGCCAGAATCTGGGATCATTGGAGCAATTGGCGCCATTTGTCGGAATAAATATCGATAAGAAATTGTCCATTTTTAATTATTTCAGACTATCGACCAAAATACACTCTTTCTTGATTGATCAAGAAGAGTTAATCACGTACGTGTTTCAAGCTAATGGTCCTCATCAGCGTAATGCAAGCTGTATCTCAACAATTAAAAGAAGGCTGGTATTGAGGTATCCTGAAAAATCAAGAAATAGGTATTTAAGGGCGTGAAGACGGCAAACTATATGGACTGCTAATGCACTTGCTAATACACATTGAAGGAATCAGTGTTGGGGTGGGAGCAGCACCAGAGACACCAACGACTGTCCCACAAGAAGACCGACGACAATCACGAAGGACAAAGACATCAGTGGAGGAAGATGCGTGCGGGAAGACCACAGGTGTTCTAACCGTGAGCCCCTTCAATCTCGGCCCGTCATTACCTCGGCCCTACAGCACGCCATGCTGCTACCGGTTCCACTCCACCCTTCTGTAGGTATTCTGTGTATTCATCCATCATTCTTTTTATCGGTAACCTACACTCCTGGAACATACGTAAGTCGCTAACTGTCCGATATAGGTATGTGTAATTATAGCCATTTATTACATGGCAATAGAGCGTGTCCACTCAGACTTCTGTATGTATCCTGTGTATTCATCCATCATTCTTTTTATCGGTAACCTACACTCCTGGAACATACGTAAGTCGCTAACTGTCCGATATAGGTATGTGTAATTATAGCCATTTATTACATGACAATAGAGCGTGTCCACTCAGACTTCTGTATGTATCCTGTGTATCCATTCATCATTCTTTTTATACGTAACCTACACTGCTGGAACATACGTAAGTCGCTAACTGTCCGATATAGGTATGTGTAATTATAGCCATTTATTACATGACAATAGAGCGTGTCCACTCAGACTTCTGTATGTATCCTGTGTATCCATTCATCATTCTTTTTATCGGTAACCTACACTTCTGGAACATACGTAAGTCGCTAACTGTCAGATATAGGTATGTGTAATTATAGCCATTTATTACATGACAATAGAGCGTGTCCACTCAGACTTCTGTATGTATCCTGTGTATCCATTCGTCAATCTTTTTATACGTAACCTACACTACTGGAACATACGTATGTCGCTAACTGTCCGATATAGGTATGTGTAATTATAACCATTTATTACATGACAATAGAGCGTGTCCACTCAGACTTCTGTAGGTATTCTGTGTATTCATCCATCATTCTTTTTATCGGTAACCTACACTACTGGAAACATACGTAAGTCGCTAACTGTCAGATATAGGTGCGTGTAATTATAAACATTTATTACATGGCAATAGAGCGTGTCCACTCAGACTTCTGTATGTATCCTGTGTATTTCATCCATTCGTCGTTATTTTTATACGTAACCTACACTACTGGAACATACGTAAGTAGCTAACTGTCCGATATAGGTTATGTGTAATTATAGTCATTTATTACATGGCAATAGAGCGTGTCCACTCCACCCTTCTGTATGTATTCTGTGTATTCATCCATCATTCTTTTTATCGGTAACCTACACTTCTGGAACATACGTAAGTCGCTAACTGTCCTACAACAACAACAACAACAAAAAAGCCTTTATTTAGGGTCACTGACCCTATACAGGATTCACCAGAGGTATGCATAAGAACAAAGCAGTGAGACAACGGAAATAGCGATATATACAGAGTAAAAAGAGAAAGAAAAAAAAAAAAAAACAAGAAAAGGAAAAAAAAAAATAATAATAATAATAAGAAAGAGGGAAGCAAGAAATCAACACAAAAAGAGTAGCAGTAAGAAAGTGAGGAGTGAGTATCACTTGGCCTTCTTCTGAGATATGGACTTGTGGAAACCATAAAACGCCGTAGCAATATACTTATTCTGGGTCATATTGTCAATTATTGATGGAAGTGAAGCACAGAGTTGCCCAGTTTTGAGCATAAGGGTTCTTCTTTCTTCTTTCAGAGCAGAGCAATCAAAAATATAGTGAGTGATTTCATTTTGTAGTTTTGAATTACAGAAGGTACAAGTCGGGTCCTCACCGCAGAGCATCTTGGTGTGGTTTTCTCTAAAAAAACTTGAAAGTATTCTAACTTGTGCGAGTAGTCTTACAACCGGGAAAGGAAAATCCCCTAAAAGGTATCCCTCCGTCATGAAAGATATGTGAATGTCTTTGTAGTGAGAGTATAGCTTAGATTTATCCATTCTTGTAAGGTCGTTTTGTATAGATTGGTCTGCCGCTGTTTTTAAGAGCCCTGTAATCGCGCTCCTCAGCGTTTCAGGGTCATCACAGGAAACAAGTGCAGGGGATCCATTATCGTTAAGCAGATTAGTGAGCTTTTTAATGAAACCGATGGGTGTGCCCGAAGCATTAGAGAGTTCCCGTGTTCTATTAAAACATATACGTGGCAATCTGTCACTGCTCATATTCAACACCCGCAGCCAATACTTCAGGGTTAATTTTAAGGCTGTTACACTCAATGAGATACGACCGGTTTCTAATCTGATTAGGTAACCTGGAGTGTATCTGGGCAGATTCAGGAACCTACGGATAAATATGTCTTGTATATTGTCCAGTAAGTCTTTATGCTCTGTTGCCCATAATGGAGCGGCATACATCAGGACAGCTCTCACTATTGTATCAAAGAGTTTGATTGATAAATTTATTGACTTTGCTTTTGATTTTATTAATATTGGGTGTGTGGCGTTAATTGCTGTAAGTGCTTTTCCTTTAAAGTAATTTGCCGGGTGAGTAGTTGTTATTGTTGGTGTCAGAGGGAATCCCAAGTATGTATATCTTGAAGTTATTGCTATGGGTTTCGCTAACTGTCCTATATAGGTATGTGTAATTATAGCTATTTATTACATGGCAATATAGCGCACCATCAATATATAAAAGGTACAACTTTTTTTTTTTGCTTATCCCTAGTACACGTGGTACAGGCCATGATAATCATGGTGGGTAGTTAGCGACTGCTTTTACTGTAAGTGCACCACATGTCTACAATGTGAAAAGCAGTTCGACTTTGCACTTACAAATATGCCAGAGCCCTGTTTGGTTACTTACACTCGCTGGTGGGGTTGGACTGAAATGTGAAAACATGAATGTCTCTTTTAATAATTAAATAAAACTTTCTACTGTCCAAAGATATTGGGAAGGGGGGTTTAGTGTTGACAATTTAATATTCCAGACCGCTTTTAGAGCTCTAATACTGTATTGGATCATTCTCCTTATATATGCTACACTGAAGGATGGAATCTTAGTTCTGGAATTTAAGCAAACTATGGAGGTTTTATGGATATTAGGACTGTGGGACAGTATATAAAATCCACACAAGGCATGACGAGCTATCTCTATAAACGAAGTGACAATTATACACGATTCTTATTGCGAAGAAAAGTTGTATTTAAGACCTAATCGCTTTTAGCTTTCCCTTCCTGGAGTTTGGAGGGAGTGACTTCCTTGTGCGGTCGCTAGATCCAACCGCCATCGTCTCCGAATGAAGTCTTTTAGGGCGAGTAGTAGAAACTATCGATTTTCTCGACAGCCATGACCCAGGAATCGAATCCCGCAATGGGCACTTTTTTTCTGATAATAAAAAAAAAAGGTTTAACTACATACGATTACCGCACAATTATGTTCTGCTATGCAATTAAGCTCTATAGAAACCCTGGTTGCTAGTGTTACACCATTGACCATACTACTGTGCCACTAGGTGGGCCCATTGACCCCGTTAAGTAGCGCGCCTGCTAAGGTTATGCCCGCCCATACGTTATGCAACTTGCCGTGAGTCGCCATTGCTACTGTCACATTGCTGTGTGCACAAACTATGCAACTTACCCGCGGTCATCACTATGCCCGCAAAGCATCCTAATATGCAAATTAGTTGTGTCCATCGTTCCCCCAGAAGAAGCAGTTGCTAGTGTTACATCACTATACCCTATCCTACTATGTACACACCTAGCTGCACCTATCACTATGCCCGAAAAGCATCCTAATATGCAAATTAGTTGCGCCTATCATCACCCCAGAAGAAGCATTTGCTAGTGTTACATCACTATACCCTATCCTACTATGTACCTAGCTGCACCTATCACTATGCAAATTAGATGTGCCCATCGTCACCCTAGAAGCAGCAGTTACTAGTGTTACGTCACTATAACCTTATCTAACAATGCAAATTAGCTGTGCCCATCACTATACCCTCAAAGCATCCTACTCAACCACTAGCCCAGCCCATCGTCTCTGTTGCTACACCTGCCCCACACAATGTCCCTTTATGCCACAACTCGCCGTCCCCCTTGGAAGCAGCCGTTGCTGGGGGTTACGTTACTATATCCCTATCCTACTATGCAAATTAGCTTTTCCCATCACTATACCCTCAAAGCATCCTACTCAGCCACTAGCCGCCCAGTCCATCGTCTCAGTTGCTACACCTGCCCCACACAATGTTCCTTTATGCCGCAACTCGCCCCTTGGAAGCAGCCGTTGCTAGGGCCACCAGCGGCCATCGACCCGGCGAGGGCTAGCGGAATAATGCCCATCCATCAAGATGGCCATTTGTCATCACCACCATCTTCTCCTATTCAGAAGAGATTACTCAATGAGACAAAACCATCGGCAGCGGTTGAGGAGAAGGGGCAAAAAAAAGGATGGATCGAGTCTTGGCGACGCCACCCTTTTGTCGTGCTCCTCACTCGATGTCAAAATTGTAGCCATAGTTAAGCCTTGTTTATTGGCTGAGTGGTTCGCGTCACGCGCTGTATAGACTTGTCGTTTAGGTCTTAAGTTGTTGTGGGGGTTTTATACTTTATTTCCTTAGCCACGCGAATTTTCACAATCTTTTTTTATTATTATTATTAGTAGCAATGATTATAGGTTTTAATAAATATCATCATCACTATAACATCATATTATTACCCTCTAGTATATGGGACATTGATTGTGGGACGTTGCAGGCACAATTTGGATCTTTGGTGTAGCCCCATAACTTCATCAGCTCTGCACACCTTCCATGAGTGCATAATGTAGCTGCTGTATTGTCCGTGAGGTCAAGAGACGTACGGACCTCTATGGTGTACAAATTCAATGGAGGAATCTCCAATCTCCACTCTGTCACCCCGGAAGCCCTGAACTGGCTGAAGGCCTTGCCTCTCAGACTTTAATGACCGATATGTCCTCACTTCTTTTTTCTAGATTTAATTCATTTTGTCTCCTCTCTAATTGTAAATACGTTGCTGTATCACCTCATAAGCAAATAAAATAAAAATTACCCTCTACCATAAAATATGTAATTTGCATAGCTAATGGGATCATTTGCATAGCCTTTAAATAACCTATATGTCATTCTCTATCCTCTTCTCAGTCAAATTTCCGAATGCTTCCTTGTTTCTAGGATATACCGCCGAGTGTTTTTGTAGTGCACTGACAACGACATAGGAAGTATGGGGGGGGGGGGGGGGGGGGAGACAACAGCTCCAAAGATCAGACAACTGCTCGAGGCGACAGACTGGCAACTTTTAATTTCGACTTTCCGGTTGACCACGCCCCCTAGAGGCACAAATTGGAAGTACCACCACAAGGCAAATATGGTGGCAGCTGTCAGCTGAAATTGGATCTCTTCTAATTGTCAACATTCCCGTTGGGGCGCTTCCTTATTGGCTGCTCCTCCTTCACGACACAATATTGCATATCTCGACATTCTCAACAATCAACATTTTGGAAAAAACAAATTGGGGGTTTTGGTTTGTAAATTCTCTCAGTGTACACGGTACACAATAGTGGAAAGTGATAAACCCAGAAGGATTTGAAGACAAAACATGGAATTTAAATCGAAGTAAATACTTGTGAAATAAACGATAAAATATTGGTTTTTCAAACATCAAGAAATAGTTAAATGCAGCCACATTCATATTTTAATTATTTGGTTTATTTATTTGTATAAAAATGGTGCATCTTAATCTGTTAAAGAACATTTTTTTCTCAAAAATTTTCAAGGGATTGCTCCCTCTATCAATTTATCGCTCAATAACCAATCAATAAATTGATAAAGAGGAAGCAATTCCTCGAAATATTTAGAGAAAAAAAATTTCTTTCACAGATCCAAGTACGCTTTTTCTATATAAATATATTTAATAGATCACCTTCTGACATAAACCATTTGGTGTATTGTTGTTGTTGTCGTGTCCAATGAAGAGCCTCAGACCTCTCCATATACATCTCTATCACAACAGCAGCAATGTCCACTATCTTGGGTGTGTAAAGCTGCTGCTCTGGGTCTATGTCAATTTTCTGTTGTTGTTGTCGTGTCCAATGAAGAACCTCAGATGTCTCCATACATCTCTATCACAACAGGAGCAATGTCCACTATCTTGGGTGTGTAAAGCTGCTGCTCTGGGTCTATGTCAATTTTCTGTTGTTGTTGTCGTGTCCAATGAAGAACCTCAGATGTCTCCATACATCTCTATCACAACAGCAGCAATGGCCACTATCTTGGGTGTGTAAAGCTGCTGCTCTGGGTCTATGTCAATTTTCTGTTGTTGTTGTCGTGTCCAATGAAGAACCTCAGATGTCTCCATACATCTCTATCACAACAGGAGCAATGTCCACTATCTTGGGTGTGTAAAGCTGCTGCTCTGGGTCTATGTCAATTTTCTGTTGTTGTTGTCGTGTCCAATGAAGAACCTCAGATGTCTCCATACATCTCTATCACAACAGCAGCAATGTCCACTATCTTGGGTGTGTAAAGCTGCTGCTCTGGGTCTATGTCAATTTTCTGCAAAGCTGCGGTTTGAGCATGGCTGGACATGGCAGAATATGTGGGTAGGTGTTAGTTTCACACCGGGACAGTTGTTACATGCCCTGTAGGTTCTTGTGCCATCTGGATGTATTGTGATTCCTTTATAGTGTTTTGTTCTAAGTCTTGTTATAGTTTTTGTAACTATTCTCTCAGAGTTTATTTCACATATTTGGTCTATGTAACTGCCTACACACTCATGCCAAGTTCCATGGTTCCCAACAAGATTCTCTTTGAAGACACGTTTTAGACAGAAAGGAATCAAGTATTATGAAGAGTGAGAGAGAGGTTTAAGTGATTTTAAACAATGAAAATGGTTTGGTTCATTGTTATACTTTAACTAGCCGAATGACCCGGGCAACGCCCGGGTTTTACCCGATTAAATGTTTTATTAAAATACTATTCTTTACTATTATAAATTGGCGTCGTGGATGGCACTCTTTTGAAACGTCCCGCTTCAATCTTTGTGTGTTTTTAAAATAAAAAAATAAAGATGTAAATTTTCACAACGATATTTGAAAATTGTATTATTTCGATTTTTTTTGTATGAATATATTTTAAATCTGATATATACATAAAATGATATGATAATGATAGCAAGTGATTTCTTGTTCCTACCCTGTCATTACGTCACTCAAGGTCACCGTCGCGCCACGTGGTGGCGCAGCAAACGGTGACATTAATTGTTACGATTGTTAATAAATTACGCAAGAGAGAGATAAAATATTAGGTACAATATTTTGTTTCTAACCTAAATAAAAACTTAATTCATAGATAGAGTTGTGTATCAATTTATCAGCTTTCTAAAACACTTTTAGTAAATTCGACCAAAGTTATTACCCATCTCGTAGGATGTTACGGAATTGAAGCCGCTCCTATACTGATGAGGGAGGGCTAAAGCACAAAACCATGGCATACAGGTTGTTGGCTTTTTGTCTGTATTTTCCAAAACTGGTGTTCTGGTTTACCCACTAAGCTGAATTTGTGGCGTTTTGCTTGAAAAAAAAAATTCAAAATATGCATTGTTTGTAAATCCGTTTAATAAATACATTTTATTTGAAAAAGTAAAAATAAAAATCGGGTAAAAAGTTTCTTTTTATTTAAATTTGCAAGTTTTCGAGCAAATATACTGTTCTTCAACGGGCTGATATTCTATGTACAATCTCTAAAATAATATTTATACAGAAAAATACAGAAAAAATACAGATTGTACATAGAATATCAGCCCGTTGAAGAACAGTATATTTACTCGAAAGCTTACAAATTTAAATTAAAAGAAACTTTTTACCTGATTTTTATTTTTACTTTTCCAAATAATTCCTGGGTAACTATTGCTCCCATAAAAATACATTTTATCCCTTTAAATGAAACACTGCCTCTTTTTTATTTCTTACGTTCGTCTAAAATAAACTGTAGTCTATGTGTACCAACAACTTTAGATAACATGTAGAGATGCTTTAGCAACAATAAATTCAAAAAAAAATTCTCGCATAAAATCAGAAAAGATCAAATATGAATCTCAAAAGCAAACCTACCACAAACTTTCAAATTTACACAAATGTAAATTATACCTTTAAAACATTAGACATTTGTTAAAAGTTTGAAAAAAAATTATTAAAAAAGACAAAGAAGGTTTCACTTTATACCGGTAGTTTTAACAGAAGCATAAGACGCTGTATAATTAACAATTCTTCAACAAAGAAAGAAAACCTTTGTTTGAAGGGCAAACAGTTTAAAGGTTGGTTTCCATTACAAACGTACCGCTCCATCCATAGAGAAACACGCTTTCATCTTAAAAAGAGCAACAAGAAAAAAAAGGACTTTGAACACATTTGCTCTGAGAGCGAGCGGTCCCTTTGGAAGTGGTAACAAGGGAAAAGAAAGAAATGGGAGAGGAGTCAATATTGTTTTTGGTCGATTTGAGAGTTTGAGAAGATGGCCCAAATTAATTTGGTTGGAGGCTTGGCAAACATGAGGAGAAAGAAGGATGGCAAAAAGGTGGCCGGTTCATTAGACAACTCAAACATGGGACGTTGCTCTCCAATCACTTACTTCGCTGGTAACTAACATTGCAGACTGGTTACTAGAGCTGCTTTCTGATTGGCTGGTTAGCACACGTCAATGTAGGATGGAAACATATCACTGTATCGTGATTGGTTGGTTATCACTGTTGGAGTATGCTGATTGGTTGGTTATCACGGCACTTTAGGATGTTTGTATCGAGAGAAACATAACTGTATCGTGATTGGCTGTATATCACGGTTAGAGTATGCTGATTGGTTGGTTATCACGGCACTTTATAGCATGGTTGTATCGAGAGAAACATATAACTGTATCGTGATTGGTTGTATACAACGGTTAGAGTATGCTGATTGGTTGGTTAGAACGGCACTTTAGGATGGTTGTATCGAGATAAACATATAACTGTATCGTGATTGGTTGTATACAACGGTTAGAGTATGCTGATTGGTTGGTTAGAACGGCACTTTAGGATGGTTGTAGCGAGAGAAATATATAACTGTATCGTGATTGGTTGTATACAACGGTTAGAGTATGCTCATTGGTTGGTTATCACGGCACTTTAGGATGGTTGTATCGAGAGAAACATATAACTGTATCGTGATTGGTTGTATACAAAGGTTAGAGTATGCTGATTGGTTGGTTAGCACGGCACTTTAGAGAATAGAGAGAGTTGTATCTAGAGAAAGATATAATTGTATCGTGATTGGTTGTATACTCCGGTTAGAATATGCTCATTGGTTGGTTATCACGGCACTTTAGGATGGTTGTATCGAGAGAAACATATAACTGTATCGTGATTGGTTGTATACAACGGTTAGAGTATGCTGATTGGTTGGTTAGCACGGCACTTTAGGATGGTTGTATTGAGAGAAACATATAACTGTATCGTGATTGGTTGTATACAACGGTTAGAGTATGCTGATTGGTTGGTTAGCACGGCATTTTAGGATGGTTGTATCGAGAGAAACATATAACTGTATCGTGATTGGTTGTATACAAAGGTTAGAGTATGGTGATTGGTTGGTTAGCACGGCACTTTAGAATGGTTGTATCGAGAGAAACATATAACTGATCGTGATTGGTTGTGTACACGTTAGAGTATGCTGATTGGTTGGTTAGCACGGCACTTTAGGATGGTTGTATCGAGAGAAACATATAACTTTATCGTGCTTGGTTGTATACAACGGTTAGAGTATGCTGATTGGTTGGTTAGAACGGCACTTTAGGATGGTTGTATCGAGAGAAATATATAACTTTATCGTGCTTGGTTGTATATGACGGTTGGAGTATGCTGATTGGTTGGTTATCACGGCACTTTAGGATGGTTGTATCTAGAGAAACATATAACTGTATCGTGATTGGCTAGGGGCTGGAGTATGCTGATTGGTTGATAAGCACGGCCATGTGGGATATTACAATTATATGCGATTAGATTTTACTTTTCATTATTTTGATTTGCAGACACCGTGTATAAGTCTATGTGTCTTAATAAAAGGTATTTTGTGTATTATGGACATGGGGAAGTAGTAGCGGTCATTATAGGGATTCTGGGTGTAGAAAGCGTGTGAGCAGCGTCTGTACTCCATGTTAGGAGCGGCTACACATGACGTCTGTTCCTCATGTCAGAGATTGCAATTTCTTTTGGAGCTAAGTCGGCCTGCCACTGAGTAGTGCTTCCAGTCTTAATGACAAAGGCAGATGCATTCTACTTCACCCAGTCTCAAGCTCTACTAGCTTAATACCCTAACATGATTGAGTGAATATAAGAAAGATAAAGAAGAGGTTTAGAAAGAAAGATGCGTGAGATACACCAAAATGGAGGAGTCAGCCTGGATGCGGTCGGTGGGATGTTGTTGCTATCCGGTTGTTACAAGAGACAGACAGGAACCTGGCGCGGAGCCATTCTAAACATTTCTAGATAGGCCTGTCTGTCTGTCGAACTAAGTCATTCTATAAGTAGGAGGATAAGTTTAAACCTCCCCTTCGTTCATCAAAGAATACCTACAACCTATATGTATATAGCTCTCTATATGTACATATTTCCCGAAATAATGACGTCAAAATTTCTTTCACCCTCTTCTTTTCCCACATTTCTATCTCTCTCAGGAGAATATCTGCTGTATATAAAATTAAAGGTCTTAATAAAGGTAGTGATTGGTTGAATTGTGGACAGTTTCCGGCCTGAAGAAGGTGACGGGGAATCTCCGAACCGTCGAGATTTAAATAAATAAAAGAGTGCGGTTGAGATGTAATTTATAAAACAAATTCCAAAACAGAAAATGATTTTTTTTTTTTAAATAAATTTTTATGTCTCTTTGGCGCAGTCTGGTATTCTCAATGTGTTTACCCGTTATGTTACATAGTTAACAAATTCGATAATTACAACAATTTACATAACGGGATATTAACAGGAGAGAAATTGGAACTACGACCAAGCCTAAACCCTACCACTACTCCACTTTTTCAAAGCAAAAAATCACCAGTACCACCACGCTATTTCGGCCTTTTTATTAGTGTCTATCAAGTCAAGTTCAACCTTTGGTAACTATAGGCTGAAAAATATTCTTCAATTTCATCAGATGGTGACCGTTACTCGCAGTGACCTTCCGGTAGCTTTCTTGATCTCTTCCATTCAGCTCATTGCAGGTCTTCCTTACTTTACATCAATTTTTACCAACATCTGAGCAGCTTTTCTCCATGGCCACATTTCGAAAGCTCCAATTCTTTCTTCTTTTGATGAGAAGAGACCAAAGGTAAAAGCGACGAGTATTGAAGAGGTATGTGCTTGGCGAGCTTTCGTCCTTCATTTTCTGAGAGTCCTGCTCTCTCACATCCATAAGTGACCAAAGGAAATACCAAATGCTTCTACAAATTTCTTCTTCTGTCTCCATGTCACTGAGTAGCTTTTTCTCCTTATCTACATTTCAAAAGTTTCAATTCTTTCTTAATTTTCTGAGAGTCCTGCTCCCACATCCATAAGTGACCATAGACAATGCCTCAACAAATGTGTTTTT